>OZ001264.1:1201816-1466816 GCA_963924015.1 Macrophya annulata | reverse complement strand
AAATAAAAAATTCATGCAGGACACGCAGTCTTAGTAGTTTTATATAAATTCAGTGTATATAAGTATATCATTTTATATGGATAAGCAAATAAAAGAGACATAAATTAAAATAAAAAGACGAGAAAAAATAATATATATTTTTTTGAAAATATTTTATAATTTCCACGCACGTTACCATACTGTAAAATTATAAATTAAAATTAATTAACCCGTTATTGTAGTATCAGGCATGCCATATGAATAATATTTATCATATTAATTAAATATCTGTAAAATACCTGAAACATACAATTAGATATATACAAATAATTAAAACAAAATTATACCTATGCTAAAAATAAGTTTTAATTAGTTCGATCTTTTTCCGAATTAGTTGAATAAATTAATAACTAAAAAGCAATAATGTTATGAAACAAAGCCCACATGGTGTTTACATACGTATATGTAAAAAAAAAAAAAAGAATAGATAACGATCTGAGACAAAAATTTTTTTTAAATATATTGTTATTCATTCAATAGTTGAGTGATTTGATGAAATTTTTATTCTTTAAATATGTTTTGTAATATTGGTATATAAAATGTGTGATATTCATAATTGGAGACAGCATAGCAAGTTATGGGGATCGACAAGGTGTATGTACGTGCACATACCTTTTTATTGGGATGTATGAGGTATTTATAATCTTGCTAGGAAGATTCTCGAACCTTCGCAGAGACAGAGTTGAATTTTAATTCAATTAGATTTTATTATACTCAGGCTTTTCTATTTTTGATATTTTTTTTATTTTTTTTTTTTTTTATTTATCAACTTTTTCTTTCAAGAAAGCTCTGTTTATGCGCAAGTGTTAAAAATCAACTTGACTTGACTAAAGACCAAAGATTCATTGGTAATAGCAATAACAAGTATAAACGTCAATCGAAACTATCAATAATAAAAATAATAATTTAAATTGACGTTAAAATAGGCCCAATTTGCAAGCTCAACACTACCAGCCAACTACCGTTCAAAGCAGTGTGGGTTTTCCGCATTTTGTTTTTGATCCTTAATTGTTATCAATGTATCAAATATTTATTTTATATCCAACTGAAAGAGGCGAAAGAATAGGGTACACAGGTACAGGTAACTACGCAAGAGTAATGCGTAGCCCATTCACATGTATATAGGAGTATAAAAACAGGGTGATTCGGCTTAAAACAGATCAAATTTTAAGGATAGATTCCTATTGAAAATACAACACGAAAGTTCCTTTGAAAAAACTTCGAGAGACCGTTAGTTATCCAGTTACATAAGATTCGAGTTGACCAATCTGAGAGCTGCGTGACTCAGGCATGACCTGCACATGCGCGTTGATAGTCTGCTATTTAATTGGTCAATTTGAATCTTCTGTAACTCTGTAAATATGGGTATCTCGAAGTTTTTGCAAAGGAACTTTAGTCATGGATTTTGTCAAGCAATTTTTTTTTTTTTTTTTTTTTTTGTAAAAATAGGATAGTTCAAAACTAAATCATCCTGATATACATAGGTATATATGATCAAGACGCAAGCACCAGAAAGTAATGTGTGAGCCAAAGTAGGTTCAAAGGATATACATATTGTAGTACATAGGATAGTTATATAATATGATGTAGAGTTGATTAAAAAAAATATATATATAAGTATATATGAGGTATTCCAGGCCAACTCGGTGGTATTTGACTCTGACTTTCTACGATTTATTCCATTATTTTTGATATTTAGAAAATCTTCAAAATGGGTGTTTTTGTTTTCGAAAAGTGAGGTCCATTTGGGACCTATCATCTGGTCCCAAAAATCTGGAAAAAATTTAGAGTACGTTTTTCTGTGGGTTGAATAGGATAAAAAATAATGGAACAGATCGTAGAGGGTCAGGGTCAAATGCCGCTGAATTAAGGCGTGGAATACCTCATATACATATATAGTAAGAGCCTAGATAAGACGAAACAGAGGATATATGTGTCCAGATATTGTCATTATTTTTCGTTCCTTTTTTCTTTTTTTTGATCTTTCCCTCGTTAATTGAAGATAAATTTTCATTTTCATTTTTAATTTATTTAAATTGTATCTATAATTAACTGCACAAGCCAATTCGAGGTGGGACAAAAAAATCGAAGAATAACTGTGCTGTGATTGATATATCATAGTGTGCTTTTTCTGTAGCTATATATGTATGTATATTAATGTAATATTTATGTATACATATATATATACATATATAAATACATTCGAGAATATAATAGTAGAATAATAAAAAATGGTATATATAAAAGAAAGAAATTTATAGTGCCATTTGTGAGAAAACGATAGGTCAGTTAATATAATAAGAGGTATATATATATAATATATGATATAATAATGATAATTAGTTACAATATATTAGATTGTAAAAATGAAAGTAAAAACAAACAAAAAAAGTATATAATGTGAAGTATATAGGTAGATATGTATATATATAGTATATAACAAAATGAAATATGATGAGAATATAACAATTTACGAACCGTATCTATAGTGGAAGATTTACCTTGCTAGTCCCAGGACCAACTTATACCACGGACTTGTAATCGGCTGTAAAATATTTGCCATATAAAAGTTTATTAAGCTATATTGTATGTATTTATCCAAAGATATTAATGTCGTTGCTTGTAGATATGTAATGATAATTATTTCTTTTGTTTAGATTTTCAATGATTTGTTTGTTTAATTATTAGATTCTCTCGTTTTTTTTTTTTTTTTTTAATCGTATTTTCTACTACGTCATATCTACCCCTGCCCCGTACCCCTCGTGAGTCCCCTAAAACTCGAATCCAAACTTGTAAGTACACATACAAAAAGAGAAATAAGAAATAAATAAATAAATAAAGTATAAAATAAACAACAACAAAAAATAAAAATAAATTGCCTGAAGAAAAGAATCGAAAATATGCAATATCCAGACTTTTGAATTATTAAAGGGGGCCCAACAGTATAATTAACCAATAATTAGTTAATAATAATAATCGTGAGATTAACGTACAGTTGAAAACATTTTATTTTTTATTTTTTGGCTGTTTATTTAATTGTTAAAATTTTCATTCGAAAAATATAATGTAGACTTTTTCTATTCCATTTTTTTTTTTTTCTTCTGCTTCTATTCTTTCAAATTAGTTTGTACAGAAATTATATAGGCGACTATACATTATAGTAGTTTGGACTTACCCTGGCATCATTACTTTCCGTGTTGATATATATCGTATACGTGTGTTTTGGGAAATGGACATATAATAAATATATGTCATATAGTTCTTGTTCTTTTTTTTTTCTCATGGACGTATATAGGTAGATATGTGTATAACCGCAATGGTGATAATGATGTAGTTGGATGAGGAAACTGGAAGAAGGGTTCAGTGTTTTTTTTTTTTTCGGAAAATAATGGATCGTAATTTTTGTTTTTTGGTTCTGTTTCGTTCCGGGGGGGGGGGGGGGGGGGGGGGGGGAATTACCATCGGATTTATACAGTAGGTACAGATGAACGAAGAATAAAAAAAGAAAAAAAAAACAATCTAACACAAATCTTACAAAAAATAATAATAGAAGAGGTTCGTTCAGTTATAATAAGCACACAGTAGAAAGCTTCGTTCTATGATATTGTAAAACAGTTATGGGTATACTCGCAGCGCGCGTTTTAAAATTTTTTTGTTTGGTTTTTAACGGTTTATAAAATATCTCTTATGCCAATAAAATGATTTTTGACTCCTTTATATCTTTGACGGCATAATATATGACGTATGTTATTATCCATAATATTAACTTTGCATGATTATAATTTTTCCTTTAGATTTTATACGTTTTTTTTTTTTTAACTACAGTATCTGTATGGATTATAAATTTCGCGGTTAAAATACGTGACTATAGTAGTTTGTCGTCGGTCCCGTCATCGCTATCACATCAAAATTATAATAAGCAATCAAATTCATCTCCATAATATGTGATGTACAGATCAGATGATTATCATCTCGTTATTATCTATGTACAGCTTTATATCTATACATATATATAAACTATTTAGTGTATACATATCACATTTAATTATAACATAGGTATATAAGTACAGTTGAAAGATTCAATTAAACGCAACGTATAGGATATATAATATGGTGTAAAGCAGCAGCAGTTAATCTCGCATGTTACGTTCAATTCTGCTTTAAATATGTGTAAGTAATGTGTTTATTTATGACAAAGGTATATATATATATATATATAGAGTGAAGAAAATAATTTATTTAAACGTAGATGTAAAAAATAAAAATAAATATCGCTATGTTTGTTTGAAAACTACCTACTTTATAAAAAAAATAAATAAGTAAAACTGTATAAGCAATGTAGAGAAAATGCAGTTTGTCATTGAACAGCGTGAAATAATGTTTCAATGATAAAATAGTATATCAGGCATTTGGTAAATATATAGTTTTCCGATTAGTTATTTCGAAAGAAACAGACCCAGCTAGACGCCAATGTGGAAATCTATAAAAACTAACATGTTCATTTCGCTAGTTTTAATATATATATATAGTTTAAGCGTTTCAGGGCAGATAACATAATAAAAGCAGGCACAATGCGGGATTTTTCAAAGTGTTATAAATGGTGTAATCTTATTTTATAAATAAAAAAAAACAAAAAAAAATGAAATTAAATATTTTAACAACCACCGTTTATAAGCCACATTGAATAATCATATAGTATAACAACATTTAAGCGCACGCACTAATTCATCTGCAGATAATATATCAAATACTACCAAACGTTGCACAAAAGGGATTTTCAAATTTGCTGGATATCGATTATACATATTATGCGTGTATAAAATTTTTGACAATAAATTGATCAATCAATTAATTGACTAACGATATCCAGCTTTCGACGATATGGACGGCTACTATTCACATATAATTTTTGTCAGGCTTTATGATAATTACGATAGGAACTAATCATATAGGTACTGCAGCGGGTATATAATGTAATAATGATGAGGGGAAGGGGATGAAAAAAAAAAAATAAAAAAAAAAAAAATAAAATAAAATACAAGTCAAAAGGAATAATGTCTAAAATATGCAGTATTAAGCATAATAGGTATAAAATATAGTGTAAGTAAGTTGTCGTTCGAATAATATAAAGTGCTCTATACAACTTGACTTAACGGACATGAAAATTTATACAGAATATATATAGATAGATAGATAGATAAGATAAAGATTAGAGAAGATAAAGACAAAGATAAAATGAAATATACATGGTACAAAAAAGAAAAAAAAAGAGAGAGAGAGAGTGAAATAAAAAAAAAAAAAAAAATAAATAAATAACTACATTGAAGAGAGATTATATTATGAATATTATTGATATAAGTATATTTTATGTAATATAGGTACAGCGATATAATGATAAATAATAATGGGAATAAAAGTGAAAATAATAGATCAGAAAAGCGAATAGAATATAGTAACAGTGAGTTAAGACTCAATAGAGATAGATATAGAAATAGATATAGTTATAGATATAGATAGATGAAGAAAGAAAGAGACAGTGAGAGAGAAGAAGAGCGCTTACAGCTTGGTCTGTTGAGCTCTTGCTGTAGGGTACCGGTATCAAACGTTCCTGCAACTCGCCACCAATCACCTTCAAGAGTAAATGGTAATATCAAGGTTATATATGGCATGAGTAGCGGTTCAAGCAAGAAGCTGCTGCTCTTCCTAAGAAAGACCCGAAGTTAGCAGAATACTAATATCTCCAATCCAAGAAGATGAATATAAATTCAAAAATTTAAATTTAGTGGTATAATTTATGTATGTATGTACGTACGTAGAGAAATTTATTTATTACATTATACCTATATATGATTATATACGGGAATAATACTGTTATTTAGGTATAGTAATGCAAGGCTAGCATTTAACATCTAAAGTAGATCATTTCCAACGTTCCAAACTCATCATCCCGACTAGTTCAAGAAAAAAAATAAATAAATAAATAAAAAAAATCTAAACCAACTTCATCATATTTCTATGATAATAAATATGTACAAGAATTATTATAATTCATAACGTATTGTATTATTAGGTTATATATGTATATTACACGACTATCTAGCGGAGATAATTTATTCCTTCTGCAACTGTTTCGATGTATAACAAATTAGGTATATAATACCATATGTTGTTTTAAATAATTGTAAAAAATATGTAAACTGTAGATATACGAATAGTAAGTAACAGTAGCCGAGGAGATATTTGTAGTTGGTATATAGTAAACCAAACAAAAAAAAAAAAAAAAATAGAAAAAAAAAACTGTTTAGAAGAAGAGTTGTTTCAGGCATAATTGTATTTAATTTGTATATATATATATATATATAAAAGTAATAGTTCTAGATGAAACAAAGATATGCTGAAAATTGAAAAGGTATACCATATATTTACAATTTTGTAAAAAAAAAAACAAAAAAAAAAAATTGTTTACGGTGTTTGAAGAAAAAAAAAAATTGCCACCCTGATATTCGATCACCTTCGATCACATGTTAGTATGTATATAATACGTCGTAGTGTTTAGGAGAATTGCGTAATATAGTGATAGTAGTATTAAAGATGTAAAGGAAAGTTTTCAGAAAAGTTAGAATAACGATTAAGAAAAAATAGAACAAAAAATAAGTAAAATTATAAAGAAGAAAGTATAAAGCGAATTGATAGAGTCGACCATATATATATACACGTAAAAAACGTATAAATATATATACGTAAAGATAAAAAACGTTACAAGGAATATATATGTATAATGATAGTGACGAATAACGACTTAACGTACCGTCAGGACCAGGTGAAACCATACGGTGGTAGCGCGCAGCGTGGAATAATAAGAATTTTATGGGGATAGCCAACTCGTATCGCTAAAAAATCCCTAGGTTACGTCGAGTACAATAATGTAAGCAATCAACAACAACTCTAGGGAGATTTTCAGCTAGTTGGTTATCCCCATAAAAAGTATATTATTCGGCGCCTGCGCACTACGACTATATAGTTTCACCTGATCATCACGGTAAGTAGAGGTGAACAAAAAATAAAATAAAAGTAAAATATCAACACAAATTTATCCATAAACATATGTATCGTCCTTTTTACCTATACTGGGTCGATTATTGAAGTCTGTCATAGTAATAATTTTCTGTTTGATTAAACGCTTAAAGAAAAATCAAAGATTATTCGGCGTGGAAGAAGCGTTCCCAAAGCAACCTGATATGCGATCGGTAACTTGCTAAAGAAGACACATAATTTTTCGTAACTGTTCGTTTTTTTTTTTTTTATATCTTTTTTTTTTGTTTCTGTTTTCTACTGTGACCGTTTGATATTTTTATTAATTTTTTTTTTTTATTCCTCAATATGGTACCGATTGCGTATAACGCGCGCATAGTAGACATTTATATAATATAAACACCAACAGAGACAGACAAATAGAATAATAGATATAGCGGTGTGTGAGAGAAGTAAAAAAAAAATATATATATATTATATATTAGGTAATAGTATAGTATGATAGATATTTTCTACGCTGCAGATAATAACGATAGTGAGACAAATGGACAATGATCTATTAATTAGTGTGTATATGTATGTGTGTGCGTATAATGAGAAGACGAGGTATAATGATAAAGTATTTAATCAATTCATTAATCGATCTATAAATCAATCAATTAATCAATCGATCAATCAGGTTCAATTATATACGAGGTATTTCGGGCTGTAAAGTCTATCATAAGAATCAAAGGTTTGTTACCTTTAATTATTATTTTAACCTGAAATACAACGCAGTTTATTAAATCTTTAAAGATGTGTACGTAAAAATTTTGTTAATTATTTAGTCGTAATATTATCTTTACGTCATTTTGTTTTCTTGTTTCTTTTTCTTTTTCTTGTCACCATTCGTTAATTTATTTATTCAATGGTTTTATTATATCGTCATTATCGCGATGTTGTTAGTATACATATATGTATATAATTGTTGAACAGATCGTCATTCAGTTGGAGAGATTTAAGCAATCGTTAACAATTGTCTTTGTTAGAAGAAACACCGCGCATGCGCGATTATTTCTCGCATCTAATAGGCCAGAACTGATGTTAGGGACTTTTAGTTGGCTGGCCTGCTTGCAGAGTTCTCTCCGTTTGCGCATGCGTATCAGACCATTTTCCTTGGCAAATAATTTATCTTTGCACACGCAATGTGCCCGAATTACAGGATCTCTAACTACTAATAAGAGAGAGAGAGAGAGAGAAAGAGAGAGAGATAGAGAGAGGGGCGAGCTTGTGGGGAAGGTGAAGTTTAAGATATAAAGAAAAATTTAAAGAAAATAGTTAATGACATTTAAAGTAAATACAAAAAAAGAAGATTGAAGAAATATTATAAATTAAGTGAATGAAAAATAGAGAATGATGAAAAAAAAGTGTGAGAAAGAAGTATACATATATATGATAAGTATAAAATATACTGCTGCAGTATTTTATTTTTTGTCTTTTTTGTTTCTTTCTTTCAACGATGTGATGAACGATAAGCTATTACTGTTCAGCAATCGAGGATCTCCTACGATTTGCAATGTGTTTAACTCAAATTTTTTCACAATTTTCATATCATTGATTGTCCTTTTTTTTTATTCTCGATTCTTTTTTCTTGTTATTCACACGTCGTATCATCCATTTCGTGTTTCTTCTTGTTTTCTTTAATGCAAATTAATTATGCGTGTGGTAGCCATGATTAGTTTAAGTGTTCATATACACTATAAACTCAGTCTTTCTGTCGTCATTTTCCTTTCTATAAAAACTTTACATTTGAAGTTGATATTTTCGTATGCTGACGAAGAAAAAAAAAAAAATAAATAAATAAATAAATAAGAAAATAAAAAATCAACTAGTACTGTAATAATATCTCTTTATCGCAACATTTTCACACAGATTTAAAAACTCGCCATTAAACGGATAACCACCATCGACAGTTTATTTTTTTTTCTTTTTTTCTTACAAGTCACTCTTATTATTATTTTTTTTTTTTATATCGGTGTCAAATTTTTAGTTTTGGTTTTATACCTATTCAATAGAAGAATGAAAATAAAAATTGATAAACGATTCAATAACTGTTTTTATTCCTTTGACTTAATCAAAAACTGTATCGCGAGGGTGTTTTCCTTTAAATTAGTGGCAGTTCTCACAAGATGCACACCCACGCACACACACACCCCGTTATATAATAATTAAATTATTAATAATAGGTGTAGCATACAGATAATATTATATATATATATATATATATATATATATATATATATATATATATATATATATATATATATATATATATATATATATATATATATATATATATATATATATATATATATATATATATATATATATATATATATATATATATATATATATATATATATATACATGTATATATACATGTCTATATAAGAGCATACGAGATGTATTTGGAAAAGTGTCTCGATAAAAAAAATATATATATATAGGAAAGATATTTTTATTAACCGATAAAAGTTAAACAAATTGCGTGTTATATTGATCCGCACTAATATATTGAATCCTTTAGTGCAGTAATCGTCGTAGTATAGTAGTTATGGATACAAAACTTCTTTACGTACAATATAATAATAATAATAATAATAATATATTTCTATGTATGTATTGTATTTTATGTACGTTTTTTATGTATGTTTGTATGTATGTATGTTGGGATATAATATTAATAATAATAATAATCATAATCATAATAAGAATAATAATAATAATAGCGATGATCAAGTATACAACATACCCAATTATTTTTGTCCTTGTGATTAAAAGATTGGACTATTTTTTCATTTTTTTTTTTTTTTTTTTTTTCTGTTTTTTTTTTCTATTCCTTCTATTTTGTTTCTCTGTTATCTTTTTCATTTTAATATAATATAATTATTATTATTGAACGATAGTAGGATGCCAGCAGTGTTGTTATTATTATTAATTTTTCTTTTTATTTTTAGTCGTTTTTTTTTTTTTCTTTCTTTTCCGAAAGTGAGAAAAAAAGTTCTTGCTTTTCATCATCATTATTTTTCTCTTTTTTTTTTTTGTTTATTTCTTATTGTTTTCTTTTTCTTGCCCAGTTTATATAACATCTCAACAACATGTCTTATACGTTATACACATACACAAATATCTATGAGTAAACAAAAAAATTTTAAAAATTAAAATAATAATAATAATAATCCTTCATTCGCTATAATAATTGTGTATGGTATTTCTTTTTCTTCTTTTGCTCTAATTGTTTTCTTATGAATTCTTTCTTTCTTTCTTTTTTTATTTTTTATACATATATCTGTATCGTAATAGTATAATATATTCTATATTTATTATTTATATCATAATAATAATAATAATATGTATATTGTGTGTATATGTATAATAACTAAAAATTTATTTATTTAACCTAATATTCAATGTAACAAGCTAACAACTCTCTGTGGATGATAATAATAATATTAAAGCTAAAATCCCTTCTGAATTTTATGATTAAATCTATATGAAGGATAAAAAAAAAAAAAAAAATACAATCTCCCGGAAGAATTAGCGCAGATATGTGTGATTAATCATGCACCGATTTTTTATTTTCTCTTTTCTAGAAACGACCATTTTTTTAAGTTAATTTTTTTTTTTTTTTTTTTTTAGTTTCGTTTTTATTTTTTTATTTTTTTTCTTATTTTTTTGATTTCCATCAGTACAGACTATAGAAAAGAATGAGAAATAAAAGAAAATAAAAAAAAAAATAAGAAATGCCCCCACCGCGTGGATTGAATATGGTCATCGGAACATGGATTTTAATTGTGTGTATGATGTGTATATCAATATATGAGTAGCTTTCGGTATATAATATTATTAATTAATCAATTAATTTAAAGAAAAAAAATAAAAGGGTGAAAAATAAAAATCGATATGCAATATTCTAAAAGTACATGATAATTAAGATTTGAGAAGATTTCATAATAATAATAATAATAATAATAATAATAATAATAATAATAATAATGATAATAATAATAATAATAATAATACCTATACAAATATATAGATGATATAATAACATATGTAAGTACCATTTTCTTTGTTTTTTCTGTTTCTATTATTTATATTTTTTCTTTTTTTGAAAATATCTGAAATTTGAAGTGCATTCATGTGTGTGTTTACTATATGTATAATTTATTGTTCGTCTGCTCACCGTATACCTAACTTGAATATTTTTGTTTATTATTTTTTCTTTTCTTTTTATGCATCAACTATTTTTTTTTTTTTTTTCATTCTAAAATAATCGAGCGTTAGAAATATATTTTCTTTTATCACAATCAACTACGGTAAAGGAAAAAAAAAAAAATAAGTGAAAGAAAAAATGTAAGAAAAAAAAAAAAATAAATAAATAAAATAAAGTCACTATTTTCACCAAATTCCATAATTATTCAATAAGATTGAGTTTTATATATGTTGTAAAAAAATGAAACAAGGGAAAAAGAAAAAAAAAAAATTACAAAATAAAAATAAATATAAATATAAATATAAAAACAAACAACCAACCATCCGGAGTTTACAGAAATCTCGAATACGTACTGCAGTTGCTGTATATTAATAAATTTATATCGAGATTTTAAGCATTCATTTTATATGAATACTATAATTTATTGATGAGGTGCTTTCGGGTAAAACATACTGTATAATTATATAAGACGGAAATGCAGTTGAAGAAAATTTGTTTGAAAATAATAATAATAATAATAATAATAATAATCATAATAATAGTAATAATAATAGTAATAATAATAATAATATATAATAATAATATAGAACATGAAAAATAATTACTTAACTACATATGTATGTATGTGTAGTATTATGTATCGGATGGATAAAATATTAAGAGGATGTATGTGTGTTTCTATAATGTATGTATATATGTATGTACCTATGTGCAATCCCAGATATTATTTATATAGGTAATAAGTGTTATCTTTCAATCAGCTGACTGATATTTATATCATTATATGATGATATAATAATAAAAGTTCAGCAATTAACAATACATATGTATGTATGTATGTTTGTATATATTTATATACTATTATATAGATGTATCGATGATTAGATCGACGAGTGTTTAAGTTTTAAGGTATGTAATAAGAGAATATAGTATAAATGATCCGTTTTACATAATTTAAAAGATGCACCACACCACAGCCCATTTTGAAATATATGTAGAAATATTTAGTATAGTATTATAAGTGCACGTCCCATTTTATATTTATTAATTTATTATTTTTTCTTTTATTTTGTATTTTGTATATTTTTTATTTTTTTATTTTTTCCCCTTCTTCTTTTGGCTACCATAATTATATGCACCCATAGTTATTAGTATAGTATATATATATATATATAGTATATAGTTATAGTAATAGTAGGACCTGAAATCTCGCCAACTTATAATTTTCAGTGCTGATTCAATATCGTGCGAAAAAAATTCAAGAGGTGATAATAATTTTCGAATTATTATTATTATTATTAATAATTCAACATTTTTTGAAAAAAATTTTTCGCTTTTATGAAAACTATGAAAAAAAAAAATTAAGAAAACAAGGATTAATGGAATATACTATAAACTCCAGACGATGTTTTTTTTTTTTTCTATTCGATTTTATAAAATCAAAATATAAGATATATCATAGATCGCAGGAATTCGAATTATAAACTTAAACAGATACAGACGAACAGACACATTCACAACCAATCCCATAAAGCAAGGCGGGGCTCAAGTTTTCTATATACTGTTTTTTTTTTTTTTCGTTTCTTTTTCAATATAGCGCGGGCAAAGCACAAGATAGCATTACTTTTTTTTTGTTTCAAACCAAATATTTTTTTTTTCAGCTTCTTTCAATCGTTATTATGAAATTCTGATTTTTTTGGTATCAGATGTTAATGTTTTATTTTTTTTTTTATATTAATTGTGATATATATATATTTTTTTTTTTTACTGTAAGCCAACATGCAGAATAATTTTAATACACATATCTATAGGCTTTTAGTTAAATAAGCGATATAGCTGCTGGGAGAGTGTGTGTTTTTAATTTGACAGTTTCTTTTAGTCATTTTATTAGTTTTTTTTTTTTTTTTTTTGGGGGGGTGGGGGGATATGGATAGATAGATTTTGTTTGGTTTTTTCTTAAGGGGTTGGTAGAAAATGAAGAATCCTACTCGTCCTCAATTGTCACATTGATCTAAACAATCGTATAAACATATGTACATATATGTTATACTTATGTATAATGAAAGTCATTCGCAAATATTACAAATCAGAACTGAATGAAATAAAAACGTATATCCGATATAAAACAAAAAGTAGATATTCTTATCTTGCCATCAGTTGTAATCGTTAAAATGAAACAATAAAAAGAAAGAAAAAATTTGTATATTCATATTTTTGCATGATATTAGTCTTTTTTTTTTTTTTTTTTGGTTTGCTGTTTTTGTTTCACGCAACATCAATTATCAAATAATCTCTCATTTACAAATGTGTATTATTATTACTATTATTATTGTCTTTAAAAATGAATAAAAATAAATGAAATCAATCAATCAATCAATAAACGAGTTGAGATGATGAATCTCAAATAAATACTATTAAATATCTTATTAAGTACTTTGCACATATTTCTCATCTACAACACATGATAAAACAGCTTAACCATGTTACGTAAAAACCGTGGGATAATATTTAAAAAAAAAAAAAGAAAAAACGAAAAAAGAAACAACTAAAAGACGAGTAATCAAAATTGACGATGTTAACACACTGTACAGAAACAGAAACAAAACTAATGAACTGACGATTTGCGAATGACTTTCAATCTTTTCTACATTTCAAATCGTAAACACAAACGTATAGGTAGATATAAATATTTTTTTCTTTTCTTTTCTTTCCTTTCTCGAGATTAAGATTTTATGAATTGAAATGAACGCAGGCGAAAGGCAGGAATTATAATTTTTTTTTTGTTTTTTTTTTTTGTTTCCGGGATTGAGACGCAAGCGAGTCGATAAGATTAGAAGAAGGAGGAGGCACAGTTTTCTCATACTTGTATCTATATTTTTTTTATTCTTCCTTTCTTTACTTTACTTTACTTTTGTTCAAAATGAAAGGTCGGATGTTAAAGGGCAGAGACTGGGCATTGGGTGATAAAAATCTATATACTTGTCTCATGTACGAGTTTTGGTATATCGGACTGGGCAAGGTTGTTGGTACTTGAATGCGGTGAGTTAGCTAATTGTGATTCAGGAGAAAGCGCGGATTGATTATTGGTATTAATGGACGTTGTGGATTTGTTGTTGGTGTTGTGATTGTTGGATGTGTTTGTTGATCCAGGAACATTTAACAACAACGGCGATGTAGCTGCCGTCGGAGGAGAAGGGCTGCCGAACCAATTTCTTTTCTCATGTTCCGGATTGTTGAGTAGCTCATTATTAGCGTTGGTGATGGCGTTCTTCAACGATTTAACTGTTGTAGGATTTGTTGGGTCTTCGTCAATGTAAGTGAAGTCGGATAGTGGTCTGGGTCCGGTGTGGCTCCGCGAACTTCGCATACTGTGTAAGCTGTGTAAACTATGGACTGAACGTCTTTCCTCCAAATCTTCAAGAGTCGACTTGAACGCTCTGATTACCCGAAGCTGGAAAAAAATAGGGAAGGATACTCTATCAGGGGCAAGGAGGGCTAGCGACACACAACACACGCCAATTACTCGCACTCGATATAATCGATCAGTTAATCGATATCCGCGCGGTTCTGCTCAAGCAAGCGCACTCTCCTTTCGGCTTTTGCTTTCCTGTTGCTGTGTTTTGTTTAAAAAAATATGCAAACGCTGCACGCGCATGCACGCATATTATATCTAAGATATAATATAATCAGCTCAATTATCTAGCTAATATATCATCACGTAAACTTTCCAAGGTGTTGTTATCTCTAGAACGATTGACATTTTGTACAAACAGTACACAGTTTTGCCGCTAGGACTACAAATGCCGTTATAGTCTTCTCGCTGATGAAAGCTGATTTTTGTCATTCAATGTCTATTCCGTGAAAAATTCAGAGTGTAGATAAGTGTTACAATTAGTTCTCGGGATTTACACTTCAAGTTTAGGACATGTGTTCCATGAAACTATTAGTTTAGGCGATTTTTTCTTCCCATACATAAAATTCTAACCATCACCATTGTCTGTTTACGAGATGATAAAGGATTGATCTTTTTTTTTCGGTTTTTTTTTTCTCATCTAAGTCATGCTTCCTCGATGCATACCAATTTTTCTCATATACATAATATATCGACGACTCTATGTGTGACAATTTTGTGCGAATATATACATATATATCTTTCACACATATGTGTATATATAATTCCTGAATTAATTCCATGAAGAAAACACTACAAACAATAAACTAATAGTAGATAACAGATAATTAGGCGGAGTTATTTCAATTTTTTTCTTTTGTTATCGCCTATATATATTTTCGAATCGTTTTATCTATCGTATATAAATTATTGTGAATTTTAACGTGCTTAAAAATTACGTCTCAGTTAAGATTATTCGACGAATCGGATATTCAATACTCTGCATATATATAATATGTATTATTCACTTCCAATTAGTAATGGTCCGCAACAGTCCTTCCTTTACACGTTGATATTGATCGTTACCATCAATTTTTTCAATATATACCTATATATGTATATAATAGTTTATTCATTTGATAGACAGAGGAAAGATGAAATTATAGTATATGTAGATAGTGAAATTGTACATCACAGAGTGTTCAGATACGTTAATTAGTACCAAAATAACGCCAATATCTACGACAAGTGCACAGTGGTATATACAGTGAGGTTACGAGAAAGCCGTTCACTAGATGCAGGCTGCAACCCAACAGTCAAATCCCGAAGACGTCCGAAGTCATTGTATTTGCCATAAATAACATGGGACGGGAACCTCCACCAAGTGGTTGTAATGACAAATACAATGGCTTCGGAAATCTTCGGGATCTGAATGTTGGGTTGCAGCCTGCATCTAGTGAACGGTTTCCCTATATCCTCACAGTATACGTAGCAGTGATTTTTTTTTTTTCTTTTCTTTGTTGATGAAGTGGTAAATTTCAATAATTATTATTCCAAAATCACTATACCTATGCATAGGTACGTAATTTTAGAAGATAATTATTATTTATTTATTATATTATTTTATTTTGTGTGTGTGGGTGTGTGTGTGTTTGTTTTTGTTGTTGATTTTGCTCTGACAACGGCGTATATTCAAACTTGAAGCACATTATATCCACCTATTCTATAACAACCATATATCTTCAGCACACATAAGCCTATTTACAGACACAAATTTTTATTTTGTTTGTTTGTTTATTTGTTTGTTTTTTTTTCTTCTTCTTCTACTAACGCGTTTGTTTTGAAATTTTTAGTACCTCAAAATGTATGAGTGGTATATATGTATAGATATATAAGTATAAAATATGAATATAAGTATAAATATTTCTTCTATGAAAAGAATTATTTTTTTTTTAAATCAAACTCTACCATCCCATCCAGAAGTTCATCCGATCGTATTGAATTTTTCATTCCCATTTTTATTTCATTTTTACTTCTTTCTTTTCTTCTTTTTTATTATTATTTATTTTTACTTTTTTTCTTACATTTAATACGATTAATCAGGGTATTCTATATTCCGTTATTTTGCAAATCAGTCAATACTTACGTTACGTTAGCAGCGCAAGCAATTCATGCAGTTTTTTTTTTTTTTTTTTTCTTAGTGTTTTCTAAATTGAAATTTTTAAGCTTTGTCTTCCTTATTGTTATTGTTATTTTTTTTTTGTCTTTCAATAATTAGAAACCTGGTTCAAAATTGATTTAATTGTCGTACAAATTGGTATCGTATATATATACACACACAAATAGATAGTCTACCAATATCTATATATATATTATATAATTGTGCGTGTAGTTTGACAAAGTGATAAATATATGTATACAGCTGAAGCAGACCACACCGAGAATTTTTAGCCAAAAAATTAATCCATAGATTGTTTTGTTGTTATATGGATATAAACTAACATAAGTATATACGTGATTATGTATAAATGTATATACTTAAGCACTCGTGTATGCGTGTGCGTGTGGGTGTATGTGTGAGTGTGTGGGTATGCGTGCGTTTGAATTTGTATTTATTTATATATATATATATATATATATATGTGTATTCAAAATTGTGCTGTAAAATAGAATATACATATTATAAATATAATTTTTATTTTTTTTTTATATTTTTTTTATATTACTGCAATGAAATGAATTGGAATGAAATGAAAGAAAATCGAAAAAAAAAGAAGCAAATGATGTACAGAAATTATCTAATCGAAAGTTTCGATTTTTTTTTTTTTTTTTTTTTTTTAATTCAAGACTCAAAACACTGAAAATTAAGATACTTTAACAAGAATAATAACAACGAAGGATTCTTACGGGTGAAAATATTATCCCAATTGACAAACAAGTGTATAAAAAAAATAAAAAAAAAAAAAAAAAGGAAACAATTAATTTAGTTCACTCCAACGAAACACTATAAATATTGTTATAATTAAAATTTAATAATCGAACTCTGTTAGTCACGACGATAATAAAACTATAATTATACAATTTATTATAGCAATAACGATATATATACATATAAATATATATATACCGGGTCTTTTCGTAGCTGAGATTCATAGGGCCCCCAATTATAAATAAAGAAAATTGAGACGTTTAACTGTCAATTTTGTTTGTTTTCTTTTTTCATGGCGCAGAGCGTACTTGAACCATGAATTGAATATAATTAGGGGCTCTATGGGTCTCATCTACGAAAAGTTTCGGTATATACTTTAAAGACAAATAAAAGATGCAACGTGTTTAGACATTTCTATCTGTTTTTTTTCTTTTTTTTAATGTTTATATTTATATATTCAATAAGAGATAAAGTTATTAAAATATAACCATAAAGAGATAGAGAGAAAACACTGCAGCAGGGTATGGGGGTGGTAGGTATTATGCGTAGATGAATGACTGATACTGACGTTTTTTTTTTTTTTTTTTATGTGTGTATAATATATAGAGCTGAAAAAAAAAACAAGCAATATATACCATATATATGTATAGTATAGAGGAAATGAATACTGCAGGTTTTTTTTTTTTTTTTGCTTTTGTTTTTTTTTTTTTTTTTAGCGGGAAGAAAAATAAATAAATAAATAAATAAATGAATAAAAATAAACAAACACTTAACAGTAAATTGCGAGAGGGTTGCCTATCGAAAAATTCACCATATATATATAATACAGATATAGATATTAGTTGATAAAACTGCGGATAATCGGTATAATTGCAGTGAATCGATTTTTAGTTTTATCAAATAATATCGACATGTATTTTTGTTTTATCACATTTATTGGATAGGCAATCCAACTGCGGTACTGGGTTGTGTTTCCTCGTGATAAAAAAAATCTCCTGTGTATTAACGTAATTAGGTATTAGGTATTTTTTTTTTTTTTTTGTTTTTTTTTTTAATGTTTTTGTTATGATGAATATCGGTTGTTATATATAATAATAATTGTCGAATGGTAATAATAATAATTATAGTATAGTGTTAAATGATAACGTTGCGGTAATAATTGGTTGCGGTATAACGGGGTTAAAACGACATATTTGGGGCACGGAACACGCAGCACACTCAGGTAGCTAGACTACGGTCAGCCAGCGAATGGTGGACAGATTAACACATAACGAAATGTTGTTTTTGTTTTTCTTATGTTTTTTTTTCTTTCTTTTTTTCTTTGTATTTTGTATTTTATATAAATTTTATTTAATGTTTGGCCACCACTCGACTCGCCACGCTACACAGAAAAAAACACATTGGTGCAGTAAACCATCATCTCATGTCAAGTCATGTCATCATAATCATCATCATCACCATTATCATCATCCAATAATATCAAGTCAATAACGAATCAATCATTTCTTGACATACAATTGCATAACGGTTTTGGATAAAAAAAAAGTATATACAAATCATAAATATAAACGATCAGATTTTATAGCAGTAACATCGATATATGTCTTCTCATAGAGATTTGATACTACTGCTAAAAAAAATCTTCTTCGTTTTACATCTACTTTTTTTTTTTAACATCCTCTCACCAATTACACAACCGTAAATTTTTACACGCAATTTGTATGCCAAGAAATTTATAAAATTATTATTATTATTTCTTTTTTTTTTCATTTTTTTTTTCTTTTTTTTTTATGTTTTAAGGCATACGTAAGGTTGATAATACAATGTAGTACAACAGGCGATCATCTACGTAAGCTACGTACTTGTTTGTACTCCGACAGGAATAGTGTGGCGACTGGCAAGAGACTGTGCCGCCCTGTTAAACCTCAGTCTCTCGAATGGGTTCCGCTGGCTAACAAATCATAAATCATACCATCAGTCTTATTCACTTCTGTTCACCACCATAATCTTTCGTTTTCATACATAATTTTTTTTTATTTTAATTTTTTTTTTTTTTTTTTCATTTTTTGTTGTTTTTAACATTATTTTCATATTATTTAACACACTTTGCATTATCGTTATTATTATTATCATTATTATTATTATTTTTAATATCATTGTTGTTATAACGGCAGGTAGCCACGTTCTGTTTGGTCAGACCGTTTATTTTTTATTTTTTCTTTATTTTTCAGTATGTTAGTTTAGCTCGCCTTTTATTGTTTCTTTTTATTTTTATATATGAAAATGTTAATAGCACCAATCGACGCTCAATGAAAATCAAACTTTATTTTCAAATTTTATTCACTAATTGTATTTGAAAAAATCAAAAAAAGGAAACAGAATGAAAAATGAAAATCAAATAAAATTTTTTTTTTCTTTTGTTACTTCTTCTAAATTGTCTTAGAGAGCGTCGTGATGGTACAATTATACATATACGTAGTTAGTGATTGACTGTTTAGTTTAGGTTATTATTAGTATATTTGTTATAATATGTTTTGTTTTTCTTTTTATTCTATTATATGATAGGTATATGGATATGGTATATAAACAGAAATTTTTTTCGCGATATGCAAAAGCATTTTGCCATATGTAATTACTGCACACTCACTCCCGGTATAAAGAAACAAAAATTATAAGAAAAAAAATAAAAAAATAAAAAAATTATATCATAATGAGATAAACTAAATTCTAGTATGATTCATGCTTTATTATATAATTATTTATTGTCATCTCGAAGACGTTTTTTTTTTTATTATATATTTAATTTGAATCATTTTTTTACTTTTTTGTTATGTCAAAATCACGTGGTATTAGTTGGTTAGTTTACGTTAACGCCCTCGTAGTATAGTCGAAATTTAACACGAGCCTGGATTCTGTTTATCGAATAAAATGTTTTTTGGTTTTTCCCATCGTGCCAGTACCAAAGATTAACTAAGAGCTTAATTTTTCACTCAGTTTCTTTTAGGAGAGCAGAAATTATGCTCTGAAGTTGTGAGGTGGAAATTGGTGAAACAGAGAGATCAGCGCTTGACGCCATATTGCGGTGATTTAATTTGAAATTGAGGTCCGTGATCAGCTCGTGTTAAAATTGACTCGAATAAAATAAAAAAAATAAGGCTTGTAAAATGAAAATATATTATTGATTAAAAAAATTATTTGTATTATTGATATTATTATTTATTTTTATTTATTTTTTTTAATTTATTAAGCAGGAGTAGTAGCAGCAGGGGCGCAGCAGCAGCACATCGATAATATAGGCAAGTGGCCGCGGATTAATATGTGTGCGATATCTTGCAGGGTGCGCGCTGGTACCACGGTATAATAGGTACGAATATATATCGAAATTGGAAAACAAAAATGTATATCCAAAATTATACGCAGAAAAAAAAAATATAAGAACTAAACCAAAAAACGTATCTTATAGTATAGGTATACAATATATAATATATATATAACATATATAATATATATATATATATATATATATATATATATATATATATATATATATATATATATATATATATATATATATATATATATATATATATATATATATATATATATATGTATATATATATGAAATACAGTAGGACAGACATACATATTGATAAATATTATACAGTTTTAAATATCACAGCAACATCACACTGCGTTATAACAAAATGAGAAATTGTTAATATATATATATATTTTTTTTTGTTTCTTTTCAAATAAATAAATAATAAATACTGTAAAAGCGAACACCGATTCAACGTAGGGGTGGTTAATTAATATTATTTATATTATATATATATATGTATGTATGTATGTATAAATACAAGAAATGCACGCAGCGTAATTATGTATCGTATATAATAACGAAATTATATATCACATATCAATATTCATATATCTATATATATTTTCGTATTTTTTTTTTTGTTATTATACACGATATACATACGTACATGCGACATGACGCGACAATTCTGAATACATTAATAACGAAATAAAATATTTAAATTTGAAAAAAAATTGTAAAAAAAAAATTCGAAAAAAAAAAATATATATATATATATGTGTGATACATATTATTAGAAAGCACAACACGGCAGCCAAATTATTATTGTTAATTTGCATGTAATAAAAAAAAAATAATAATAATAAATAATAATAATAATAATAAAAAAAACAACAGATAAAACAGCTCTTCGTCTTCCTTAGGCTGTGAAAAAATATCTTATTGAAAGTTTTGTATTCGGTACGTAGGTATAAATTTTTTTTTCTTGTTTTTCTAATTGATACGAAATCATGTAATGATTATTCTTATTATTTATATATATACATGTTTTTTTCCTTTTTTTATACATTCAACTATTTAATCGCGTGATATTTAGTAATAAATAATATTATTAATAATAATTATAATAATAACAATAATTATAATAATATTGATCATTTATTTCACAGACCCAAGGGAAAGAAATGTGAAATAATATTACGATTAAGGCTGTTAGTAATCATACTCTTTCAAAACTTAGAAACTGTTCGTAGCCCAGTTTGCAGGCAACGATGATTTCACGTCAAACAAAAAACCAATTTTTATAATAATAATAATGTTTCTTTTTATATTAATAATTGACTTTTTTTTTTAAATGCAAGCCTTTATCAAAAGATGGCAAAAAAACTTGGCGCAATATCGTGATATATATATATCAAATAATATTGTATGTAAAATCAAAAGAATAAAAATTTTTTAATTTTTTTTTTTCAAATTATATTAATATGCGCTTCAAAAGTGATTAATCTATACAATATATATATAGCTGATGCTCGCGATTCACAAGCAAATCTATTACGAAAATAAAAATAGTGAAAAAAAAAATAAAAAAAAAAAAATTACAATTTTTGTATACGTGTGATATAAAAACATAATATAATGTATAATAATTGTATACGATTTTAGAGAAATGTAACAAAAATGTTTTTCTATTTTTTTATTTTTGATTATTTTTTCGTTCAAAAAACTTGTTCAAAATTCTAAAAAAAATTTAAAAAAAAAAAAAAAAACCAAACAAAACAGTCAAGGTAAATTAAAATTGACAGAAAACTATAATATTATAAAAAACGATCAAACAATGCTGAGATTGGACTTGGGAACTAACCATATGGTAATCCTGAGAAGGAGATCTGCCTGTCACAGATACATTCTGCACCAGAGTTCTATTGCTCGTCTGAAAGTAGGTTACACATTCAGTTTTTTTTTTGACTTGTTGATTATATATATTCGTATTTTTTTCTGTTTTTTTTTTTTTATATATATATCATTATGTAATGTATAATAATTAGAAGGTATATATGTATATATGAAAACCGTGATTAATTGAAATATATATATGTGAAAGACTTTTGTCTAAAATTTTAAGCCATGTGATTCGTTTTGATACAGTATATATATAACGTATATACAAACATTAGATGTATATGTATGTATATACGATTTTGAAAGATGCCAATCTTTTTTTTTATTTCAATTTTTAATTTCAATTATTTTTTTTAATTTTGCGATAAACGTTTTACTCTGTTAAAAATATTATTCACATTTATAATTAAAAAAAAAAAAAAAAATAGCATTCGTGTCATATAATTTTGACAACGAATGAATGACAAATATAGCAATGAATTTTCGAATGTAGTAATACGTACGAAAAAAATTTTCAAGCTATTTCCATTGTGGAAAACAGAAAAAAAAAAACATAAGTCTTAAAATATTTTATGCATTTCAAATTAAATTTGGACGTGATTTTTGTCTCAAAAATCAACTCGTACGTATTCATACATACTTCATATATGTATACTGATACGCCTGCAGCTGCCAGTTATTTTTTTTTTGGTTTTTCATATTGTTAAAAAAAAAAAGTAGTAAATTAAAGAAATATATATATTATATACACATTTCCACCAAAATTCTTTTCTTTCTTTATATGCAGATAGCTTTAAGCTTGTTCAGATGGATTATATATATATATACATGTTGGATAAAATACCGCGAATTGTAGCTGCCTGAATAAAAAAAAAAAAAAAGAAAAAAAAAAAAGACATTTTGGGGAACATAGGTAACATCTCTTATTATATAAATAGTGACAATATGCGACGATGTCACAGATATTATATTGCATATAATAATAATTGTAATAATAATAATTGTTGTTATTAAGTATTGAGATTTAGACAATTGTCTAGTTATCATTGGTTGATTTATCATTGGGGTTATTGTTAAATTCATATTTTGATTCGTGTTTATAATAAATATAATATAATGTGATGAAATATATGTTCGATCAATGATAATATATTGAAGATGATAGAAGAAAAATATTGCCATCATTTTGTCATACGAATTCAAATAATAATAAGCTATTGGAGTTTCGAAGAAAATTCTTTTGCCTAATGCGCGTGCGCCAAATCACGTGGCTAGCAGAGCAGCCAACTTAATTTCAACTAGGAATATTTAACGGAGACGCTGATAGACCGTGTACAAAGTGATGGCAAATTTTCCTCTTTGTTCATTTATTTATTTATTTATTTTTTTTTTCTCGAGAGTATTGTGATATTTGTGATAAAAATGAATAATGAAAACTAAAAACCTATTTCTCTATAATAATATATTATTTAGAAGCGTTTGCATTCATTCGACAACATTCATTTCCACAATAGGTATAACTTACGCCGATAGCGTTTTGTTCTATGTTAACGGGCGTGCGTGTTTCGGCTGCATTTATATAATTTTTTTTTTTTTTATAAAAAGTATGTTACCTGCCTAGTATATGGTATATGTATACTTTGTGATTCATTCTTAAACTTCGTTTAACGCAATGATGATGAAAAATATCGGATGAATAATTAAATAAATAATAAATTTCATTTAACTATACGTGTGTCAACAATTAATAATTGTCGACGGTTATTTTTCCCATTAGCCAAAGTTCTAGTATCTATCTAAATTTCAAATTAGAGACCGAACTAGCTACTCAAGTCCGAGCCCTATAAACGAAGAACGTAAATAAAACGAAAAACAAAAACACAAAAGAAGAAATAAATAATAAGAAAGTTGGCGTAGGGAAGAATCGAGATATAGATCGAATATATAGATAAGTGGGGGGTCGCGAAAGTGAATTAAAAATACGATTATTATATTGGCAGTGTGTGAAAAAAAAAAATGATAATTAAAGTAATTAATTATAATTTAACAACCGATAAGATGTGTTATTGTTAAATAGTCGAGTGAAATTATATGTAAATATATCTGAAATAAACTGATACTGATAATTTGTATTTGTGTGTTTATATTCTTACTTAGAAGATTTTTGTCAAAAGGAAAGAGCACAGTGCGCATGCGTCTACCCACTAGCAGGACAGCCAACATTATTTCTAGGGACTTTAGTTGTCCTTAGAGGAGAATCGTGTTGGCTGACGATGGGATGATAATGAGTTGACGCAAGCGCATTTGACTTTTTCCTTTCATCGTAAGCTCATTGTGTAAATGTGATTTGGTGTGGTCAGCGGGAATATGCTATAATTAAAAATAAAAGCCAATAAATGAAAATAATAAATAGAAATAATAATAATAATAATAAAGGTTTACTTAATGTATTAAAATATTCAAAAAAAAAGAATATATATACATATAAATATATATCTATAGAAATATGTATATATAGAAATAATATTAATTTATAAAATAAGGTTATTAAGGTTTTGTGCGTGGGGTATTATATGTTAGATAATTAATTAAATAGGCTATAAGGACTGCGTGGACCATTCCTAAAAGGCGGTAAAATTATTAAATATAAACTTTGTGTATATGTGTGTATGTGTTTTTTTTTTAATATAATTAAATTTCCGTATAATAATAGTAAAGTGTTATACGTCTATATATATATAATTATTATTTTAATTGAGATAAGTATTTTTGCGGATGTTTTGTTGTTGTTGTTTTTTTTTTCTGTCATTAGGAATATAAATATGTATGTATGTAAGTTTTCACAAAAATAATGAAAAAAAAAAAAAAAATAATAAATTTCATATCGTAAACGATCTTTTATTGCGAATCCAGTACCGCACGGGCGGACCGGAAGATAAGGATTATTGTTACTTGAGTAATTTTAATGGATAATAAGTATGTATTCTTCTTCCTACTTCTATCACACGCTACACGTTTAGTTTAATAGAATTATTGAGAAATGTTTATCGAAACAATTCTTCATCAACACAATATCATATCATATTATTTCATATAATATATAATATAATATCAATGCTTTTGTTTTTTTTTTTTCTATATACATAATAAAAATAATAAGTTTTCATAAAATAGGCTCAAACTATTTATATTGATTATATTATTAGTATATTGTATCTACATGTATTAATTATTATTATTAATTTTCTTTTTTTTTCTCTGTTTTTCTTGTTTTTTTTTTTTTTTTTTTTATACACAAGTCTTTAGCTGCGACTTAAATACCAACAGGTTAAATATATATTCGACGTAATAGGTATAATCACTAATATATCTAAATAATCATTTTCATTTATATATACGTATGTGTATATGTTGAGTTTTTTTATTTTGATTTTTTTTTTCATCTTTTTGATTCATTCATTTTTGATTTTTTAATTAATCAATTAATTATTTAGTTAGTTAGTTCGTTCGTTCGTATGTTTGTTTGTTTGTTTCCTTTCTCTGTTTCTTTTTTCCTTCTAAAAACCACCCATTTTTATTTTTGGTCTGTTGTTATTTTGTTATTTATTTTGTTTTTAAATGCCTCTCAAATCTTATGCATTTGTCGGCGTATCTCCTCGTACGATTTTCCTTCCCTTATCTGTCAAAGAACACATTGATTTTTTTTGGTTTAATATATTAATATCTCGTTTCGTTCCAGTGTGTATTTTTTTTTTTTTTTTATATATATGTATATATATATTTTATGGATCACAATTATTCTTTATTAATTGATCCGATTTTTACCTATCGTATATATATAAATATATATATTTAATCAAACTTTTGATCATTCTTTTCTTTTCTATTTTTTATATGTATACACGATATCACTCAACCTGTAGAATACGTATATTTTTCATCCTGGACACAGTCTTTCTATCAAAATTAATTTGTTTTTTGATTTTTTTTTTGTTTGATTGCACCATACAAGAGTAGGAAAAAAAAAAAAAAAAAACAAACCACCTTTGTAATAATTGTTACTATAAAATGGAACGAAAAAAAAAAAGTATATATGTATATAAAATAATAGTAATAATAAATAAAAAATAAAATAAAAACAAAAAAGATAAGAAAATACAAATTATTTAAAAATTATTATGATGAATATGGTTCGATGTGTCTAAATATATTGTTTCGAGGTTGATTATATACTTTAAGAGGTGTTTTTCTTTTTCTTCTATACGTGTTACGTTATCTAGTCTCTGCAGGGGGGATTCATACTGCAATCTTTCTAATCGTCGAAATTCTTCGTGTATATACTATCGGCACTTCATTATACTATAGGTATAGATTTACTAACATCATAAGACTCTCGCACGGGCATAATTGAAACGTATATATTTCTTACGTTTTGGGAAAAGTATATAAGGTAGTATAGTAGTAGTAGTAGTAGTTTTTGCAGTAACAAAAACAACAACAGCAACATAATGTACAGATGGTATCATATCAAAATGATTGAAAAACTTCATCCGATTTACCAGAAAAGAAATTCTTAATTTTGAAAAAAAAAAAAAAAAAAAAAAAAACAAAACAAAGAAACTGTGAAATTTGATCATGAAACAGATATTAAAGATTTTTCAGTTTAGCAGCTGTTGTTGTTATTGTTATTATCATATGTACACGGGTTCGTTAAATTTGTCGATAAAAAAAAAAAAAAAAAAACGGAATTTTTTAAAATGAAAATAGAAGAAAAATAAAAAAATACCATCTAACTGTACAAAACGCGCGATCGGGTAATAATCTTTTTCGTATAAAGTAATATACACTATCTTTTATATACGCATTCTCGCTATTTAAATATTAAACCTAATAATTACTAAATCGGTATGTATCATCGCGTATAATGGGCTGAAATATTTTTTCATATTCGAATTTGTTTTTGTTTTTCTTTTTTTTTTGTGGACAATAAATATTGACTGAATAAATAAATAGATAATTAGTGTAATAATTGCAATATTATTATATACCGTATGTAAGATAAATCGAAATAGATTTAATATTGAAATATTAATTGGTATACATATATACTATATATATATGTTTTGTATGTATGGTATGTATGTATGTATATGTATGCAGGTATGTACAACATATATACTGAATATTTCAATATTCGCGTTCGCTATGTATTTTATTATTTTCTTGTTTCTATATACGTCGTAAAAAAAAAAAAAAATAATAATAAATATTCCCTGACAAATAATATATAGTATATATATATATATTTCGTTTGTCCGTTATATGTATATAGGTAAAATACGGATAATATATATCTACATATTATATCGTATCGCGCGATTTCTTCTGTTTTTTTTTTTTTTTTTCTTTTTTCGTATTTGTATATTTTTTTTTTTTCTTTCTTAACGAGAATATATTGTGATATCTAGATAATATAGACAGAGAGATAGATAGAGAAATAGATTGTGAGTGAGAGAGATAGGGATAGATAGTTACCTGAGTCTGTAGCCGTGTCAGACCACGTATCCATAGAATTTGTCCGGCGCGTGGCTTTTTATCCGAGTCAGGGTCGAATTTCTCATCTCCTAGATTGATCGTATCCATATCGTCAGGCTGGCCGCGGCCCCATCTATTTTTAAAAACATTAAACCAGTTCTTCATCACTCGGTTCGTTTTTTGCGATATTATTGTTTTTTTTTTTTAATTTTTACTTTTTATTTTTTTGCTTTTATTATTTTGATTCTTTTCTCTTTTTCTTTCATTCTTTTGACTTGATTTTCCGGCGTAGCTTCCGGTGCCTCTGCAGTAACCGTCTCCGCAAGGCATGGCACCCATTAATATATATATATTTTTTGTTACCATAGCTTATTTTTTTTTTTTTGTATCTTTTCATCTCGAAGTCACATCTTAAGACTTCCATTTAATTTTTTTCTTTTTCTTGTCTTTTTTTTGTTTTGTTTTTATTATTATTATTTTTGGTTTTGGCTTCGCAGTTTCCATGTAACAATGGTATATACCTATATTATATATGCATAGTATGCAGTAGTTTAGTATAACGAATACATGGTATATATAATCATCGCGTTGCGTATTTCTATGTATGTACACAGGTAGTGGCACGTGGCTAGGCATATTATTATATTGTTTATTAAAAGCTATTGCTGCACTGCTTTACTGCAGGGTTTGTTAATTAGTTTTGGATTTTTTGTTTTGGTTTTGTTTTCTACATTGCTTTGCTTCGCTTTTCGATGTATACAATTTATACTCATATACATTCGACTTTCTCCCAAACTTCCATGCATATAGATCATATTTATATTTATATACTTAATAATAATAATAATAAATACTAATAATTATACCGCAATTAGTTTATTTTTTATAATTAATCAATTAATCATTGATCGTAATCGTCGTTGTCGTTATCGTCGTCGTTCATGTTATTTCATCCTGTATATCACGCTTAAAATCTATTAGATTTTATCCTGACCCTGATGCTTATTAGAACCTTATTTCAGTCGTGTTTCATGGATTTTATATCCTTGAATTCTTCTATATCATATAATTTTTGAACGGGACTTAATAATTACCCGAAATCTAGCCCAACAGATTGAAACTGGTTCATTATTGTGACCCGAGAATCGGAAATTTGATTCCTTTTCAAACCGTTAACAAAATGGTGTTTTAAAAACCGGGAGAAAACATCACCTCAAGAGTTTTAAACGCGATAACTGTGTAGCATGTGGTTTTAAATTTGTGATAATATTAGCACGATCTTGAAACCTGGCTTTGGTTACGATAGATAAATGCTAATATCGTTTTTGTGTATCGAGGCAATTGATTTGCGAAGAAATGTGATTCACGATTTTCTGACGTCACAACGGTGTCCGGAGTTATCATTATCAAATTTCGGGCTAGATCTCGAAGTCTTAGTTAAATAATTTGATATTAAGAGGAAAAGGACCTACGGGATTGTGATTGGAGGTACTAGGAACAGGATCAAAGTTGTGGAAACGTCTGCGTCTGCGACGTCGACGTCGTAAAGTTCGGGGACCAAGTAGATTAATTTTTCTGCACCTAAACGAAGAATAAGTATAAGAAAAAGATGAAGAAGGAGAAGAAGAAGAAGAAGAAGAAAAAGAAGGAGAAGTAAAAGTCAAGAAGAAGAAGTCGAAGGAGAAGAAGAATAAGAGGAACGAACCCATTGTTAATGAAACAAAAATAAATAAACAAAAAACTGTGTAAAGGTGATTAACCCTTATATTCTGTATATATTATATATATGTATATTCATTCGTTCCGTGTGATCGAAGAAAATGAAATAATACAACGAACAAAAATAATTAAAAAAAAAAATAACGAAAAACTAAAAAACCTTTGGTTTCTACTTCTAAAGTAAAATGTGGAACCTCGCTGATTTTCTTTATACTTTACTTTCAATTTACTATTCACGTTGTTATTATTATTATTATAACCAATTTTTACGATGATTTAACAATTAATTGGCTTCTTGTTAGTATACAAACAAGTACGTAGATGTCGGACAGCTGTAATCATCATGCAACATCTAGTGTAGACAATAATATGTAGTATATATATATATAATATATGTATTATAGGTATAAATTTGTATAAAGGAAATCACTGTAATATAATATCGGGGTTGGGGGTAACGTTCAGGCTATCTATAAAAAGAATAAGAAAAAAAAAAAAAAAAAAAAACAATGCAACTATTTCAATTTTCCGATGATTACATCAATAAATTTATATGCACAATATCTTCTCCCTTTCATATCCACTTTGTTCTATATCTCTGTAACAGTGGACGAGAAGAATTGATGAAAGTTGTTTTTTTTTTTTTTTTTAATAAATAAATAAATAAATAAATATATAAATGAAACGAAATTGAATTAATCGCAAGTTAGTCAATCAATAAATCTATCGGGATTTATTGGTAATAATACAGTGGAGAAAGAGCGTAACAATTAATTATCAACATATCATTTGGGCATATCAATTACGGTGGAAATTAGTGATGTCTAGCATGCAGTGGCCACTACCATGTACTAATTAGGGTAATAATAAGTAGTAAACTAATCGAAGAAGAAATTGACTAGATCATTTTCTTTCTTTTCATCTTTTTGAGTATTTTTTTTTTTTTTCTTTTTTCTTTTTATAAGAAACTAATTTTCTCATAGAGATTTGATTTTTTTTTTTTTTTCTTTTTATAAGAAACTAATTTTCTCATAGAGATTTGATTTTTTTTTTTTTTTTTTCTTCAGCACTTGGGCACCATGCTGGTTACCATCGATTCATTCTATTTACACATTAAAAACGAGAAGAAATAAAAAAAATAAATAAATAAAAAAATATACATATATAAGGAACAGTTTTTGTGAATTACTTGCAGCAATTCATGTTTGTCCATTTTCTTTTTTATCATCATTGCTACAAATAATCACGAGGAAAGATCGTTGTTATTTATTTTTGTTCTTTTTAATGGATACGAACTGATGAATTAAGTCTTAATGATGTCACAGTGTTGTCCCCTCTTTCCTCAGTCTATTAATAAATCGATTAATATTGCTAGTTTAAACTATTAAAAGACTTTGGGAAAACGAGGACAACATGCTGAAAGATATATGAGAGATTCTCTGATATTTGAGAGTTTGTTTGATCTTTTTTGTTTGTTTGTTTTGTTCAGACTTACGAAAGAATCTTGGGTATCTTGCGAGTAGGTATAGTAGTGACTAGTTGACCCCACAGTAGAGTACCGATCCCGAAAAACAGGCACCACATCCACTGTTCAAGGGTAAGGGCCTTTGTATGGAAAGCCATCTTTCCGTACTGAACAATGACGACCTTTAAATCGAAGATGGAAATTTAGATATATATTTAATGTGAGTATTGGGCGAGTAGGGTTTTTACTTACTTGCGACAAAGCTGTGCCGATCCAGATCCCGTAAAATATAGGATTTGTGAATAATCCTTCGAATATATTTCGCTGTCCGTGAATCTTTCTGGCATTCATTTCATTGAACAATGTCATCATTACGAAAGTGTTGAATATTACAGTAAAATGCTGGGTAGGTTGTCCTCCGTTTTCAGCGGCGCTTTGACCCGGGGGTATCTTGAGCATTTTGTGACCTATGAAATAGAAATTATGTGAGAGAAAAACTGAAACATAAAAAAGTTCAAATTTGCAGAGAAAATGGACATCCTCTTACCGACGAACAGCAGTGTAAAAATAACGGTCAATTGATAGATCGCCTGGCCTAGTATATTCTTCATCATGGTTCTTGAAATCAGTGGTTTTGTTCTTCCGTATGGTTTTCGTAGCAGAAGATCAGGCGTCGGCATTTCGGTGGCTAAAGCGAGGGAAGCAAGTGTGTCCATGATCAGATTAACCCACAACATTTGTACAGCTCTAAGAGGCGAGTCTTGAACAGCACAAGCGCCAATGAAAGCTACGATGACTGCAACAACGTTAACGGTCAATTGAAACTGCAAAAACTTCGCTATACTGTCGTACACGTTTCTGCCCCACATAACGGCCTTAACAATTGATGAAAAGTTGTCATCAGTCAGAATAATGTCAGACGCTTCTTTGGCGACGTCTGTGCCAGCAATACCCATGGCAAAACCAACGTCAGCTTTCTTCAAGGCCGGACCGTCGTTCGTACCGTCACCCGTGACAGCAACCACTTCACGACTCTCGGAATTTTTACTGTCGATAATACCCTTGACAAGGGTGTATTTATCGGTAGGAGATGATCTGGCGAGCACCCTTAATTTGGGCCAGACTTTGTCGAGCAAGTGTTGACGGACTTCTCCATTACTGTCTCTTATCCTTCTGTTGAATTCTTTTCCCTCCAGGATAAGGAAATCTTCGTTAGGTTTGAGAATACCACATTTCATAGCGATTGATCTAGCAGTGTTGATGTTGTCACCAGTAACCATTCGCACCGTTATTCCGGCCTTTTGACACCGCCTTATGGCATCTGGTACTTCGGGACGGACTGGATCCTCAATTCCCACTATGCATAGACAGGTCAGATTGTTCACTATGTTTTCCTCGTCGTCCCAGTTAGGGTCGTTGTCAATGTGGACTTGGTTTATCTCAGCTTTACCCGGCACAAAGTCGCGGTAAGCTATTGAGATAGTACGAAGACCGTCGCACGCCATTGGTTCTATCACATTCTTTACCAATCGGTCTTGCATCTCTCGTGTAAACTTCTCAAGGTGTCCGTCTCGACCGTAGATAAAGGCACATCTGTGGAAAACAAGCGAGATTGTTCATTTAGAGAAAGTATTTAACGCGGGAAATGAACGTAAACTATTATTGTGACACATACTTCTTCATTATGATCTCCGAAGCACCCTTTGTGAAGAGTCGGAATCCGCCGCCCTGTCTGGGAATAGCAGTTGACATGCTTTTCCTAACGCTGTTGAATGTGAAGACCCTAGTGAATGTTTCTTCGGGAATATCATCTCTTATAGTCTGATAATTCTTGCCCAAGGCAGTGACAAATCCGAGTAAGGCACATTCGGTCTTATTACCAACTTGCATCGCCAATTCGGTAGGGTCTTGAGATGGCATTATCCTCGACGTGTAAGCCGAGTTTACTGATATAGCTTGAATCAACAAATTGCCAACATGGCTTGGTATGTCGCTAAAACTCGGTATCGCTTTACTCATCTTTTCACAGACGTATGATTGGACAACCGTCATTCGATTAGTTGTCAATGTTCCGGTTTTGTCAGAACAAATTGCCGTCGCGTTACCCATTGTCTCACAAGCGTCCAAATGACGCACCAAATTGTTATCCTTCATCATTTTCTGAAAACAAAATACAACATTATATATAAAAAAAATAAAACAAGAAAAAAAAGAATCATAAAATACACAGAAACATTGCATCTTATGTAGCAAAGGGTATAAAAACCTTGACGGAGTAGGCGAGGGACAGAGTAACAGCGAGAGGAAGACCTTCGGGAACAGCGACTACAAGTACGGTAACACCGATGATCAGATGTCGTACAAGATTATTTATGTATGAACTTTTCCAGTGTTTTCCTTGGATGACAAATGTCTTTACGCAGAATTGTATAACCAGAATAACGACGGTAAGAACGGCGATTGTTGAACCAGCGTATCCTATTTGTATAGCAAGTTTTGTCAGCTTTGCCTGAAGCACACTTTTCTCCTTTTTATTGTGGGGTTCTGGTGGTGGTGCCGATGAATTTTCGTGATTTTCAGCAGGTTCACGTTTTTCAGCAGCAGGTGCATGGCTATTGCCAGTTACTTCACCAGCTTCGTCTCCTTTGCGATATAAAAATTAAAAATATATTTGTTTTTTTTTTTCAGAATTATTTTCCTGTATTTATCATCGTAAAAAAAAAAAAAAAATATATATATATCTACCATCTTCGCACTCGTAATTTCTGTCATGCAATTATGTATATATATAAATGATCCAAGTTAAAAATAGAAAGAATCAAGAGTGCGGATGTTTGAATATTTGTTTGAATGGAACAAGAGACAATGAAAATTATTGTTTTTATAAATTATTAGTATTCTTAGAACAGTGTTTAAGATAGACAGAGATAAATTCTTGCTTTTACTACTACAGTGTATTATATTATATGTATAGTGAACACGTATAAAAATTTATATCAATAATAGCAAACCATTGATTTTAATAAAATATTTTAAATTATAAAAAACAAACAAACAAACAGGAAAAGAAATAAAATAAACGGATTAGTCCACCACCAAAATGCAGAAACATAAAATCTCACTAATACCAAACGTTTAGTCCATCACCAGTAATGCGAAAATAAGATATTCATGTATGGGTATGGGTACACAATGGGAGTGATGATTATTTATTGTGCTTTTAATTTTTCTAATACAGAAGCGGTAGTAGTTAATGGAGCTGTTATTTCATTCGACGTTAGGTTTTTTTTTTTTCTCTCTTTTCTGGTCGAATGTAATAGCACGTGCGCACGTAAAGTTATAGCAATAATCATAAAATTGTTTTAATTATTTGTTTTCTTACTTTGAAATTAATTGAGGAAACTATAATTGAATGGATAATTATAACAAGAGAATGAAAATAGAAAGAGAAAGATAAAGAGAGTTGAGAAGATGTTTTAAAGAAACGATGCGATGAAATTAATCATAATTATAGTCTGATAGTTAATCGATGTTATAAAATTTGATTTTCTTTTTTTTTTTAATTATTTTATTGATTGATTGAATTTATTTTCTTGTTTCTTTTTTTTTTTTTTTATAGAAAAGTATATTATTTGATCTTAATCACCTGGTAAAGACTTCTTCTTCCGCTGCTTTTTAGCTTCTAGATAAGAAAAAGATCCATGCAAAAACAAAAATTCATTAGCCATTTGTATGAAGTTTTTTTTTTGTTTTCTTCTTTTTCTTTTCCCTTTGAAATTATCACTTAAAATTGCGCAATGATATTATATATGAGAAATTCTATGCCAGATCATCGAGCCACTAACCCTGACCATTTTACATTTTCTTCATATTATGTAGTTCTATACTCGAAAACCATCAAAATTTTTTTTTGTCTTGTTTTTGAAACTGTTTTTTATCATTTAATATTTAAGCTATCTCAAAAATACCATTTTTCTAGTTTTTGAAAAATTTCATATAAATTCTGTGACGAACAACTCATCTCATAGTGGGATTCCAGTTTTTTCTAGTTTCTTTTTTTTTTTTAGATAGGTTTCCATATAATATTTGAATAATTTCAACAAAAATGAAAAGATTCTGTATGAGACAATTTTTTTCTTCTTTTTTTTTTTTTTCTTTTTTAAGTTAGAGAACTATCATGTAAGAATATACGAAGAACATGTAAAATGGTCAGGGTTAGTGGCTAGGTGATCTGGCATGGAATTCCCGATATACATATATATAATTTTTTTTTTTATTTCATAAACTTTATCTTCGTTGTTATTTTATTTATGTCACAATACACCGCAGGGTATTTCCTCTAATCACTAGCCTACACTATCGTGACTTCCGCTAGTATCAGCAATATGCAGTTGAATTTGCACAGAGAATTCACATTCTAAGTTTATAAGTATACCAACACTGTTTTATATATTTCCCTCTGAGAGAACGAAATTCAACACTCAATTATGCATGGAAACGGATCTCTACCTAATCTTTTCGAATATCTAAAGCAACGGTATCAGCTATAAATGATTTTTGGAAATACCCTGCATGTATTGTATATTGATTATTACACAGCTAAAATTTGCCATACACATAGTCTACAGCCTGGAAGGTTTAAAGAATAAAACATGAAGAGGAAAGGAGAACAAGTCTCCTAAAATAAGTCCTCTAAATAAATTTTCATCACACCTTCCAGATTGTACAATGATTGAGAAATAAACAGGGGATGACGACGATCAAACGGAGTACTACACATGTGTGGGTTTTTTTTTTCTCAACTATAGACGACAATTTGAATCGTTTACAATTACTTGATAGAATTTCTTTAAAATTATATTCGGTATCAATAAACGCAGACGATTCAAACAATGTACGATATAAATATTGGGGGGGGGGGGGGGGGGGGGGGTACACAGATAATTAGCACATATATTTGTATAATAATATATATCGAATGTAGAGAGTATACAAGTAATATTTATAAGGAGAGTGACGAGGGGGAGAGCAAGATGCATAATAGTATAATTTCAGTGCGTTGATAATCAACTATTTAGAATGGGGGTGTACAGTTTTTTTTTTGTTTTTGTAAAAATATAGCAGTAGCCAAAAATATTCCAAGACCAGCTCCCCCCTGAATTTGAGTTCCAGTGTATTTAAAAGAAATTTTTATTCTCTTTTAACTTTAATTTACTATACGGAATTAGTACATAAGACGTTAATTATAAACCCACTCTAAAATGTTGCAAGGTCCATGCCAAGGGTAAGAGGGGGCCAAAATAAGAGAATAATATATGTAACGTCTATAGTAGATATATCGTTTTCTTAACGTAGTATCACATCAAACTCTAAAACCATGCGATATCTGTTTTTTTTTTTTTTTTTTTCATTCTTTCTGTCATTTCTTTTTTTTTTTATTCATTTTGACGTAATTTTTTCTGAGGTAGTGGTAGTAACGGTTTTTCCTCATTTATATAATTTAGAGACTCTCACATGCCACCAATTTACGTACCTGCTACTCTCAAGTTTGATAAAATTTTAATTTATTTAAACAATTTACTTTTCTTTGATTAGCCTAGAGTAGCAAGCATGTATTTATTAACGCAAACCTGAGACTCCCTGAAGATCCTTTGCAGTTAAACGACGAATACGCACCTTTTTTCATCTGCTTGATCTCCTGCTCTTGCTGATCTACCGCCGCTCCTAATAGAGTAAATATTATACCAGCTTGAGAGTTAACACCAACCGCTGTAACCAGCATTTTACCAGATCCCTCCATCACATGGGTACCTGAATTAAAATCAATAATCTTTAGACCAAAAAGACCTAAGTAAACAGCCTAGGACTTCAAATTTTATCTTTACTGACCAGACAGCATCATTGGATCAAACGCTTCCCCCTTTTTGACGTGATCTGATTCACCGGTCAAACTGGACTCGTCAACCTTAACGTCGTTACTTTGTATCAGAATACCATCAGCGGGTAGCAAATCTCCATATTTTATCTGTCAGTCGATTTTAAAAAGAAATTAGAGTTCGATTTTGTTGAATATAGTTGAAAATGAATTATTTTATTAGCTTATTACCTGACATATATCACCGACTACTATATCGGAGACAGATATTTGCTTCACTTCGCCTTGCCGAATGACTGAGAACTTGTGCTCTCCTTCTATTCGATTTTGAAGACCTCTAAACTGCCTCTCCTTACTGTAGTCATTAAAAGCTGTTACGAATACGACTACAATTACTGAAATTAGGATCGCCAGTCCCTCAATCCATCCGTGCTGACCTTCGCCCTCGTCAGGGTTCTTGGGTACTGTATAAACAATTTAATCATGAATGGAGTTAGACCAGAAGGCAGGATATGACCCAAAAGTACAATCTTATGCTCTGAGATATTAGCAAATTGTAAATGGTCGAGGTTTAACTGGTTACGATTTGCTAGGCCGTCCCAGGTCTCTGAAATACTGTCCTGTTTAAACAGAAGCGACGAAATTTTTAGTGTGTAAAATAATTTCCAATAGACATTATACCTTCACTTTCTTCGTCAGCAGGCTGGTAGAAACTAAGACCTAGAGACACCAGCGCTGCAATTTCTAAAATAATCAATGTTACATCTTGCAGCGCCTCCCAAACCAATTGCATAAAAGTTTTTGGGGGCTTAGGTGGTATCATGTTGGAACCAAACGTCTCCTGTCTGTGTTGTGTGTCCGCTACCGATCCACTGAGACCTGGTGATGAGCAACAATTAATTAAAGAACACAAATAACAATATAAATTTATGGAAACAAAGCCTATCATTTTCAATACAAACCTTCGCTCGGGGAGGTGTACAATTTTTTGCATATTTCCTGCACTCCGCCAAATGAATTTACTTTTGCAATACCCTCACGGCCCCGGTTATCCATCAGCTCCCGGAGCTGCTTTAATGTTATCCCATATTGGGCCGGCCGCCCATCTATCGTTGCCATTTTTACTTCTCTTTTACAACGTTGGCTAACGCCAACTCTTCTCTTGCTCCCCGAACCTTAACCACTCTTGCTATTGCTTCGTTGTCGCTACTTTCTTAGCCTCCAAGTATCTGGAGGTCCAATAATCTGAAAAATAAAATGAACACACCATTATTGATTGTAAAGAGTCTCTCACAAGATACTTTTTTTACTTCACAGCTGCTTTTGGGCTGTTTCTTAGCTTTTAAATCGACTTTAACACTGTATAGTAGCTTATATCGTGCTTAAATATTTTGCTAGAGGAATAAATTAGCGAGTAGGTAGGAGACATTGGTATCCAATCTGCTAATTTATTATACCAAGGTATTACTTCTGAGTTAAGAACTCTAGAAAGCTTTGAAATAACTTTATCTTATCATAAGTGGGTTATAAATTTTGAAAATCGTTATTCAATAATCATTTTTTTTTTCCATTTTTCAAATTTTTATTCACTGAGTTCGATATATTAGACTTATTTACTAATTATGAACGTTTTAGAGTCCTAGAATTGATTGAATTACGAAAATTTTAAACCAATTTGAAAATAGATTGATGTAATCGATAGCTTAGATGTTTAAAACTTTCTGAAGGATCTCAAATTGATGAAGTTTACAGGCTTTTCAATATTCTGATCATATTATTTGCGACATTTTGTCCATCAATTCATTGATTCATCATTCATTGATGATCTAATACTTGAATAGGACGAAGTAGAGGATGTTTAAGTGAAATGAGTCGTATGTAAGATCTGAATATGACGAATTTGCGGTCTTTATGAGTGCGTGTATATGTATACACATCACATTATGGATGATGATAATATTTGTTTAGCAAATAACGATAATATCTCTTCTTCGCATCTTAGGACTTAAGGTATCTTTTATCAATCTAACAGAGACAGTTTTATGTCTGAAATTTGTTCCAAATAATTCGAAAATAAAAACCGATTCAAATTTTCATTCTATTACTATCCTCAATAAAGATTCCTTCGTTCCGTAATTATATCATGATTTAATGCCTTCCTATATCAGGACTTGATATATATCTTTCATTAATGTAACAGCGACAATTTTATGCTTAAAATTCATTCAAAATAATACGAAAGAGAGAGAGAGAGAGAGAGAGAGAGAAAAAGAAAACGATTCAAATTTGTGTTCTTTTTAGCTATTTTTTTGTCCTACTCAATAAAGATTCCTCCGTTCCATAATTATATGATCCTAGAGATAGAAACGGAAAATGGAACATCATTATTCAAGAACGTTAGAAATCTGATTCCCGTGCAATTCTTATCCCGCATTGAATATCAACGCTTTAAATAAATCCGGAAATTTTATAACGAAGAGTTGTGAGAGAACGAGATAAATGGATGGATAGATGAATAGGGAAACAGAGAGAGAAAGAGAAAGAGTGAGGGGAGGAGGGGGGGGGGGGATAAGAAAGAGGTTATGTTTCATGTTCCACCGATCGAGCGGCGTTGAATTATTTAAGAGAGAATCGAAGACTCTGGTGTTATAAATAACAGAATTGAAAACGAGAGGTAGGTCGGTAGAGGTGAGTATAAGTTGTAAGTTTTGCGAATATAACAGAGTTGTTTGAATGAATCAATAAAGCATAAAACAATCGCGTCTAACGGCGAGAGGCGGAAGGGGAGGGAGGGGATCGGACGCCGATGTGCGAAATATTGCGACAAAATAGAAGTGACGTAAGTCTGTTAAGAGGAATAACAGTACGACATACAAGCAAATTATTATACACACATTACCAAAAAAAAAGAAAAAAAACCCCCCTCAGGTTCCAATTCTGTACACTAAAAGTTGATTAAAGCAATAGAAAAATCGATAAGAAAATAAAACAACAAGGTGCGATTAAAATTTACCTCAATTTATTATTTGATTCTATGTAACCTTTTCACACGTTCTATGTTAAAATGGAATAATCAACGATCCCGTGGCCTGTTTGCTAGCGGTATTTTTATTTCACCCCAAAACCATGGGACATGAAATACCGGTATAGACGCTCAAGTTTATACTACGTAACCAACCGTGTAGCAGTTATAACAAATAAAGTAAAAATATTCCCCGGCGAAATCAAGTCCGAGCGTTGATTACATGTGTGCATGCGTGTTAAGATAGAGGCCGTGGATTGTAGCAGTACAGGTGGCGGTTTATTCGATTCAGATAATATTCGTTGACACTAAAATTTTCGAACGATGATGATGATGACAGAACGTTTATATTATCATTTATCTATCGTAGACCGATATATCAATTATTTTAACGAATTTCACTGTCTAATATAAACGAAGAAAAAATGTTCGCAAATTCCGTCCTTCTCTGGTCTTCTCTTTTCTTTTCTCGCTCGTTAACACTCTCACTAGATAATTTTCTCACTCACTCGCTCACCGCGAAGCGATTGTAGCACTGGCTAGCGGCCGAGTGAGTGAGTATGAAAGTTTGAGATGTGCATGAAGCTAGACTCTGTAATGTTTTACGTTCGTACAGATGGTTCACCGCGCCCCACCAGGCGTCGCGTCGCGTTACCTCGTCCAACGGTTGTTCAAAATTTGAACAACCTTCGGCGAGACGAGCGAGGCGTCCCAAAGATTTTAAGATATACGGGCTTATCATTCAGGTTTGATAACAGCCCGAAAAACTAATTATTGTGCAATAAACGGTGAGGCATATTTACGATTATCTACATGCTTTGACGTCAATCGACCAAGCCAACTGCAAAGACTTGGGACGACTCAAGAGGCTAGATAAATAGTAGCTCCACGCATGATATGTTTGTACTACCAAGAAGGTCTTGTTAATATATTAGTATTTGGATGAAAATTCCTATTACATCATATCCTTCTTATTATTTAATCGTATATCATACTCAAATAAGGACCCTGAAACATCATCTACCTGAAAAAAAAGATAACGATCGTTTCATTCTCTAAACAACATTAAACTAGAGAATATTTGTTTATATCACCACCGCTGCCCACCATCTCTTCGGATTGGTCAGTGTCTCACGAAGTCATTGAAAGTCGTTAACGAATTTCAAATGAAAATTACTATAAAATTCTTCTCCAATTTGACACCTTCATCGTATTCCCGTTATTAGTTTGAATTTCAACCGAGTCACCGGTTCTCTTTCGGAACACGAAGATTCGGTTTCAAACTCACCGTCCTTCGTCTAATAGTTTGTTAGTTCAATGCCACGTCTCCCGAACCTCGAGGCCCGCGCGATTTGAACATGGCACCGTCACTGCCTTCTTTATTAGCTTTCCCATGATTGTATCTGCCCGTTGATTTGCACAGGGTTCTTCGAAGCCGAGAGAGTAAAGAGAGATAATCATCACACGTGTAAACCAGCGTCGGGTAGATAGGTGCGCGTACGTAAATACGTCGACTATAGATATATCTGATACGTAATCGAGTTCGCAAATACTCAAGTAAGATTATATAAATTTATACCGAACAATTCTATACTGTATTTTAATTTGGTTATTAATATGTTTCTCGTACATTTCACGTACATCATATATCTATATAACCTTAAAAATAAACGAAAGACATACGCGAGTCAAACCATCGAAAAACTATACACTTTGTAGATAGTGGACTGCGAGTAGTTTTTTTTTATTTTTTATTTATTTCCACCACATCCGGTGCAACGTATTTTTCTTGTTTAATTTAGTACCAGTCGCAGTATGGGAAGAAATTTCATTGAAGAAAATCGATAGACGGGAGTCTAAATAATTTATTTTTAGTTCGTATACATATTTACGAAAAAAAAAAAACAAAAATATGGGATGAAAATATATGTTGTACATCATAGACGACAGTTCCAAATGACAAATAGTGCTTCCTCTAACCGAACCTAATTCAATTGATACATCTTACGTTAATCCCAAGGATGTATATACATATATGATATATCGTATAAGTATTATGCAATGTTTGCAATTACATATTATGTGTATATGTATATGTAGAGAAATTACAACCGCAATTGTATATGATCGATAATGTTACGAAAATATTTTCAATAAATATGATCAGCTTAGACGATGATCAAATATCTTGGAATAAAACAGACTCGACTGCACCTCTCCCTATTTCTTTATTTCTTTAATTGAAAAGTACCGAGTAAATGCTAAGTAATTGGCAATCACTGAATTGATTAGCCAAAGCTACGGTATTCCGCCTCCGTAGGTAACGAGGATATAATCGAGGCTCGTTATTCCTCAAAGTGTTTAATTCAAATTAAAATTCAAACGATACGTTTGAAAAAGGGTATGACGAAAATATCGATTATTTATCTCCAGCAAAGGGAAAAATCTCAATCACTCGAGGATAAGGTTGGTACCTATGTAACATGCGTGTGTATATATACGTGTGGGTCGAAAGACGACATGCGTATAGGAAAATTGTATGCGAGTGAATGAAAAATGACAAAAAGGAACGCGAAAGGCCAGGGATTGAAGCCAGTAAATACAGGAATTCCGCGTCTATACTATATTTTTAAAAGTATATTTTTAAGCCGCGTCTCAGCGGCTGCCAGGTATCAGTTTCAACGAAAAACGTCTCGGAGATATTATTCGCATAGTATAACGTGTTGCAGTACATATAAACTGCATTCAACGATTTTGACAATCTGCCTTATGGTCGGCGCGTTCTTTTAATCCCGAAAAAAAAAAAAAAAAAAACAATAACACTTATTTAACCAAAATAACGCCCTAAAAGGAAAAGAACTTACCGACAATTGAAAGCGGCGAACTTTCAAAGGAAATAAAATTACCAATATTATAAAAAAAAAAAAAAGTAATTTTATTTCGCGTGTGTATATTCGTCAGTTTCACGAACGTCCGTAAAGGTAGATCTGCAGTTTGTGTACCTACATTAAAGTCACACACAAAGAGAATACGTATATAAATATAAATGCGTATAGCTACATGCAAGTTGAAATTTTGTCGTGGAAGGGAAGGGAATGGGAATGGAAGCAAATCCCCAGGCGTCTGTATGTCCGTCGTCCGGGTGAATTTTGGTCCGCGGAGCTGGTTGGCTGGCACTCCCGAAATAATGTTTCGACGAACGAACGGAACGAACGAAACGAAACGAAACGAACGAAAAGGCAAGTCAAGGCAAGTCAAACCAAGGCAAACCAAGGCAAGGCAAGGCAAGGCAAGGCAAGGCAAGGCAGGAGGCTCCCCAGTCTTGCGTCTCTTAAACTCGATCGTAGTTTTCAGACGTTACATAATCCCCGTTATAATACCTACACATATATACAATAAATATGTATATACCCACACATACTCAAACTCTATTCATTTTACCCCTGACACCTGTCTCGTCTATCTATTTATCCGACTTATATCTAATAAACTTTTATCTGATGTCTATCTTTTCATCTTGATATGTATACCAATCGGGAATAAAATTTTCACTGATTCTGATCAAAGTCCGAATAACGCTATGATATAATCGTTGATTTATTATACAAGTAAAAAGGTTTGACACAGTTCGATTTTTTATATAAATAGTCCATAATTATCTATTAGATTAGATAGTTTAATCTATAATCTATATCGTCTACATGTATTACTACTTACTTTATAAGTTATAGACAGGTAGGTAGTAGCGAGAGATTAGGTGTATATGTTGTTCAAAGATGAAAGATCGTAGCAGTTAATTGATAAAAAAATAAAATAAAATAAAATGGAAGAAGGCTTGGTTCGGTTGCTCCTTTTTTTTTTTTTTTTATTTTTTTTTTTCGTTTTTTTTTACTTTTTATTCTGTTTTATGTTTAATTTTATTTTTTTTTTCCTCGTATCTAGTAGCTACCCTGTGTCACATGCACAGATTCATCGAGACCACCACGCCACCACGCTACGCCACGCCACGCTACGCCACGCAACGCCACGGCACACCACGCACGCCACTGCTTGTAAAATCCCGCCGCCTCTCCTCGATACGACGAGTAACACTAAAAATAACTTTTCCTTTTCAGTTACTGCACTGCATATACTGAGTGAATATTTTTTTATACTTTGATCGACACATTTATATTATCATTTATTTATTAGGTTATTTGTTTTGATTTTTATTATTATTATTTATATATATGTATACCGCATCATTCGATTGCGATGTTATTATATTATTTAGCAAATAAAAAAATCTATATCTATATACATATATATCATATATATGTATATACATATATGTATATAGATATTAAAGAAATGAAATCGAATATCAAAAAGAAGAAGAAGAAGAAGAAAAAAAGGAAGAGAACTTTCTATGCCGATCGTTCCTTTCCTTATATGTAGTACATTTAAAATTATATATACATATAAGATTAGGAGATTGTGATGAATAGTTAAGTATAAACCATTAATTTATTTAATACTCCCGCACACAAACACACGTATAGTTAATATTATTATTATTATGTGTAATAATATATGACGTAAGTACACGTCTCCTCTCGATGTATTAGGACATTATCATTATTTTATTTTTAGTTTTTTTTTTCTTTTCTTTCTTATTCTCTTCCGGTTATCTCACTCGATTTTTTTTCTATCTTATTAAAATCTCAATGTTATAAGTCTGTTTAGTATTCGTGCAGAGTTTTCGATGTTGGTAGCAGTAAGTAATGTTTGGCCTTTAGCGTGAACTTGGATGTTATATTAGTAGTAGTATACGTGTTTTTTCTTCCCCTTTCTTTATCTTTCTCGTTTTATTTATTTATTTTTTATTTTGATTGTTTTTTTGTTCCTTTTTTTTATTCAAATTCTTTTTTCCTTTTTATACTCGTCGTAGAATTGATTCAATAATTTAAGGGCGTCTGTCTTTCAGATAACATGTACATATATCTAACCTCACAATGATGGTAGAACTCGTGTAGTTCCAATGATGGAGATAACCCTATTGTATATTATTATATTTATTAAAAAATAAAAACAATAAAAAGATTCTGTATGTTATAATAATTTTTAAATAGAGACCGGATTAGTTTAGACATTTATTATTCCGTATTCGTTTTTTTTTTCTTATTGTTGTTCTTATGGAAACCACCACTCTGTGATTTTTTATATCCTTGATTATATAGTTTCTTTCTTTTTCACTCCTTCCCCTTCAGATTCTAATTATCTTCCATCCTCTGCTTCATATAATACGCTCCAGCAGACTGCAATTGCAGTAGCTGGTATTATATAGTAAATATTATCCGTAATGTCTGTAAAGTCCGGGGATGTTAATCTTCCGTCTACTTATACGTAGGTATACATATACTGTACTGTTTTTTGAATTATTTATTTGTATTTTTATTTTTTTACAGTTTAGAATTATTTCCGATATTTAACTCGTTAGATATACATATACAGCTTGTCTATAGATATACCTATTATGTCATATTATATATTATGTGCTTTGAGATATATACATGTACATATATATATATATATACACACATATACATACATATATATGTATGTATATGTATATATGCGGTGTCTTTAACGATCACAACGAAAATTAATATATATATATATATATATATATATATATATATATACATATGTATTAAACAACGACGATAACTAAGGTCATGCGTGATTTGGTCCGGAGGTAGATAGATATATAGATAGATAAATGGATAGATTAGTAGATATATAGATAGATGATTATTGAAAAAAAGGCAGTTGTTGATTTTTCTTTCTTTATTTTTTTCTTTCCTTTCCTTTCCTTTTGCTTTTACTTAATAACAATTTTTTTTTGTTTTTTTTTTTTGTATTTTTATATATTTTATTTTATGAGTATACTTTTTGGGTTCTGTTTTTCTTTTTCTTTTTCTTTTATTTTGTTTTGTTTGTTGTTTTTTTGTTTTTGTTTTGTTCCTTTTGGATTTTTTTTTTTTTTTTTTTTTTTTATACACAACACGATGTACAGTGTGTTCGGTTACGATGACTTTTTCGGACTGGCATTCGGGGGTTTGCTAGCTGACGTCCGTGACACTTTCTGCGCAGGCGTTACCTATACCTCCTTGTACTCCTCCTCGGCGTCGACGTCGTCGTCGTCTCTTCACAACCGCAACTTATATATCCACTGACTCAGTAACGTCGTTTTTCGTGCCGAGTTTAAACCTATACAGGGCCCAAATCAAAAACGGAATCAAATCGAAGAGAAGCTATGAAAAATAAAAATAAATAAGAAAATAAATATTGAAAGCGTCCATTAATAATCTCGAACAATTATTTGAACAATTTTAGGTCAACAATTAAGTCTGTGATTATCTCTGTTTGTTTTTTTGATCATTTTATTAATTTTTATCAGTATTATAAATTTTTCTTATTTGTTTTTTTTTTTTTTTTTTTTTTTTTTTTTTTTTTTTGAAGCCGTTTTACGTTTTTTTTTTTTCGAAGTGTGGGTAAATTTTTACATGCCATACCTATCCCGTTTCACCGCTGTTGGCGCGCGAGAGAAAATTCAAGATGGCCGTTAGCAGCTATTGGCCGAACTCCGAAGCGAGGAGTTCGGAAGCGCCCCCACGTCGTCGCGTAGCGTCGGTTCGTTCGCGGAACGACGCGACGCCGTTCACTAAATCGATTAGTAAAAGCTACGTCACTGGGTCATATTGTACGACTACGGTCGCGTCATAGAGTCACCAATTCTTGTACAAGTAGATAGGACACGATGATGTTTCAACGTAATCTTACTTAAAATTTTTCGATTTTATTTACTTTTTATTTTTTTCCATTGAAAAAAAAAAAAAAACAAACTTCGTTTTTCATTCGAAGATTTACCATTTTCTTTATTTTATCTGTATCATATTTTCCTCACTGTATATTATGAGTGGCAATATCTTCGAATTTTGAATTCACTCGATTTGAAAAAGAGATTAAAAAAAATAACTAAATTTAAAACCAAATAATAATAATAATAATAATAATAATGATAATGAAAACGAAGATGTTGAAAGAATTTATTTTATACAGAATAGAAAATGGTATTTCCACCCATATCATAGATATTTATTATTTTTCTTGGTATTTGTGCGCATCGACCAACCCTCGTAATCTAAACTCCCTGTATTATTAAATACCTAGAATCGTAGTCCAGGATAAGAACGTCGTTGACTATAGTGCTAGTAGATTCTAACACTGGTGCAAAAATACGAACGTATAATATCAGCAAAAACATTTAGGTTATGATAATAAATTGTCTATATTACAGTCATCTCGTATATCTACAAACTGCAATTGCAAATTAAGAATTAGATACTGATTCAAATTGTAAAAAAAAAAAAGGTCCTGAGTGGGACCACATTTATTTTGTACTTTGGTTTATTAAAATTGACGAAAAATATTTTCTGCAATTATTATTATATTATATCATCAATAGTTATAGAATGTATACATATATGTCTCCAAGAGCGTTGACCTAGACGTTGACTGCATTCAAAAACAGCATATGATCTGAGCTTGGTCAAGGCTGATCTGGTGAAGTGATATAGATACGTATATATCTATGCACTTTTGTTAAATTAAAATTAATTTATACGTATACGTCAAACGGATGACGTATGTATACATACTATACGGGTATGACTAACGAAACTGTTGGTAAAGATGACAAAGGCATAACAATTATGTGGTTATATACAGTTAAGTTGAAACGTCATCGTTGTATTTATCTCTTATGCATATATGTGACTAGAATATACAGTTTTATTCAAGAATTTTTATATATTACCGTGAATTTTATATAAGTTGGAGTCTTTTACTTCTTTGATCAGTTCATTTAGCGAGATGTGAATAATTGCAGGTTTTACCTGCAGATGCTTTTAGTCACGGAGGATAAAATTTTGGGGTCAAAGGATCCGTACAAGAGTTTGTTGAATAAAAATAAGAATAAAGAATGAAAGATGAAAGAAAAAGAAAAAAATGAGAGAAAAAAAAATAAATAAAAAAGAAAAACAGACAGAATGAGCTTGCGCGGAACGGAAGAACGATTCAATGTTTTTTTAGAACGTTTCATGATTAAATTAGGTCGAGTCATACCCCGACTTTTGACGTAAACGTAATGATCGTGAAATCCAAAACCACGTTGTCGACTACCACCACTAGCTACTGTTGCTCGCTGCTTATGATAATGATTATGATGATAGCTATAACGGAAATGCGAATAAAACATTCGTTTGTGAAACGAGCGCGTTTCTCAGTAAAAACTCAAATTAACTCGTAGCTTAATCAACTCTGACGTCAGATAAATCGTAAGTCTTTAGTGTTAATAGACAAAAATGAAATAAAAAGAATAATAATAATAAACCAACTCGAGCTCATGGGGATCGTAAATTGATTTTTATTCACATCATAATTCGTTCCTCTTTAATCGGTTCAATTATACATAAATGTTTGTTATTTCGTCCGGATATTAACCCTTTGAAATGTAAAAAAAATAAAAAAGAAGTATCAATACGATTTGGACCGAGGGAGGAATATTTTTTCAAAAGAATTAACTCTCCGATTCAAATTATGTATCTCACATCTAAATTTAACCAACTGTTGTGAAATTAATCAGCTAAAATTATTATACCGGTACGATTCAGCTATCTTCAGTCAATCTTGTTATTATACCTCTGCCTCTGTAGGCTCGAGCTATAGTATTTAGTAACGTAAATTGTTAGTTGGGCGTGTTGTATAGAGTTCAAGCGCGACGCGACGGATAGTCTGACGCAGAACTTGAACAGTCTGAGAGTTCCTAGGACTTGTTTGACTCTGACTAAAAACGAAACGGCGACAAGTCGTAGAGTCGTAGTCTGAAGTTCGAGGCTACGACTGATTGTGGAGACCCCTGAGTAACGGGTTGCTGATTCATGCGTTAGCGGCTATGTTAAGTGTAGACCTACTACTTATTTGTATAGTTCGCTGCAATACTTCTGGCGACGCGACGGTTTACATTCGAAAATAAAGGAAACAAAATCGTTAACGGTCAAGGTTGACAGTCTATATGTAGATTATTCTCATTCTGACAATGAGTTACGAGTAAAGTAAAGTAGCAAATCAGCAAAGACCTATATTCATTCTAAACAACTGCAATAGACTGGTTACTTACTTACTTACTTACTTACTGGTTATACTGCTGCAGCTGCTAGTATAAAGTAAAGCGTTGTAAATCCTTGAAAGAATGAAGTTTAAGTACCCAACCTGCAGCTTGCATTTAGTAGGCTTCGTGCGAATAAAAGGCATCAAATGCTACCGTAGGCAAATACTATTAAGAGATATAAATGAGGTATAGTTGAAGCTGCATTTCTCGGTTAGATAATCCCGAACATTAATCCTCTTAACTAAACCCGGTGGTAAAAAGAAATCATATTCATGAATAATCAAGGCATATAAAATATCCTATACTAATTATTTTTTTTTTCCAATATTTTTTTTTTTCTCTCCATCTTTTCAACGTTAAAACTCACCAATTTCCGGAAGGGAAATAATGTTACGAGGGGCGGAATTCAGTTCGTATATAAAAAATACTCGAAAAAATAACAGAAAATTCAGAAATCGAAAAGTACATCATACATACAAAACTGCACTTCGTAGTTGACTTAGTCTCCACAACAGAAACTAAATATTATTCTCGCTATTAAAGCTGTGCAGTAAACTTGTTGACAATTAAAACCGTCCAATATAAAATATTAGTTTCGTTGTTTGACCTATCAGCCTACATCCCTAAAATATATACTACGATAGTGTTGTAAAAACTTATTCAATCGTACATAGGGCACAGTATAACCGTCTGCAGACTAATGACTATCGTGCGGTTTTTAGACTGTTCGTTTCAACGGTATACTAGTTGCTAGCTAAAGTCTCAACGCTGTCTGGGTCTGGCCTATAGAGGTTATAGGTATACTAGCACCGTCTCGAGTCTGACGTAACGGATTCCGTGGTAGCACAGTCTGAGCAAGACTAAACATGCATTTTCAATAACAAATAACATTTCGCAGTATAGACGAATTTGCGAGAGACCCGGTCGTGCACGACTGTTATTGTCGTAATTAAAATTGCCCCATTATACCGCAAGGCAGATATATATACCCTCAACAAAAGATAAAACATTTGCTTTGATCAATCAGGTATGATAAATAAAATATCTTGTTCATCGTGGTAACAAATGTTCAAAATTTAACCAAGAATGGTTGACGTTTGTCGTCTAGAGTTCCGAAAACATGTAAAGATTTTTTGAAATAAAAGAAAATTATTTTTGAATCTTAATCAAAGAATTTTGCAAACATTTAAACACCGTGATTCTAGTTTTACTTATAGAATCCAATGATCAGGGTCAATTTAGAACCTCTGAACTCGCAGAAGCCTGTAAACTGTGTAGAGAATAAAACCGCTATGAACCGCTGTGAACCTGTGCCGATAGCAATAATGAAAATGGCAAAGGTATATCTAACGGGCTAGCGTGACATGTCGTGTAACTCGAAGCCCCACTATGGGTCTGTATGTCTGTCTATCTGTATCCAACGGTCTATAATCACCTATTGCCGCTCTTCCACGCCCTGATCTTTATTACCCATCCCTCTTTGCACCCTTTTCAATATATATGGTATACCAACACCGGATACTACCACCAACAGCACTAATAGTATCTAATTTTTATTATTTGGATTTTCTCAGTAAAGTCTGATGAGTAAAAAAAACTGCTATTTCTTTCAGTGTGTTGGTTAAAAGTCATGGTATTCATAAGTCTGAAGTTTTATTATTTCAACGAAATTTTTGAACGTGAAACACTCATCTGAAGTACGTATATATAGATATGTATAATGCTTATACCGATCCGACAATATATACATATACCTACCCAAGTATTATCATCCTGTGTTGCGGTTCTCTATAGTTATAATAATAATTTAAACGCGATAAGCCTCCTCGACTTTGTTCACGTTATACTCTTCGGTAAACAAAACAACTCGGGTCTTGTACTCTTAAAAGAGATTTGAAATTAGATTATTCATAGTTCTTAGAAAATATATATTCTATACCCATACACATATACATATATCTACATCGTTATTAGTTAGATATATCTCAGAAAGTTTGTTTATGCACTTGGAAATCTCCGTTTAGTCCTTTGTCTTAAAAATTCCTTTGCTCGTGGTCACAGAATACTCAAAATCCACAAATAAATTCACTTTTCCAAGGTCTCAACATGGTGTTTTTATTTATCTAACGAAAAATGATAGTTTTCAAAATGAAATTCGATACTATTTGAGGGTGCAGTTATTTTCCCATTGATGTATCCACGACAGCTAAGGTTATAACATGACTTTCAATTAATGTTATATAGTCTTACGTGCGCTATATCTAAACATCAACCAACCAATCCTCTCCCCCATAGTACTAATGGCATTATATCACGCGTGTAAAGAACTTCAGTCAGTCAGTCAGTCAGAATATGCAAAAAAGGCTTGGAGCTATTAACTAATGGACGAAGGTTGGGGAATTATTATTCGAGTAATTTTACCCATTGTATGTACATACATACGTACAGTGCAGCATATATTTAATGAGATTTTTTATTTTTTATTTTTTGATACACAGACTAAAAAGTCAGTTTGTTATAGGCATATGTTATAGCAAAGTTTTTTCAAAGTACAAATAAGCGCGGTTTGTTCTTGACCCTGTCTTATCTCAGCATACGAATTAGCTGACGTTTAATGTGCAGCGCTGGATATGAAAGGTATATACTAACCCAAAATCAACAATTGTATACATATGTATACACGATACTGAGTGACGCACACTAATGTATTCACTAAGATTCCAACGCGTACTGTTAACGTGGGACGCTTTACAATTAGTTTAACTAACGTAACGAACTTGCAGGCTACTACCATTCGTCCAACGGGACGAGTTAGCAAACGTTTGTAAAATTATATATATTTATGTTCAACAAGGTAAATTTTATTTCCAAGTTCTTTTTCCAATGATTCAATATTTTCACAAATGATTGAGAGAATTTTTAGACGTGATAAAGAATTATTTGAGTTTTTATAAAGTTTTTGAATTAAACAAATTGAGTTTACGAAAGAAAAAGGGCATAGGTCATATCGCATCGTTTGAAATATTGTAGATGATTAATCACGATTGTTATTAATTTACAAGGAAAATAAAAAATAAATGATAACAAACAGATGAAAGTTTAAGGGGAAAAAATAAAAACGACCGCGGTATGTAATACGTGTGATAACCCATTCCCACGAGTTTAATTATACCTTCATATATACAAGGTTGACAATTCACCGAGATATGTATATATATCGCTCAAGGACGTTGTTAATAATTACGAAATTTGATATCATGTTTAAAACCACCCATAACGTCTCTTATTTCTCATTCAAGACATGTTTAGTCAATTGGTACTCCGCAACTGGTTATCGCACATGTCTATGATTATTTAAAGGAAAAAAAAAACAATTATTTTCAGTCTCTAATTTCCTCGGTTTTCATAAATTATTAATTACTAATTTAGGTATCAGTTGTATAATGAAAACCACAAAAGAAATTCATTCCTTTTCTTGTTTTTATTTATTATTTTCTCTTTTCTTCAATGTTGCTCTCCCGTTTTTGGCGACATCGAGACGGCATGAGAGGCTATATCCATCTGTTAAAGCCACGTATAACGGAAGCAGTGGTCTAAAATCCGAACAATAGAATTTGACTTTTGAATTACGACTTTAGCCAGCCAAAAGACTTTACAATTGAGAATATTTATCTTATTTATTTTAATTTTTGTATTTTCACTTTCATTCAATACCTATGTATACCCATACCTTAATTTGTTCATTTCGTTAAAAATCACACTGTCTTTGAACGCAATTCATTAAAAAAAAAATTAAAAAAAACATGATGATAAAGAAAAAAGACGGATGGTGTTCGATATAAATTGTTTATCATATTATAAAAATATATGTAAGTTACTTATGTCTCACACTTCGATCTTGATTAACTTTTATCTATAGGTCAAGTAGAATATTATCTCCTTTTTCAATTTTTTGTTGTATTTTTTTTTCTTCTCACTCCTCTCTTGCCCTTACAGCTCATTCAATATGCCAACCTGTCTCTTTCGTTCTTTTTCTTTCGGCAGCCATCTTGTATCCGAGTCGTGAAATATTTATCAAATGTATTATACTATATATATACTTTCTTATTTATTTATGTACAAAATTATTATCATATCTACACGGTGGGAAATAATTTCTGTTTATTCATACCACTTGTTATAACAACGATGTCTTTTTGCCAGTTTTGACTCTAGGGGTGAAAAAAAATAAAATAAAAGAACAAGAAGATTTATTTGAATATATATATTAGATATACATTCGAACGGTAATAACTAGACTATTTATTGCCGACAAATAACTAGAGAGAAACAGAGGGAGAGAGAGAAAGAGAGAGAGAGAGAGAGAAAGGTCTTTATCGATTATCACTCACCGTCAATTTATTACCGTCTACAGTTAGTATATCTACAATAAATATTTTAACTTGATTAATTTCTGGAGGTAATATAAAAAAGAGAAAAATGTATGTACATACGTACATATGTATGTACATACCTATATACTTCATGTATAAAATATATACAACCTCGAAAGTTCTGTACGGTAAGAATAATCAATATTATTTCGAGGGCATCCACCTTATCGATTGTCAACTGCCTTTCTCTGGATTCCCTTGGGTCAGGTTAGGCGACAAAAAAAGAATGAAAAAAGAAATGGTAAAAAAAAAAACGAAAAAAAAAAAAAATGACCTAACGTAACTTAGTCCCTTTGGACAAGCCAGCTATATCGATTACCCTCCTACTACTTCATGGAGTTGCGAGTTTGTTAATTAAATTATCCACAATCCTTATATAATATTTTTGTTTCCTCTATATATTTATACATCTTTCTCTCTGTCTCTTGGTATCATGGATTGACGTCATATCCGCGTGTATTAAACCTCGAGGTTATTAATTAATTAACCCGTGGGAATATATCTGTGTAATTTAGTTATATATGTATATATGGATGTTAAACGATTAGCCTAACAGAATTTAGAGGTAAACGTTGTGTGTACAATGTACTAAAGGATTAATTAATCTATGTAACAATTTGTTATCATAATTACCAAATGTGAAATTAGGTTAACTCTCATTCATGAAACAGAAGAAAAAAAAAAACTAATAAGAAGAAAAAAAATCTCTGGTTTTCAAAAAAATTTTCAATCTAAAAGCAAATAAGCTTCAAGGCTTCGTTTGACGACGATTGGAAACCCGCAACTTGATATTGAGCAAGATATATACCACTGAGAATTAAAACCGATGATAAGTTAAGTATGGAACAAGATATGAAATGATCAGTAACTCCGACTGTTTGACGCACTTTGTGAGATGGTTATCAGACTTTTGACGTTCTCGGGGCGTAAAATCAGTCCTGGTAATCCATTTCCACTTCTTAACTGACGCAAGTTGCGGTATGATTTTTAAACAGATTTTATATTTGATATACTGCCACAGTTATCATGTGTGGTTTAACGTCATTAAAAGAAAAATGAAATCTAACAATAAAGAAAAATTAAATTTGTGCCATCCAACACGCGGATTCAACCAGCTCTTGGCTTCCTGTTCCTTGGCCCAAATTCGGGACACGTGATATTTTTGGAAACATAAGGTATCGTCGATTGTCTAGTTTTAAGGCCAGTCTAATGTCACTAGGAGTGAGTAATAAGGGAGATAGATAGGTCAGAACTAAAGTCCGAATAAACTCCTCGTGTGTTCTAAACTCTGATGTAGTGATTCAGCTTGCGATATGATGATATAGTGACGCAGTCTCACGAGTCTAGACTAGCTTGCTTCTGCTGCAGTTAAGTCTCTAGAGATTTGAAGTGGTACAGGAAGACCAGAGACCGCACAGGCTTACGTTACGTTAATGAGATTAGATAAACTGACAGCTCTCTACTGCAGTGTTTTGAGTGATAGAGAAATATCGTTTTTAGAACAAACTCTGATTGGTGAATTATATGTAACCGTTGAATTTTGACGGTTTAGCCAAAGACTTGATGAATTAATTGAAATACTAATTCAATCGCCGTAGAGGAAAATGCTAAAGGATTTTTCAACGTCATATTTTTACACACCTATAATATACATTCTTCCATTGTTTCCCTGGTCATTTCATTTAGCTCTGTTACATACTTGAGATGGATTTAAGACGCTCTATGATCCCCGTCGAAACCCGTTGGTAAGTCGAGCCCGGATTGTCGGAATGAAGAGAGAAGTAGTAGGTATAAAAAGGGCGAGAAGTACCTACCTACACTCAAGAGATTTTCAAGTTTCCTTTAGAAATCGTCATCCGTTATATATGACTGTCTGTCTTTACCCTGTTTGCAGTATTCTTCAATTCCCATTTTTACCACTTTGTCGAATTTAACGATTCCTTATCATCTATTATAAGCATGCTGAAAATAAGTACACCGTAAATAAGATCGTGAATTTTAACTCCATATAACATGAATATAATCATAGTAAACTATCAAGTATAGTTTCTTCAATTAATTACTGAGTGTACTCATATCGAATGTACCTACAGTGACTTGTTTTCGTAGTCTATATATCTTCTCTGAAGCACCATACAAGTCAAAGAGACCACGAGGTAAAATGTTCTCTAAATATCAAAGCAGTTGAAGTGCTAATTGCACAGCATATATAGACATAGACATACACCTGCATATGCCTATCATATCTACAACAGACTTTGAGGAGCTTCAAAAGCAACGAACTGTAGAGATTCATAACTTTATCTGGTTTCTTGAGTATACAGAATATGGGATGGGGATACGAAACCATAAACCACACAAATCATTTCCTAAGTAGTCTGTTTATTTTTATTTTCTATTTTTTTCAATACCAATTACGCGATCTAATTTTATACTGTAATTAATTGATACATCATTCAACGATCGATGATGAAGACGCGGTTCATGTTGAAGAATTTCACGTGAAATCCAGCCACTTGAAGTTCCGATATTGTCGTAAATATTTTCCATATTCATCGAGTCATTACGAGCATTGAAAATTATTTTGTAATTTTTTATCTCTATAACGAATCTCGAAATATGAATTTTTTAAATATTTACTCATTTTTTTTCACATGCATGTAACATTGCGATTGTTCATATCTCCAACTCTATTGATTATCTAATCATCAAAAGTATGACTATCAGTTTCGAAACTTACTTTTTGCCAAATAAAAAATTCTACAAAAACGAAAACGGTGGCTTTTCACGCGAGGAGTAAACCTAAATTTTGATGAGTTGATCCGATTTCGAATTCCCGTAAGTAAAAACCAAAAATTATGTTCCTTATTTATCCCAGAATATTTTTGATTAAGGTTTGGTATTAATTTCGAATACTTTTGCGAACGTTTTATGCACCGATTTTCGATTATCAAGTAATAGTTCGTATTGTTGAAGCGGTGAGAAGGACTATGTATGATTATATTGACAGCAGTGTCAGTCCTCGACCACCCACGACGAATTGGGTCACCGAAGTGAGTGGAGTAGCCAGGCTAGACTGCGGGGTGGTAAATTATTTTCTATTTGTAAAAGAAGAAAACAAGTTGACCTTTGCGAGAGAACGATCACCGTTCTTACAGTATAATGTTTTCGGAAATCGTGTTCAATACGTTTTCTTTTTTTGAGAATTTGTAACAAAAAAAAAAAAAACAAATTGAGATACAAAAACATTTCGATAGAGAGAGAGTAAGAGAGAGGGGGGGAGAACAATATAAGATATGGAAATGTTGTGAAAAGTTTCTTACTCGATTTTAACCTTTATCGTTATGCCATACCCACCTACCACTCTTAATTTGTCTCACGTCCCTTATTTCACCCTCGCATAAAGTTTATCGAAGAAAAATCCTACGAACGAACCACGGAACAGAACCCTGGGGCTAGCCGAGTGAGCTTTCGAGCAACGAGGTAGGCGGCCATGTATTGATCGAACTTGCCAACGCCCTGGCAGTCTGGTATTCGGTCCCACCTTCCGCATGGGTCTCTCCTCAACGAACGAACACATTCAAGAGCTGCTGCTCTTGCACGGTCAATCGATATAGACGTCACTGTTTGGTGGGTCGGTAGGTCGACTAACAAAAACCAAATAAAAACCAAAAAAAAAAAAAAAGGAAGGAAATAAAAAAGAGGAAGACAAAAATAAATATAAATAAATAAAAATTATTCCTGATTGTTTCACCCGATGAATAACCACTCTGAAGTTCAACCCCTAATCCCACCACCACCGTCTCGTCTTGTTTAGACAACGACGGGTATCATAAATCACGTAATGCTGCAGCTGTAACATTTTTTACTGATCGTGAGACACTGATTGGCGTTTTTAGGACCACCGTTTATTCCCACGAAAAAAAATTGTATCTTAGATAAAGAGATTGGGATAGAAAAGAAGCTATAATTTTTGTCCGAAGGGTGATTTTCTGTCAATTTTATTACCGCGAAGATGATCGAGAAAATTTTTTTCGTATATACCTACTGCATGGTGTTAACGACTTTCAACTTTTGGATGATGATATTATCTGCAGACTCCGCAGTTTATTGTTAGCAGACGTTCGAATAGGGGACAGAGAAAAGAGGAAGAGTGATTTTATATATATATTTTTTTTTTTTATTTCTATTTATTTATTTTTTTTACTCATCTTCTCAAAGTCCTACTACGTCAAGTATTTAATTATAAAAAAATCTAACGGGACCGAGCGAGCCACTCTTTGTTTCCCTCTGCAGCTTTTGTGCTTTTTTAAATTCCAATAGGTTGTTAACTCCGCCACGGAGATGAGGGGTTACATAAAAATTATAAAATTATACATAAACCTATTTATTATACTTTTTTTTTCCTTATAAATTTTATTTTTTATACTAAATTTGATTCGATTTGATACTGTAATTCAATTTATTAGAACGAGTAAAATAATCATCGATATATATCTCTAGCACGATATAAGTTACTTCACTGCAGTGCGTGTTGATTATTATATTTTTTTGATTATTTTATTTTACTTTATTTTATTTTTTTTTGCTCTTTTATTCTTTATCTCTGATAAGTAAATATCTGTACCGCCTTGTATTGTTAATCTTGACCGAGTTAGGAACTTATTATGATCTCCTTGTATTACACAAGTCAATACATATATCTAAACAAAATCTAAGAGTAAATTTGTAGATAAAAAATAATATTGATTATTTATTAATAGAGATATCGGTGTAATAATTTTCTTATATTTATTTTTTTATCCGATAATTGTAAAATTAAATATATATAGATGTATAATTATAATATATGTATGTATATATACGTACCTCGGGAAGGCTGCAGGATCCTTCTGAGAACAAACAAAAATAAGATTAAAAATAAATAAATGTAGAAAATAATTTTTATTTTTCTTTTTTCTTTTTTTTTTTTTTCTTTTCTTATTATTATTTATTTCAACTCAATTCTATATACTATAATATTCAAGAATCATAAAGGAAAAAGACTACTTAGATGCGGCAGCGGTTTCAATGACGTAAGACGTCTTCTCTATCCTACTGCCAAGAATTGCTCGTAAGCTTCTATGTCTATATAGTAACTGTCTAGGCAAAGACCAGGTTTATATTCGAATAATCTAACGGGTGTTAAAAATATTTTTGTATTAAGAGGTTTAAATTTAAAATTGCGTTATTTCTGTAGGGATTTAAAATTCATCAATAATTAAAGTATATATGTATATATGTCGATACGTAAATTTGGTGAAATCATTTCGAGGTTCAGATTAAGGCCGGAGGTTTAAAATTTGATATAAAAAAAAAAATAAAGAATCTTGAATGAAAAATTAGTCAAAAGAAAAGAAAAAAAAAAAAAACGAAATATTATGTGGGTGTTTTTCGCACCCACCCGATAATAATAAACTTGAAAATGCTTCGAAATGTCCTTGGCCCGACAAAACCCACTATATATAGAACCCCGAATTCCCAGCCACCACCGATACAAGCCAGTTTCTTTTTACCAGCCAGCGGCACCAGAAATTACTCTGAAAATTTTCCATTATAACCGCATATTATTATTATTATTATTTTTAATATTATTCGCATATGCACGTGTTGGAAGAACGATTTTTTTTTCAATAATTTTTACATTTTTTAAACAATTTTGAAAATCTTATTATTTCATAAAATATCGAAATCAACGATTTTAAGCAGAAATTGTGCCGTTTTCCAAAAAAAAAAAAAAATAAAACGAAATGAAATTAAAAAAAGAAAAATAATAATAATGGAAACATAGAGGAACGTCGAACTTGGATAGAATTTAAAAATAGGAATTAGAAAAAAAATCCAAAAAAAAAAAAAAAAATGAAGAAATTTGAATGTTATCGATCCCCCCCCCCCCTTCAGCAGTCTATATTTCACTCATTCAATTCCAGACGTCAGACACCACATCTGACGTCATTAAGTTTAAAGAATCTTTTAACAGTATTAAAACTAGTCTACGCAGCAGCTGGTGCAGAGGGTCGGTTCGGTCAGAGAGCTGTTTTATTCCGGACGGACAGTGGCCGCAACTATATATAGTTTCCGCACGATTTTACCATGTGACAAGTGCCTCAAAAAGAAAAAGAAGAAGAAGAAGAAGAAGTAAAAAAAGAAGACAAAAAAAAAATACCGAAAAATAAAGAAAAAATTGGTCGAAAGTTAAACGAAAACCTTCTTTCTTTCTCCCTTCTTTCTTTATGTTCGTCTTTCTTTCTTTTTCCCTTGAAATTTCTTCTATTGTCTTGTAAATTTTTGTTTGAAAACGTTGTCCGACGACTGTTACAAGCTTATTAAATTATCTATATTAAACAAGACAAAGAAAAAAAAAAAATGGTTAATTATAATTATATGTTTTAAAATAAGCCTCTGGCTACAAAACTTACCGAGGTATATTATGTATACACATATATAAATGGACAGGGTAGGCAGGTATATAACAAAAGTTGATTCGTTCAACACCACCGAGTTTAATCTTCGTTTTCGGAGTGCAGCCCTGAAGGCATTCGCGTTATTAAACTCCAACTGTATATATATACATATTGCATTTTGCAAAAAAAAAAAATTGAAAAAATAAAAAGAAAAATGTATCATTCCGTACCAGTTCGTTGTGGTAGGTATTACTTACATCCTATTCTAACCGAACGAAAATTGAAAACGTGAATTTAGGATAAAGAATCGATTGTGTTACGTAATCAGTGCAATTTGTTTTTTTTTTTTTTCTTCTTGCAAAGCAGAAGTTATTTTCTTTTTTCTTTATCTCAAAAAAAAAACAAAAACCCGAGAGTGAAAAATCAAAAAGAAGAAGGACTAAAGGAATTATCAAAATTAATTAAAAAACAAATAAAATGAAACAGATTTTCGTTTTTGTGTCGTTTCTTATCTTTTCACTCTTCAACCTTCATCAGCCAGCCAGCCAGTCAGAAAGTCAGCAGCATTTTGATTTATCGTATTGTTACACAACGATAAAAATCTGTTCTTGATTATTTAACACACCGCGATGATAGATATTACGAAATCGTATTATCATCAAATAAAAAATAAAAAAAAGAAAAAAAAACAACAGAAAAAAAAAGGAAGATAAAAGAAAAGAAAAAATATAACGTTTCGTGACGTTTTGTCTCACCTACCTAATAAATCGACACGTGCAGCAAACTATAATCGCGGAGTGGTCCAGAACCAGCTCTCTCGCAAAACTCGGAAGGCTACCAAAGGTTATTTATACGTTGCTTATAGACCGAAACATATCACATCTTCGTATATTGGCCAGTGACTCTCAAATTGATGTACAAAACGACAATGAACAAAAACCACTAAGAAAATTAGACGATTTTTTTTTTTCCTTTTTCATAATCAAATTATCGATCACCGAGAATCGGGAGCTTAGAAAAGACTTTTCAATGTGATGAATTTATTCATCAAAGTCTGTTTAAATAGTATCGAAGAATCATTGATTTTATGAAAAAAAAAAAACAGATAAAACAAGTTTTTGAATTGTTACGAAATTGGTATGAGAAGATTTGTTATTTTTTTTTTTTTTATTCTGCGAGACGATAAGGAATGTCGGATTTTGAGATGAGGACATAACAAGGTCGAGTCACAACGTAGTTTAGGGATCTATATATATATATATATTTTATATATTTTTTTCTTTTATGTTTTCTTTTTTTTTTAGTATAAAAGATGTAGAAAAAGAAGAAGAATAGGTGACAGCTGCGTTAGAATCGTCTCTGTTGCAGTTTTACCCGAATTGAAAATGACAGAGAATTTTCATCTCCGTACACCTCGACGAGTATAAAATATATACATAATGCATGTACATGTAAGTAAGTACGGTGCAATAAATATTATACGAGTAAAAATAGCAAGGCCGTTGTAAAATGTAGTTTGAAAATCAGATGTGAACCTACATACTTCCTCTATGAACTGAAAGAAGGAAACCATTCGTTGTATGTACACGTGTATACAAGTAAAGTAAGGTATACATCCATACCATGAACAGGAAGAGATTTATCAACGAATGTATAAAAGTTTTAAACAAATAAATGATTAAGAAAGTATAATAACTGTTGATAAGTTGCTAATATCGTTTTTGTAATCAAGAGATATAATAATATCTTAATTAATTATAGTTTTACTTATCTATATACAATTGTGAAAAAAATAACTCAACAATTACATACATATTATTATACATTGAGTTGGCTGGTTTTTAAATCGCTGATTTTATCATCAAATATTCAATTTTCAAAGATCAAAGTAAATACATAAACGTCAGAGAGATAATTGAAACAGAAATAGCAAATGATATAAAATTGGGTAAATAAATAACTGTATGACAATTTGTGGTCTCGGTCATTGCGGTCTATCGGACAGTTCAATTATGATTATTAATAAAATCATTATTGTAATATACGTAACACGTTGTGAATAACGAACAAAGTTTAACAGAGTGGAGGAAAAAAAAAACTGGATAAACAAATAACTTCACATATTTTATTCTTCAATACGAAAGTATAAATGATGATAAATTTTGAAATTTCAAAACTGTGGAGAAAACAAAACAATAGCAAATCAATAAAATGGATAAAAAATTTACTAGTTTATTATAGTATATATACCACCCACGTGCGACGATCCGGGTGTAGATTAATTATCTCCTGTTCTTTTTATTCGTATATTGGAATATATATATATTTTCTTACTGAAAGATTATTTCATGTTATTATTTATTTTTTTACTTTTGACGATGTCAGTAAAATATCTGTAATGATCATTCCAAGAATCTGGACATAACGGCGCCTTGTTCAAAGTTATCTTTGTAATTATAAATTGCTTTTTCAGCCCTCTGATGATTATACATATCAGTTTCACTTAAATCGTAGATATGGATCTGTATGCCTACATATATTTCTTTAATCATTTATATATCATAAGATGAAAGAACACATGTTTATCGTGCTAACAATAATTGTACAGAAAATTGTATCCAGATATAACGAATATGATGCGGAGGAAAAACAGGAAAAAAACTATATATTACTTGTGTATAGAGATGAGGTAGGAAACATGTTTTCCTATGTAATTTTCAAAAGAATATAATATACTTATTGAAAGAAAGAAAGAAAGGAAGAAAGAGAAAAAAAAACAGTCCTCGAGGTTCGTTACCACGGAAAAAGTAGCAAAAGAATGAAAAAACACACACACACATCGAGTCCGTCCGCTTCCACTCCTAACAGTAGGGGGTTGGATATTACCTCACCCTTTCATTTTTTAGATAAGGATAGGTGGATGGGTCGATTCTTGGAAGTAAATTTCGCCTCTTATTCCAAAGTGGAAACGTCCACGAAGTAGGAGCTACGCCATGTTGGTCTTCTTTTCGTTATAAAAATGATGTTGAAAATAAAATAAAAAAGAAATTAAAAAATTTAAAAATTATGGCATTCGGGTAAATTAATTGCAATTACGATTCCCTAGAGCAGGAAATTATGTAAAATATATAAACACACGAGATATGGGATAGATTATAATAATACTGTAATAACATAGATGAGTAGGTATACCATATCGAACTTGACTTTCATCCGTTAATTTATTCAACGTTTTATTTCTTGCCGAAAGCTACGCTATATCTACATACATATGTGTGTACGTTATACTATCAATAACGAAGTTCACTTCTTTGGTATGATATGACTAGAGGAATGAATAAGAAGATAAAGACCAGTGGTAGTGTGAAGTAAAGAGAGACAGCGACAGAACATAACCCATCAAAGTATATAACGTGTATACTCTATACCTATGCATGGTTATTTTCAGATATAGTTTACGCTAAGTGAAGGTTCGGCCTGTATACACATGTGTATGTTATGTTATGCGTATGTTATGTTAAACTTAACAGTAAACCATTGTTTAGCGATATTACTCATAGTTTTATCTATTCGGTTATATACCTACGTCCGCACTGCGCGATTAATAAGAAAAATTTTGTTTTCCTCTATTTTCAATAAAGTATCGAAAAATATTAAAAAAAAAAAAAAAAAAAAACAAAAAATAATTCACTTATCATCTTCACCTTAAATAAATAATACACGTGTATATACAAGTTCTTAAGATTACTCATCATTGTTCAGAATTATAATCATGTGTCGAGTGAAAGAAAAAAAGAGAAAAATTTCTTTCTATATTTTATTATAGAAACTATAAACTGCGGTTAAATAAATCATTATTATTATTGTTAAGACATTTACGGTAAAGAATTGCATAACATTAATTATTTTTCTTATTCCTTATTCATTTTTTCTTCCTCCTTTTTCTTTCCGTATTCTTTAACGAACTATATCTATACCCTAACCTAAAACCAATTTATAATAGAGAAATATTTATTTTTCCAATGATCAAATCTTTCATTAAGTTTACAAATATAGTTTGTTAATATTCTCTGCAGGGTATTTCATCGATAGATATACAGCTCAAGATATACCTATATACATATTATATAGATGTGTGTGTGTGTGTGTGTGTGTGTGTAGTCATCAGCGATGTGTTTACCTACTCGTCGAAAACCGCAAATCCGTAAGCAAAAGGCAGTAGCTTGGTACCCTAAGTCGAGTGTTTCTGACGGGGGTAAACTGTAAGTGAGGTTGACTGGCCTCTTTCGTACAATCTATTTTCCATTATTTCACATAATATTAATAGAGTTGTGTCAGAAGAAATATGGAGTTTAGCTATCAAGCTCGCTCATCAACCTGTGTAACATACACATACCCTAAAACCGCTGTTATAATACGTATGCCAGTATACATAGTCGTGGTGATTCGATGTTTGTTTATTTTATTTATGCCAGTTTTACATCACGTTAATACACAGTCTATATACCCGCATATACAAATAAAAGATATTTTAGTAAACCAACCGCATAACAACAGATACATAATAAAATAAAAAATAAAATTCACACCTTGAAAAGTGATTTTTATTCTTAAATTAAATGCAATATAAAAATAAATAAATAAAACATAATAAAAAGTACAACACCAAGTTCACGGGTTGATCTAATGATGTACGAGGCTGTAGACCTGGTAGTATCGAATTCTCAGATGTGTTGACTGAGTCACACAGGTATACCTGCATCGGTAATCGTCGTGGTCATTAAGGTAATGAAACCATAGGTGATCTGTTTAGCGTAAAGTGATCAGACTGGTCGTTACATTATGGGTATTAGTCGAAACAGCTTGTTACTACCATTAACCTAACCTTGGTGCGATTTAGTGAGCGATATTAGTTAGCAAACTCGTTACGTCGATAAGTCTGCAAAATTTTCTTTTATCGATATTGTACATTTCCGCGCGAGATGTAGACGGCGGAATAAACGTCACGTTTTTTTTCTTTTTTTTTTTTCTTTTGATTTTAAATCAAAAGTATTACGCAGACTTGATTGCGCGGAGTTGTAAGCCTGCTGCCCCCTTTTATCGCGGTTTTCTTTGTTTTCCGTTTTTCCTTTCCTTTCCTTTCTTTTCCTTTTCCTTTTCTTTTCTTTTCTTTTCTTTTCTTTTCTTTTCTTTTCTTTCGGTGGTCTATAGGACAATTCATTTTATAATGAACAAACCAGACGAAAATAATGTCGTCGCTCAATTCAAACCGTGTATGTATCCATGTATTTACATACAAGATGGCTGAAAGGGGAGGCGGTTCCTCCATTAGGTTTAATACCAAATACCGGAAATCGTTATCTCGTTAGTCACAAATAAACATATTTTTAACTTACGACGATACGAATATGTGTATGTACAGATGACATTGAACCGAGTAAAAGCTGCGATTACACACGATATGCGTTGACGATCATGGCCTCGAACAATTACTGTTACGAAAATCTAAAAGACATCCTGCAAATTTCATTCAATTTTTCATCCGTCCTGGCAGGACATGATGATGGACGTAAGACGTCGCGACGTCGAGCGATGATCACGTTGTTTAAGGCAAGCATCTATTTTCGTCTTATTCAAACGATGTTTTAGAATAGCTAGAGAACACGTGTGTACCTATACCTAGCTACTTAAATTCTTTGAACGAGTTATCGATACAGATACGACATCGAAATTATATGGTCTGTGTGATCGGAGCACTTCTTACTTATCGTCATTTTTTTTTTCTTTTTATTGTGTATTTATTTACTTATTTCTTTTGTTATTTATGTTCCTTTACTTAACGCTTTGTCTGTCGAAGTGGACAGGAAGCGAGAATGGGCGACGTTCGTTCGTGAAATTGCGTCACATCGTGTCTGGGAGTCAGTAGAGAATTTTTCGAGGGCAAAGCCCAGTTCGTCAGCTATATTTATACAGACGTTCCGATTCATAGTTTGGCACAGTTTAAGACTCAACTCTGCACAATCTAACCAGCAAACCTTCCTATAAACTCGGAAATATTTTGCATCATTGCAGTTCTGACAGTGCGAATATAAATAACGAAATTTTATTTCACTTCCAGGGGTTTCTACGGTTTTTATCATTTTCGAGTTTTTCTTTTTTCTAAATCTTCGCGGATTTTAAACGAATCTTTTCAGTGCAGATTTTTTGCCCAGCTCTTCTGGTTCGGAAACTAGAGAGAGAAGACGGGGGCAGAAGAAGAAGAAGTTAAATTCCCATTTTTCTAACACTAGATGATTTATAAATAGACCTTCTTACTCTCGTCAATTCGAATTTGCTAGTAACATATTTGTAAAATTATACCCACGGTCTAGACAGATATGACGCGACCTGGCGATAAAGATATGTCTATATATAAACACCCGTTAGTCTGTATGGGTCACGTCTCCCATATGCGTGTGAGCGCGTGTGTACTTAAGCTAAGGCTACCGCATCATCTTCTAGGTCGAGTTCGTCGTGATGTCAGCACCTATACCACGCGAAGATTTGGAATTCTAGAAATTCCAATCGAACTTTTTGGCGGCTAAAGATAATTCAAAAATTAATCTTTTTCACAAAATCAAAACCGTGTCCCCAACGACTTTGAAGCTCTGGATAATGAAGACAAAGTACAGCGTCGACACGAAAGTAAAAATGGCACTTGCAACGTTGCAGGAGATATGCTTAATGAGTGAATAATTGAAAATTTATATCTCGAGGTTTGTGACGGATAAAAATTTGAAAAATATTCTCAATACTCATGAAACGCCGAATCTTGAAAAAAAATCTCAAGGGGCTCAGTTCGCATGGAATGCCTGATAGTAGGATTTTCTTCGACTGCCTTTTAAGGGATTGACAATGATGATGTTTTTCAGAGTATCGTGTGGCACTTTGTGAGGACTGAAATCCTTCATCTGGCACGTAGAACAATCCGTAGACAATGTCATACTTGTCGATGATGATGATACGAGATAACTGAGAATAAAGGGTAAAGTCTCTGTTCTCTGCCGTAGTAGTTAATTGATAGAAATTTGATATCGAGCGTTCTAACACAAGCTTCGATGGATGACGAAAGAGGAGAACAAGAATACAGATTCCCGGTTGTAATTCAGAAGAACAAACATAGCAGGAGTAAACACAGTTTACAGATTGTATTATCTGTTGGATTTTCTTTTTTTTTTTCAATTTTTCCTTCATTTCTTTCTTTTTTTTTTTTTTTCTTCTTCTCTTCGACTGAACGAGAGAGCAATCTAACCACGTCAACAGTGTCGAGAAGCCGACTGGCTAGCCACGATTTAACTTCAATCCAGAATCCAAATTGATAGAAGAAGTAGATGACGAAAAGAATGGATCTTGTGAATCATTATACCAAAATATCGCATATTCTCTTGTACTAAGATTTGCCAGTATGAAACGGCGCGGAATTTATCCTCATCCCAAAATCTCAACAGTCTCGTACTCAAGGTTTGTCAGAGTTTTTTCAGTGGTGTAATAAACTCGTTATAAAGTTTAATTCAGTGTTTGCGATTTGGGCTTATATGTATATGCATTCCAGAGGGACGTTAATCTCTGACTTTTAGAATACCTGATTATTTTTTGATCTCCTTTCGTCAGCAAAAAAAAACAAAAAAAAAACACAAGGTATTAAAAATGTTGTGTAAATGGTGCGATCCGCCCAGTGGCACGTAAATAAATAGAGTTTAACTAAAAGGTTATGGCTAGGCTGGTTGCTAGTCCTTCAACACACTGTAACTATATTACGATTTAGCATATAAGCATAGTTCCATTATTTTATGAGCCATTGCTAGATCTAGATCCTATAATCTGTCTCTATTTACACGATACGCGCAAAAATAACGACGTTAATTTAATGGTTGGTATATAAAAGAAAATACAATGAATAAACAAGACGTTAAATCGAATTCTTAAACGTTCTGTCTTTCTTTAGTTTAGAGGATCAACGTCACCAATTTCGAAGATCAGTTTCAGTTCTTACTTCCTCATCTTCAGACATATATATAATAGATATTCATCATCACGTGAAAGAAGAGGGAAAAAAATTATCCATTTATCAAATCGAGGAAAATTAAAACGTGAACTTTGATGTCATCTAAGTATTTCAACAGTTATACTAACAGATTCATCATACATCAGTCTGCAACTAAGAAATTTTATTGTGCAGAATAATTTACACGACTAACACCTACTGTGGACCATATCAAACAGTGTACTTTGACCTGGTGCCAATATGCCTGCACCTGTGGCTTCCACTTGGATGCACTTATTCACTTCGTCTTTCTCACATCACCCCTCCCACACAAACTGCACGACGCTCCTTATGTTGACACAGTAAACGTTTAACTTATAGAGAGTTCGTCAACTGTCCTACTCACTAATCGTTGATTTTTTTCCTCATCGAAAGAAGAAGGAGAAGCAGGATTTTTTTTTTTTCAACAAAAAACTGACATAGTACAGCGTTGTGCTTTGGCTTTCGCGAAGCGGAGATTGAGGTGAAGGCTAGAGGATCAGGTTGAAGCTGTAATTGATGAATCTACGTTCACGTTCATGTTCACCCAGTAGGGGCCAAGCATAACCGATGAATAATGCGGCTCTGTACTGATGCGAGATTAATCGCATCTCAGTTCTGCCAATTCGTGCTCAGAACGGTTGTTTGCAAAAACAAAGAACAAATAAAAAAAAAGAAGTAAAATCAGCAAATCCTACAGTGATTTTCAAGACTCAAACTACACGAGGCCATATTCAATCCCGCGTGCTATGGGGTGTTAAAGAGAAGGAAAGAAGAAGGCTGTTCTCTGACTCAAATGAATAAAGATGGATGTTTTTTTCTCAGATTTCGTCAAGTAAGTGGATGGTCTAGGTACCTACCTAAGCGTTTAAATCTAAGATCTAAGAAAAGATTTCGAGGTTAAAATTTAGTCAAGAAAATAGCTGGTTTTGTTATAGGTGGCTGCTGGCGACTTCTTTATAGCATGTTTATGTATATACTGAAATTTTGACATTGTTTGAAAGTTCGGGACTCTTTTGCCAGCGGTTTACGGCCCTAGCTACTGCCTTGGCGGCTGTTAGGCAATTGCTAAAAATATTTTGGAAAACGGTCCGGTGCTGTTGCAGGGTCGAACCACTGCTTGGTTGGCAGTTTCATGTTGTCCGCATAGTGATCCATCGTTAAACTATATATGAATGGGTTGAACTGTTCAATTTACTAATTAGTCGTAACTGCAGTCTGTCTACATGCATATATTATCAATTGTAACGGTAAAGAATATAAATGAAGAATAAAAATCGGTGTGTTCGTCGATTAACAAACCGGCTACAAGGCTAGTTATACTGCAGGAAATAATCGAAACAAATTTATATGCATTGCAGGTTTTTCCCCGCTTCTAAATACGGAAGTATCGCATCGGCTACATCCTGTTACAAACAGGAAGCTCATGGCTGAGAGGCCTCCACGCCGTGTTTTCATGCTTTTAAAAGCGCAAAAGGTAAAGGATTCGCGGAATTAGTCACTTGCGATTAGGTGTGGACATATATAAAATTTATTTCATTGAATGAAGTAAAGCACGCGATATGGTATGACTTTGACTTTGAGAAAACGCGATGGCGTTGAGAAAGTCAGAAATGCAGAGTGTAAGGTAAAGAAAAAGATTAAGAATGAGAAGACGAAGAAGAAGCTTGCAGAGTGGAATTAACTCGAATAGAGTATAGCGTAAGGTAAGGCCGTGGAAAATGGTCGATGACGGCGGGCGTCCCGGCGCGGCGCCCCGGCTTGCGGGCTTGCAGGGATTGGATATAACGCGACTTTTCCAGGACCTTATATATACCGTACTCGTCCTCTTTCTCCTACTCCTCATCGTCGTCGTCGTCGATCCATTCGAAACGGAAATTAATTTTAAATATAGTATATAGGAATATCTGTATTGATTTCACAACTTGGTAATATTACCTAGAATCCTGTCTATCTTCACATACACATATACATATATAGAAAAACTATTCTACACTACTACATTGCTTGCCTACCGTCACGATACAACGGATTCGGCTTATATTCTGCACAAAATTGAAAACAACGAAAAATATATTCCGAAATATTCCCAAAAAATAACTGAGTATCCTATACGTCGTCAAATCTATTCGTAAACATAAATTATGAAACTTTATTTACCTTATTTTTTATATATATATATATATATTTATAACAAAATCGCGTTATAAATTTACGTAACTATAATAATCGTAAATCGTATGTGAAGAGTTTCGATTGTCAGTTAAAAATTAAGCGTACAATTTTTTTCTTCTAATCTTTATTTCGACTTCTTTTCATTGAAATTGAAAAAAGTGATTTGTCGACCGAAACAGATGGTACTTATCTTGTCGTAGTGATCTAAATGTATTTTTCTTTCTTCTAACTGGTTCTCATTAATTCAAAAGTAGAGATGTTCTTCTAAAGAAAAATAGTGTCAACTTCGATCTCTCGGTCTTGTTCACCTTGAGAAAAGACGTTGTAGACACGCCTGCAGAATGCGATAAGATTGTAAATATCTGCACGATACATCGATACCCTAAGTGACACTGCAGATGTGGTGAAAGAAAAAAAAAAAAAAACAATGTAAAAATATATGTTCGAGGGCAAACTTTGCCTCGATTGATAAAATGGGAATTGGGATAAAAGCGTGAACTGTACCGAAACTAGGTTACTTCACTGAACTGAAAAGTTCATGAAATTTTTAAAAGCCAAACAAGTGTATAAATATTTCTGTCGAAAAACAAAAAAAATAAAATTGTGACCCGTATATTAATTGAACGAGTTTATTAATTCCTTGACACGAATAAACATAAAAACTTGTTCAAATATTATGGGTTACATACTCACTAAGTACACACAACCATTAGAAGTACACAATCGATAGATTAATTCGTTTTTAAATTTATCCCGCAAAATTTTATTATATTCAATTAATTAATATTAATAATAATTAACTGGCGTTGAACGATTGCGATTAAGTTATTAGCGGGTTTGGATTGATTATTGAATGGTGAATAAATTTACTGTTGAGATTGATTGACTGAGTGAGTTAGTTAGTGAGTGAGTGTGCGGTAATCGTGTTGATGTGCTGTTTGTCCTGGTTAGAGTTCCGAACTGCCTACATTACTGAAATGAAATTTTCTATCACTTGAATCTCTTGCGGATAATTTCGCCACTTTCAAGAGATAAAAGAAAAAATATTTTTTGACGTATTAAAATCGGTTATTAACGTAATAGGCAAGTAAGGATCAGCGTAAATAATTATATTGGGGTTACACGGAATTGTAATAAATTGAATACAAACTAGGCGTGCCCTCAATTCCTGTTATTCATATACCTAACCACCGATGCGAGGAGAATTAGCGATGCGTATGAAGAAAAGAATGTCATAGTTGTACTGGCTATCTTAACCTCATATTATACTTAATATAAAAAAATCAAGGAAACAGTTTCAAGTATGTGACGAAGATGGATTGCCATTCAAAAAATTGAAAGGCAACTCTTATTTTCGGGCAGAACTGAATCTTTTCATTTTCTTTATATATATTTCTGTTGAACGTTTTGGGTCTCTAGACGGTACGCAGTCCAGAATTCGTAGATATTAGTTGTAATTATAAAAAGTCACGAGATCAATTAATGATAAATTTTTTTTTTTCTGATTAGTTATATCTGTGAGCGGTGTGAACGTATATACATGTATGTGTATATAATAACGTCTTGAAATAATTCGTCACGAGATACGCCAGTGAGACCTTGAAAGTATAAATAAAATCGATGCAGCTCTTAGTAGCTATAGGTTCCATTATAATATGTACATACGTACGTAGGTACTGATAGGTACATACATATACTCCACACGTATAATTATACACATGTCGGTATATTAATTTATGATAGTTTTGATAATTTTGTTTCCTACCAAAATGCACGAGTTCCAGTCTCATTGTTATTAATTATTCGAGACCCACGTTGATGATAGTAATTGAATTGCGCATGTTAAAGCGTTTACTGTACAACAACGACCTGCGTGTTTTAAGTAAAATCCGAAATAACAAAAGAGGATAGAAAAGAAAAGAAAAAAAGATTCAGCCCTACTTTTACGTAACCCCCATTTAACCGAATACTATTCGAACTGGTATGACAACCTATATAGGCCGGTGTCAGAAGACAAAAAGTTTTTGAAGAAGAAGAAGAATAATAATAAAAATAAAGAAAGAAGAACCGAATTCTCAAAGGGTTTCCAGTTCATCTAAAAGATAAAAGGCGTTCTACTACACCTGTCCCTGTTATAGATATAACTGTGTGACAAAGTTTCGAAGGTATAAAATTTTTATAATGTATAGTAAGCGAAGGGCGTAAAAAAGCATCGCAACAGAATCGTATAAAAAATTGATACAATTCAGATTATTATTATTATTATTATTATTTTCACAGTTTTGTTGATCGGTTTTTATTACACTAAAAGTTGTGTCATAACCTCTTCTATAATGATGCAATTGTTTAATATAAACGATAGAGGGAAAGAAGTGGTCTTCGAAACGCCCAACCCAACAATATATTCGCACTGATCGTATAAGCCAGACCGTCGAGGGTATGACGTAACTTGGCAAATGACGTCATTGGCTTGTTCCTGCCCGGTTAACGCCGCGTCCTTGTACAGGAATCCATTATGCGTTAATTGATATGTGCGTGCGCATACCTACATAGAAAATGAATAATTTATTCTCATCAAGTTATACAGTATAATATTAATATATATATATATATATATATATATATATATATATATATATATATATATATATATATATATATATATATATATATATATATATATATATATATATATAAATCCCATGACTTCACGCATTCGAAAAAACGTCATCGATATTATCGCATTTCGTCATGTTCGTCGCCATTTTTATTTCCTTTCCTCTCTCTCTCTCTATTTTTTTTTTCTCTTTTTTCTCTTGTCAAGATTAGTTACACATCTATCCTAACACGTGGGAGGAATCCATTACACAGTGTATAGGAAATAGTGTCGAAATGACGCACACAGGACACAAAATAACTCATCATACGTCCTCCATGATTCGTAGCGTTTATGATCAGCATGTGCATCACATATACGTGAGTCAAAGATCTGATGATTTTTGAACATCATAGCTTAGTTATAAGTTCTCTGTTACTCTGATGTATGTTATATTTGGCACGGTATATGTATGTATGTCCTCGCTTGCCGTTCGATCACTCTGTTATACATATAACAGCTATTTCGCTTCTCAGATCGATACGGACAAACGCTACGAGCGTCGGAGCAAGGAAAAGGAGGAGTGCTCCAATGAGAAACGAAGGACTCTTTGTCGATTTTGTATATCTATATAAACTTATACACCTTATACGATTTTTCGAACCTTAATCCTTTGACAATCGCGTTGAATTTCTTGAAAATTTAATCATTTTTAAATCTATTTCTAATTTTTCAACAAAATTCTTTCGATAGAAAGCCAAGCTTTTCATTCTCGTCAAATTAACGGGGATCACCAGATGCTGATAAGACGTCGCGACGCAATATTGAGTCGGCGTTTGGTCGACTGCTTTATTATGTAGGCCGCGACCGTCAGGGGGGTTAGAAAAGCAACCAGACTAAATCTTATTGATTCCTTAACCTGGCGCCATCAGAAGAGCGTAAAAGACAAGCTAGGATCCTGTTTTATCAGATTTTCCAAAAAAAAAAAGAAGAAAAGAAAAAAACAAAAAATAGAACACCTTTGTTAGTCGATTTTTTTCTAATTGGACAGACTTCAGCCTGCTGCAGCATCTATTTGATATCGTGATAAAGAAACTGACACAGTAGTCAAGAGGATAGACATTGATTATTGTTTTATCATTAGAGACGGCGACTTAATATGGCGATGCGTCAAAGAACGAAGTTATATACCTTCGTGGAGAGGGGAAAAAGACCATTTAATGAATTTAATCCTATTAAGAGAGAGAAAGAGATGGAGAGAGAACGCTTTGATCCGTTTCATTTGAGACCGATTTTGTTTCGGACTAAATATACATGAATTCGTGTATATTATGCTAGAGGTGTATGTATATGTATTCATTTTCGAGTTAATTAGTGAATACAAAAGTTAAATTTCAACAAATGGATGAAATATATGAATTTCTCACAATAATTTCGGGTTATCATAAGCCGCCGCAGGGTTAAAAAAAAATTGCTATTAATATATGTTGCAGCTTTGTATCAGATTTTTTTTTTTTTTTTATTCTGGCGGCATATTTTCATTGAAGTTTATAAAATTATTTTCTACACTAGAATTATTCCTTTTTCAATATTTATTCTCATTTAAGTTAAGCATATAGTTGCAATTTTACTCACACCGTGAGATTTTAGCGATAATTGAACCCCCCGTCGTGTCCCGTTATACTCGTGCAGTAACAACACTGATGATTATACACGTACAATACCAAACAGAGAGAGAGAGAGAGAGAGAGAGATCTTATGTATATGTATGTATATATATATACAGTTCATTCAAGCTTGACTTTACTTCCTGTATATAGACTTTGATTCCGATGCAAATTATCCGAAAGATAGGCAGCAAAAATGGCTGCTATCATACGTAGGTGTATTCGTATATAAATGATCTATCAGAAAATTTCAAATTTTCTCTATAAAGTATGTATGTATTTGTAGGTATATCTACACGATTGCAGTAACGACTGCAGTAAAAAGGAGGAAGAAAAAAATCAGAGAAAATAATGGAACAGTCCTTTGTCTACCTACACAAAAAGGAAAAGAAATACGTAAATAGAAAAAAAAAATAACAAATAGAGAAACCAACAACCATCTTCTGTTGATTACACACAGCGGAACTTGCACTGGCCCGCAAACAACGTAACAGACAACAAACAAAGAAAGAAAAAAAAAAAAAAAAACAATTTTTTTGTTTTATTTTTCTCTGTAGAAAGTTTTTGCAACTGCAAGTTCATCGTTGAAATATATATCTTCATATTATGTTAGACTCATATCGATCACTGAATGTTTTTCTCGTATACATAATCGATATACAATTGCGGGACAAACAATTTTAGTTTTTAGTTTATAACTTGAAGTAATTTTGTCTTTTCATTCGTTCGGGTAGGTTTTAATAATAATTTTTAACAAAAGTATGAAAAATAATAAATCAAGTTCATAATTACGAATGGAGGTAAAATTTTTAACTGCTGTTTCGATCCGTGCGAAGAAAATTTATTAAGAAAACAATTTTAGCAACGATGAAATAAGGGTGATCCATAGATTCTTTTGTTCGTTACTGTCAATTCTATTCTTCACTGGTAAGAAATTCGAATATGGGTGTGTTCCAATTTAGAATAAGGCTAATTCCGATGCGAGCTGTCTTGGCTAAAAGTATTTGTGACGTCAGTTAGAGGCCAACGATCGATCGCATCGTGTTGACCTGGTTCTTAAAAGATTGTTAATTATTTTTCCATTATTTTTCTCTATTTTCTCATATTTTTTATTTTTTTTATCCACTTCTCAATATTCTTTCTTTTGGATTCAATATCATCCGCATTTTTAATCTATCCAATAATAAAGAAACTTAGGGCTCTACGAAATTGAAATTCTTTCGAATTTCAACTGTATTGTATATAGACACATCAATTATTCACCATTTGGAACAATTTCTTAGGGTAAACTATTCAGAATTTTTTCATTATTTTTTCTATCTTCTATTCAATAATAAATTTTTTATTTTATCTTACGATCATGTGATCTTAAATTGCCAGAATGACTCTTTGATTTAGTATAGAAGTCTATCAGTTAAGCCTACCGCGTAGTCGTTAAAGTGGTAATCAGGTTCGAAGCTAATTTTAGGAGCATACAAATTCTTGGCGAGAATGATGATGCTCAAAGGAAGGAATTAGGAACGTAATTTACGTTCAACATACATTATCCATACGTCGTTTAAAAAATCATACTATTGGAGAGAAAGAAAGAATGAAAAAAATTTACACCTGAATCAATTAATTAATTCATTAATTAATTAATTAATTAATCAAGTAGTTTACAATATCTTTTGAAGTTTGGTTAATTGCTCAATGAACGATTGATGGGTATCATGTATAACTGTTTTGAATAAATTTGTGCATTTGATTCAGAAAACATTTAACCTCATTTTACTGTTCTACAATAATCCTGCACCAGTGGCCAGATACGTTTATGGAATTATAGGATCATTGACCTCACACTTGGCAGGCTTTGAATAAAATAAAATACCTACGTATGTAATCGCAGTCTGCAACCCCTTTATTTCATCGGTATTTTCAGGGCATTTTATATAATACTCGCAATTCCGTAGTCCAAACTTTTTTTTTATCTATTACTCACCAAATCAGTGTAAGAATTGAATATTTCTTTCAAATTTTCATCTCCAACAGATTTAGAGATATTAATCTTTAAACATTTACTAATCCTGCAGGTCCCAATATCTGTAATTTGCTGAACGACAAAAAAAAGAAAACGGTGGTTTTAATCCAAACGGCAACGCTGAATTTTAATAAGTTAATTACTTCTCTGATTCTTGACAACAAAATACAAAAGAAAAAAAAAAAAAAATTGAATGAAATAAAATACAGAAAAAGAACAAAGAAGACAAGAAAAAAAAAAGATGTCGGATATTCTTAGCCCTATTTGATCGGTAGATGATGATGATATCAAACTTGTGTAAACAAGACAAGTATAAACTTTATTCAAACTTTGTTTTCATAACTATTCGACAAACTGCAGTATATATATATATATAGGTAAAGTTGGGTCACGCTTATTAATTATTCAACAACTACCTATATAAGGTGTACATGTACCTATACCATACACCAGTCATAGTCGCATATACTGCAGAGTTTCCCCTCGGTTTAGCCTTGAGAAAATTTACAACTTAATGCTTTTTTTTCTTCTTGTATCTGTCTTTTCATTTTTTTTTTTTTTCTTTCTTACTTTCTTTTTCTTCTTTACGCCTTTGCGATATTCTTTGCCCTAGCTTGTAACCTAGGTATATGGATCTGAGATCGGAATTATACGAATGCCCCACCACTACCTATAACGAGGAGTTTGGGTTGGGGAGCTGCTATAAGCTAAGCTAAGCTAAGCTAAGCTAGCTGGCCGTGTGGATATTCTTGGCGTCAAGGCTCATGTGGGACACACTAGACCAACACGACAATAGGGCGCCTCCTCTTCCTCCTCCTCATCATTCTCATTCTCTGAACAAAATTTATGCCTTTCAGAATTTTCCGAATTACCTGCGATTAATGCGTAAGATTATTGATAAAAATTTTACAGTTAATAAAACCTTACTTTATACAAAATTTTACGTTCTATCGGTAACTAGAATTTCACATAATCATATACCTATGTATATGTATTTACAAATGATCAAGATGATGTAAAACAAAAGTATTTCTTTTTTCCTTTTATTTTTAATAAACATTTATTCTTATACTGATAAACATCAACGACGAGGAGAAACTGGATCTCAAATTTGCGATTTATATTAAAAGTTGAAGGCAAAAAATAAAAAATAAAAGACAAAAAGCATTAGCGTTGTTGAAGAGAATATAGATGGGAAAAAAGGTAAACATTTGGATGTTAAAAAAATTGTTTAAAAAATTTTTTTTCAATTGTTTTTTCACCGTTTTTTTTTTTTGTTATTTAAACATTAGCGGGTTTCATCATCCCCGTCTTTGTGCTCTTAACTCGTCCGCGTGAGCTGGATTATCTAAACATGTCCTCTAGCCTCATCCGCATTGTAAACATCACGACGTTGGCCACAAAGTCACAGTCAGCAGTCGAAAAAGATTAACTCATTCGGTTTTTGGTTTACGGTTGGTATTTGGCATTGGGGTATGAAAAAAGGTACGAATTGGAACGAGTAAGGATAACGACAACGTTTCTTCTTTTTAGTTTTTCGTTTTTCATTTTTTCATTTTCGTTAAATCACGGACTTTTAATTTCCTAGAACTTATAAATCCAGGAAAATCTCTGTACAGACAGACACTCGTATATTTAAACAGGTACGTACGTAGACGGTCGTCGTCGACGACATATCGGGCGCGTCAATATTACAAGAACCTCCGTTTTAAGGTCACGTTTCACTACCTTGCCAAGAATGCGAACAAAGCGTACCAACTCAACTCAACTCAACTCAACCCAACTTGACTTGACTTGACTCGACTCAACTCAACTCAACTCAACTTTTCCTTACCTCACCTCACCTCGCCTCGCTTTACCACAGGTCGAAAGTATACGCGAAACGTCATCCAACCTGACTGAGGGCCCAGATTCGCAAGCCGAAAACAATACGAGATAGTAATCCGCAGGATATGTAAAATGATTAATTCTAACCCCCTGTCTCATCCCGATGGATTATACCTACTGTACGTTGTACGCGGACCCGCAAAACTATACTAGATATAACTGGGACAACGACAGAGAGCTGTGCTGCAGCAGTGCCAAGAAAAACTGGACCGACGTTAACCGGCTTGTTCTCTATATCGCGTAGGTACTACAATCCGTTATAGAGGCGTGGAACAAGAATTTTATATAATTCACCATTTGCCCGTTCAAAGAACGAAAATAAATGTCAAAACCTAGAGAGAGAGAGAGAGAGAGAGGAAACGAGAATCCTCTTCAATTCTCGAATCTTACTGCTTTCATGTTTTTCAGATGCACATACAAGTACCCACACTCGACATATGTTACTTTCCAGGCCTTTCTATCCGTCTCATCAAATCTCTTTTTTTTTTATTTCCTTTGCTACGTGCAGGTTTACGTAACAGGACAATCAAGGATCGTATCGACGTCTCCTATTTTATTGTTTACAGAATGTGAGTAAAATCTGTGATTTAGAGAAAATGAATAGAAGACTGACTTTATTAACCGATCGTTATTACCGAATCGTTGCACATGTCTGTATAAGTAGGTAGATATATGTACATATACATATTGTGAAACAAGAAAATGAAAATATTATTGTTAGCGTTAATGGAAAATTTTGCAATTGAATTAAATCTTCGAATAACTTCCACCGGCGAGGACCCAAGCCTGCAGTTGGCATGATGAGGCTATCAGAGTTGCAGTTCTTCGTGTCCCAGATCAACGTCGAGGTATTGCATATATGTGTGTATGTATGCGGAAAATTTATAATAAGAAATGCAGAACGAACTAAAAGTACCTAAATATCGATAATGTCGTTGTCGAATAATTTATCAGTCCGGAAAATAGTCTTTATCAATTTTTAGGAATTTTTTTTAGAAAAAATTATTGTGGAGAATGAAACACTGACATGCGTTACATATATACCCGAAACGTCTAACCCATATATTAACCTCTCACATTTGTCCGCATATAGGTATTAGATAGGGTGATTCACAAAGTGATAAACGACACATCTTGACAGTAAAATTGGCGCAATTTTGTACAAATTGCTTCATCACGATTACCGATTCATTCGCGGATAAGGTATCCGTCAACCTGAATGTTTTTAATTTTTTTTTTGTTTTTTTTTTAAATATCGAGGGGCTAATCGATCGACTTTTTTTCAATGAGCGATGACTCGTTAACATCGTAACTGTTGACACATACATATATCTATTAAGAAACTCGATATATAACTCCGACCTTCGTCCTATCGGTCGATGTAGTTTTTTTGTCTTTTTTTTTTTCGCGTTCAATGTTAAAATACATAATTTAAGTTAATGCGTCTGCTCCTCGATAAGTCGATAAACTGGTACGTCTATACTTTACGATTTTGTCCATTCTCACTGGATTATAACATTTTATTAATTAATTTATTTGCAGCCGTTATTATTCGAACATAATCGTTTAGAACTGCTTACGTTAATGAGTCACAGAAATCAAGCATACAATCCTTTCTTATTCCTTAATTAATCTAAATAACGCTTTGCTAATATTCAAATAATCATGTGTTATAATTAATGAACATTGGTCTGTTATCGATTCATCAGAATAGCTGCTGCATCTATGGAGATACATGTGCAGTATATATGGGTGTAAAATCTAAACTACATATACTATTCTTTTGATATGATAATATTTAATTTTTTTAACGGTATGATCTTGATCAATCCAGTCGATTCAATAAACGTTAATTCGCCTGATGTTTCGGCACTAATGGTCTGTCTTCATCAGAAGCCATTTATTAAACAATAAATAATGTTTAATCGTCTGGATTGATTAAGACCTTCTCCTCTTAAGAATCTTCCATACCGATTGCTAATTTCAAAGTGTGTATTTAATTTTTTGATTCTTACATCAATCTGCAAAAACAAGGTGCAAAAAATTGAGAAAAATAAAATAAAATAAATAAATAAATCAAAACCGCTCCGGGAGCTGGTTTTCTAACCATCGATTTTCGCCAAGGTTCCGATAAAAATCCGAACAGGCACCGAAAACGTCTGAACTTGTATTAGTGGACGGGTGGGTTGGTATGTATGTGTATATAGCGGTAGTGCGCGAAGGCGAAAATAAGCGTGTGCGCGCGCACACGCTTTCGCGTTCGCCCCGTGCCATATCCATAGCCATTATCTTTCCCTCTCTGTCTATCTGTCTGCTGCGCGCAGGTTTAGGTCTCAGCTCCTCTCTCCGTGTTGGTAGACCTGAATACGTTCGTTTCGCTACGTGTGTATTGATCGGGATAAGCATACGCTATGAGTATGCGCGCCCATACATGACCAACGTTTATATGCGTGTGTGCCTCTGGGTTAGATATGTACATATACACACAGATACATAAATACGCACACACACACACACACAAACACCATTATATGGCTACGAAAGCGTGCTCGTGGTAAGTTAACCGTGGTTTGGTCACTGGTACAAAACTACGCACGCACGCACGCACGCATGCACGCAAGGAAGTAAGCCAATGGTGATATTCTATGCAGAATTCGCAGGCGTGTGGAACGGGCTTAATCAGCTCGGCCTGCGGCTGTATGGAAAAGTCCCGGCAACGAACCGTAACGAACAAACCGTACACGTTCACGAGGTTTTCTTGAATTTATGTAAAAAAAAAAGAAAAGAAAAAAAAAACAGAAAGAAATACAGAAATAAAGAAGGAGTGATATATAATGTCGTGTGTTTAGAAACATCTTTTTCAAACTGAAAGTATACGAGAACCAGCTAATATATCCATGGCTATATATAGACAGAGATAAAAGCCAGACTGAATATAAGCGATAACTAAAAGGGGTAAAACGAAACGATGATTTTCTTCATTTTCTTCTTCTTTCATATGTATATATATATATATAGTATATTGCTTATAATTTTAATAACTTAATAGTTTTAAATTATTATACTTACGCGAGGTAATCCAGTGTTCTCCCGATCTTTAGACGCGTTTCAGCTTGTTTTTCTTTATTTTATTTAATTTTTATTTTTTTCTTTCTTTCTCCTAAAACTGTTTAATCGTCGTCTGCATATAATAGAGTAGTATATAGTATATGATAATACGAACACTAATGTAGACGGTTTTATAACAACGGATTATTTATTGGTCTTTTTTGAGTTCTCTTCGTTTTTAAGTCCGTATCTTTTTTTTTTTTTTTCTTTTCTATATGATTATAACATGAAGACGCTGATAACAGTGATAATGAATATGACGATTATGTATTATACGGTTACTGTAGTTAGTTTTTTTTTTCTCGTCTCTCCTTCTTTTCTTTTCTATTTATTCTTTTTTTTTTTTTTAAACGCTCGTCAATTTCATCGTGGGTTCAAATCGATTGTTATTTCTATATTATAGAAATACGGCCAATGACCATTCAGAGATACGGGGGAAGGGGGGAAAAATATCAGGTATGGATGGAGATTTAATGAGGTTGGTCGGTTGCGTAGTGAAATCCGGTCCGATGGAAGAACGTTTTTTTTTTTTGTTTTATATTAAATAATCTTTTTTTTTTTTAAATCTTTATCTCCTATTTTATTTATTCTTTAATTTTAATTTATTTTTTATCCTCTTTTTTTTTTAAATTTTATCCACCTTTTTCCTTATTCATCAACTTTACTTTCTTTTCCTTTCCTTATCCTTACTAATCTAACGGTGAATAAACATTTGTTTTTTGCTTTTATGTTTTTTGGTTTTTTTTTTTTTTTTTTTTTCTATTTCATAAATTGGGCGGGGGGGGAGGGGGGTACGGGCGGACCCGGGGCGCCGATATATTCACCTGATGGTCAATTCACTATCAATCATAAAACCCTGTACACACCGGGGCGCCGGCCACTGATTATACGCGCAAAACACACACTGCGCTCCGACCGGGACGTGGTGCCCGAAGTGTAATCGCTGCCTGCCGCGGGCCACAACGACGTCTCACTCGGTTCTTCCTTTCCTTTCTCACAGATACACACTCTACTCTCTGTTACATCGGCGCCACTTACTACACTCATACATACGCAGGCGCCGAAGCTACTTACCATCCCCCCACCTATGCCGAAGCTATATATCCAACGATATGGAGGTCGCACACGCCTACCCGACCACCAAGAGTCGATTCGAGACTAGTTCTGGATATACTGACGTTGACGCACCGCAGTGCGCAACGTCCACATCGCTGACATCTGGAAGCGTATGTAGTGGACCCGATTGAGGAAGAGAATGTTTCCATTTATCGTCGGGTCGGTAAAAAGGAACGATCGTTATAAACAGGGATAGAAGAAAAGGATTGATTTTTTTTTTTTATCACAGAAAATGTTTATGCGTCAATAGTTGAATTGGAATTCAGTAACAAGAAAAAAAAAAATGAGTAAAATAATTCGAAAGAAAAAAAAAAACAACAATTCAACATTTTTATAAATCGAAAAGTTATTAACGATTCTAAATTCAATCTATTCATTTCTCTAAACTTCGGTACGATGGTTTCCTCTCGTGTAGTATGTCTTCACACCTGTAATTTAATGACAGTATTAAAGAGCGAGCTCGTATCGAAATCTGAAATGAGCAGCGATCACGAGTTTTGGTTGCAAAAAATTGACCATCTCGAGGTTTGCCTTTGAAAACAGCTGTCGCAAATCTCGAGAAAAAGCAAAGCTCGAAATGGTCGCTTTTTCATTGAAAATTTCGATATACCTGGTTATTTCGCGGAACTATTTGACATACCTTTTTTGCCACCTGAAGAAATGGCTATTCCGTATTCTCGGAGCTCTTTGATTAGCTTGTCCAACGATGTGCCAGATTTATCCTCGTTAACTAGTCGCAAATCAGCTCGCGGTTTGTTGGTAGTTTGGGTGTGCCAAACGAGGATCTGAAAGAGAATGAAGAATTTCAAACATTGATTTTATTTTTTTTAATTTTTATTTCTGTTTTCATTGATTCATTCTATGAACTTTTTGTTGTTTGGAATAAACGATTTTTAGTACGAAACTTTTCACCTTTGTGCAATGGTCGGCAACTGGCTCAATGTCTTCGACTTTAAGCCCGAGATTTTGTAAGAACATGTCCTCCTCGTAGCCAACTTTGAAGGGCATAGTGGCGGTGGGTGAGTCGTTTAAAAATTTAACCGATACAGCGAATCCCGCCATGTCGATTGGGAACTTGCGATTTCCTGGCCAAGAGTCGAAGAAGCCGATCACCTTTCCCTATAAAATTTTTTATGTTCAATAATGTTTGTTTTACACAATTTACGGCTGGAGACGTTACCTCCTTAACAACCGGTGAACTGACTCCGAAATCACCTATCAAACCGACCGGCATCATAGACACTTTCTTCGTGTATCGAATCTCCTCGAACAATTCTAGATCGAAGGTATTGTCGTCATCACCGAAGTAAAGGACTCCATTCCTCGCGTTGTTCCTTATCCAAGAAAGAGCTGCCCGTCGATTTGCTACCCCTCTTGGCATCTGGTTTTTTTCACGTTTCCGAAACACCTTAGGCATCGGACTGGCCATAACGGTTAACGGAATTCCTGTGGTAAAAAATCCAATGAACTATATCCGGACTTTTAACGATTGATTATCTTCTTCCAGTCAGAAAATATTTACCGAATTTTTTCAACAACTTAACGAGCGATGGATTACATTCCGTGTTATCGTCCGCCACTATCCAATGAAGGTTCTTCACGTGCTTTAAAGTATGACCGAGCCTTGTGAGTTCCGGTACTTGTTCTCGCCGGGGATAAGTCGGTGTTATAAAATATATCGTTGGTACAATATCCGTCGTTTCATCATTGTTACCATTCTCAAGCCGATTTTCGTAACAAGATATCGCTACGTCGTTGATAGGAACGTTTTCAGCCATGACTAATTGTAAGTTTTGTGAACTCCACACGGCGATCACCGCGATTATCGTCAGCCCAATCATCACGAAGAACATCAATTTTAGGGCCCGCACGTTGTCCATACGTAAACATGACCTAGAAATTAAATGTAATGAATATTTGGCTTAGAATAAAAAATAAAGAATTCAAATATCGGTTTCATTCATTATCAGGATCCAAATTCAATGGTCCAAGTGCCCACAACGCGAACTAGCGGCAGCAACTGGAACACAGAGAACTACAACAGCGGCACTACGATAGCTTTTCCGTATGTAGGTACAACGATGCATAAACTCTAAGTTTAATGGGATGTTGACAATCATTAATTACCGTCGTAAATGTAATAGATACATCGCTTGCAGCCTGACTCCATCATGTCATAAAGCTAATTCAAAATCAAATAAATACAAAACTGTCAGAAATCAATAATCTGAGGTTCAGGAGTTGTTATTGTATACCTAATGAACAAGAATTACTTACCTTCAACTATCAATACCTTTATACTATTGTATTACGTATCTATTACACACTTATAATTCAGCGTCTTTACCTTTCACGTGACTGTGTGGTCATGGCACTTTATTTTAATTCTATTTATTTCCATATGAGATGGTTTTTTCATACTGATCGGTCCAAACAGCCATTTCATTTCCCATCGAATCCCAGAATTAATTTTGTTTTATACCTTTTGATTGTATCTTGAATTGGGTTAGGTTAGGTTTGGTATTGTGTGATGCTGCAGTGCTCGCACAAAACTGAAAGGTCGATACATCTATAGTACACCTACCGGGAGGTAACGCCACCTCGTTGACGTGATAGTGAACCAATTTTACCGCTAGTATAGAAGGGCGGGAAACAGATGAAAACCTTCAATTAGTTTTGATGGATAATTACTTTAGTCATTCGCTGTTTTAATCTGGAGGTATATTAGTGTAGAATCTACTAGTTGGTTATCATGGGAATAAAACCATAAAGAAATTCCATAACGACTCTCAGAGGTTTTGTAATGAATAAATGACCAATCGACCAACGTTTGATTTTATATTTCATAGACTTACATATTTACACACACATCACGTAGAAGATAAAATTTTTTTTTCCAGGGAACTATTTGAATTTTTCAATTGTTTGATTTTTGTAAATCAAAGTGGTGGTTTGTAATCTATAAAGTACGGCCTTCGGTAGCCTTAACACAGTGCAGAGAACATTGAGCATAACGAATTGAATGAAATTGATTCTTCATTCTTGTGCTGCATAACCCATCTCTTGATGCATTTTATTGTAACATTTCAAATTGTACAAAGACGATTGTGGACGCTATCGCAGTGCAGAATATCTGTAAATTAATGAAAGGACATGATACTCGTATTTGAAAGTATAGGAACAAGGGACATCGTCAATTATGATTAAAAGTACGAGTAGTAATTCTTTGCATTCACGTCATCTCTGATCACTCAACAAATCAATTATCTATTTTCATTCTCCTTTTCTCGCTCTGGCACATCCGTAAATCATAAATCATGGATCAATGAAAAATGTCAAACGCATCGTTTAATGCGCGCGATAAATAGATTGATTGGTCTCACCTTGTAAAGTAACGAATAGTCCAAATCTAAAAATCCGAAAGCAGAGATAGCGACCCGTTTGTGGTGCAATTGGAGTGAAAACATGAAAAGCTGCAATAGTCAAGATTAAGTATATTAAATTTTGAGAGCGAACTGATTCTATGACGTGTTTCAAGTATCGATCTACAGAGATGAGTGTATTCCTCATCGTGGAGGTTCGAAATATATTTATATGGTTTAAAAATATTGCGAGAATTACGTGTTCGAAGGCAATATGTTAATAGACGAAAAGTTAATTTACTATCGATAATCGAACTCGACTATAATAGTTATCAGTCAACGTACCTCGTGATCTAGTTCTTGCAAATTGGGCTTATGCCACACGCTGGACAGCACAGTTTTCGTAGCATTACCCTGAAAAAAAAAACAAAAAACAAAGTCGTTATAAGTGATCTGCCGAATTCGATATCGCTGCTCATACTTACCTCTCGACAGGTTGTTACAGATGTGTAAGCGATAGGAAATAACTGACAAATCAGAATACCCGTTTTAAGAAAGCAGTTCAGTAGGTTCATCATTATCATAACGATTTCCACGTTATTTTTGAGCTGATTAAAACTCTGGATAACTGAATATAACCAGTAGGAGTATATCACCAGCCCGATATAGGAATGAAAGCATTTGAAGAGAATTGGAAAAGCAAATAAATGCGTCGTCCGATATACAAGATCACAGAGTTCCAAGTGCAAGAGTTCGATGTTTTGGATACGTTCCACATCGGTAAGATCTTCAATCCTTGGTTCGGTTTCTTCGCGAGTATTAGCGATTACCACAAACATTTGCGAATTCTGAAGGCTAACTGGTTTGAATATGTTGTATAGTATTTCGTTTACCAGTTTAAAACGTTGCTGGATGAAGAGCAGCACTCGGGTGAAGATTAGCACTGCATTAATATGGAACAAATTGTCGATGCTATATTTAATCGAAGAAATAATAGGCCAGTCGGATTCCATGAACCCCGACATGACACTTGCTGCAATTATGGCGGTGTTTGCCATTACGGTTTTGACGAGAAGTGTCTTGAAAATTTTTCTTTCATCTTCCTCGACGCCAAAACTCTTTAGCTCGTTGCTGATGAAACGCAGTTTATTCATAATGTATACGATATCTTTACACATAATTACGAATATTATTGGGGTTACTAATGCAATAAGAAAGCTCATTAAATGACCGACACTTATTGCGAACTGTGCGAATCTTGGAATATTCTTTACGGAATTTTTCTTCGTGATAGTAAAAAGTGATATTGATGCAAAGACAAAATAAATGACAGCGGTGGAGACCGGATAAAGTTTACCTAGGCGGGTCGGCAGATAAAATTTGTTCTTTTTCACGGTAAATGGTGCCAGACCTATCAATTTCGCATAATAATACAGCAGAATTTGAGGTTCAGGTAAGCTTAACTTCCACTTCATTTTTTTTTTATTTCAAATCAGTTATGGTTTGTCCTTAGAAAACTGCCACTGACATAGCAAGATGGTTGCCTAGCTGAATTAAATTGCAAGTTGCGGAAGGGATACACGTTCGGGTATGCTGACAGCACAGAACTGAAAATGAGAATCGATTCCTAGCCTGTGAATTTATTCCCGCCGTCGTCAATATCGATTAGTTGAGTAGAATAAGCGACTTTTCACAATGTTACAATTTTAGGTACCACAAAGGAATTCGAATTCACTAGTTTCGTTGTTTCGCTAATCTTATTTTACTTTTGTGTTGCACAAACGATTTTTTGATGCATTTTTTAATCATCGAGAGTTTGTTGTGACATATCGAATTGTACAAAGACGATTGTGGATGCCATCACGGTGCGGAATATCTATAAATAAATAAAATCATACGACATGTACTCGAAAGTATTACTTCGCAATTCAACTATCTCTTTTTGATCTCTTTTTCTTATTCTGGTACACCTGTAAGTCAAGAATAATGAATCAATGACAAATGTCGAATGCATCGATTGATATGCGTGATAATTCGATCGATTGGTCTCACCTTGTGAATGAGCGGATAGTCCAGATTGAAGCATTCGAAGTTGGAGACAACGACGGCAATTGTGCATCAGCTGGAGTGAAAACAGGAAAAACAACACAGTACACCAGGAGGTAAACTTGTTTTGGGGTGCTATACACAATGATAAATTCTATGATTTTTCTAATTTCTGAATTCAAGTTCTGACTATGATGATAAATAAAATACAATTCACACTATTTTAAACACAATGCATGAAACCAATATTCAACCAAAGGTTTAAGGTTTAAAGTTCATGACGTCTGTTTCAAGTGCCAGTATTTAGCTATGACATATCAAATTGTATCAGGATGATTATGTACGCCATCACTACGCAGAATATCTGTGAATAAATCAACATTGTATTATCAAGTTTCTTGGAAAAAATAATTTCGCTAATAATGACTGAACCAGCAAGTAGTTCGTCGCATTTATTATAAGCAATACGAATCGATTAATCGGTCTCACCTTGTATATGTACGAATAGTTTAGATCGAAGTAGCCGAAAATAGATACAGCAACCGGCTTTTGCATCATTTGGAGAGAAAATATGATGAACTGTAACAGATAGTATGACACATCGTATTCCAGGTATCAATTGACTGTTCAAGATTCGGAGCATTGAGTATCGTGCAGTAACAAAACTTGTTATTGTAATATACTTATTAGGAATTTTTTAAAGAGCAAATTACAATCAATGTTGTCCATAAAAAAAAAAATAAAAACGTACCTCGTTCTTTAGATCCTGTGGCTTGAACTTGTACCACACTTTAAACAGCACACCTTCCATAGCGTTTCCCTAAAAAAAAAAGATCAGTGATAATTGTTCGTTGAAATTTGACATTACGAACAAGAAGAACGTTGAAACTGTCGAATTTCACCTCTTCACAGGTTTTCACAGACACGTAAGCGACGGCAAATAACCCAACATTTACGATGACAATCGTGAATAGGGCACCCAAGATGTTCATCACAGACGAAACAGTTTCTGCAGTACTATGGGACTGGCCTAGAATCAGACTGAGTTTATATATCCAAAAGGATTCTCCCATTAGTTCAAAACAGAATCCAAAAGTTTTCAAAATAATCGGGATTGCAAATAGATCGGCCGTCCGATTCGTCAGATCACAGAGTTCAAGATGCAAAGCTCTGACTTTTCGTATACGCTGGACATCGGTCATATCTTCAATGCCTGAGTTAGTCTCTTCGCGAGGATTTCTGCACAGTACAAGCATGTGCAAATGATGGAGAGATCGGTGGTGGTAAGCTTGTTTGAATACGCTGTACAGTTCTTCGTTCACTAGCTTGAAACGTTCCCTGATGAAGAACAAAATTTGGGCGAAGATCAGGACCGCATTAAAATAAATCCAACAGTCAGTACTGTACTTGATCGTAATTAAGATGGGCCAGGTATTTTCCATGAAATATAATGCGACAGCGTTTGCAGCGAGGATGACGTTTGCCAATACTATTGTATGAAGAAGATTCTTAAAAAAATTTTCTAGATTCTCCTCGATTCCCAAACTTTTCAGTTCGTTACTGATGTCGCACAATTTGTTCATTATGTACAAGATCTTTTCATACATCAACACGGATAATATTAGTGTAACAAATGTAGGCAAACTAGTGCCCAAAATTTGTATAACAGTTACCGTATATATGATTTTTGTTCCTTCAACCGTTCCTAACATTTTTAACGAAGTAGAAAGTGCTATTTGTGCGCCGAACATATAAGTGGCAGCAAGGGAGACCGGATAAAGTTTACCCAGTAGGTTAGGTGGACAAAATTTGTTCTGTTTAATGGTAAATGGTGCCAGTCCGATCAGTTTCACATAATAATACACTAGTACCGAAGGTTCGGGTAAGCTCAATTTCCATTTCATTTTGAATTAAAATTTCGCTTTCGTCAGTTCTACAAAACTGCCGTTTGCGCAAGAAGACGGATGCTTTCTACCTGAGTCGATGCGATACTAGAGGTCTGACAAAATGAAATTGCACGTTGTGGTATCGACACATGCAGAAGTCTGTTTACAATGGGGAACTGAAAATGCTGGTCGATTCGGAACTCGGTAACCTATTCCCATCATCGTAAATATTGATTAGTTAAGTACTAGGCGACCATCACTCTCATTTCATTATGTTACGACGTGTTACGTTTCAACCAATAGGGAACATCGACGGTATTTGCAATAGAAAATATTTACGACTTCCGAAAGTAACTCTTCTAATTATATGCTAATGATCAGGTCGTGGCGATTATAGTGTATTGTGCATACCAACCTGTTGCTTTTTCTTGGGCAAAGTTAAAAGCCAGGTGAATCGTCAAGACGAAGCTTTGGCGTGAAAATCAATAAGTGACCAGGCGTATGATGTTGAACTCTTTATTCCACGTGCCTACATCAATACCTACCTACATTCAATATGTGGACACAGCATACTAGGAGACGTAATTATTTCGAAGGAAATTATTTGAATTTTTTATTTGATTAGTTTCTGTTAATCTGAGGTGTTATTTTTATTCTATAAAGTACGATTCAGAGCACCCGTGACAAAGAATTTACTTCACAACGAACGACATTGAAATTGATTCTGAATTTATTGCGTGTAGTTTCAAGAATACTCCAAACGCATAGCCCAGATCCAAGAACTCAAAGATAGATACAGACACCGGTTTTTAAAATAACTTATCGATGTCGACACGAAAGATTCGTCCAACTTTTTAGCAACGTTATTGTCAATGTATCAAATTTCATCGACAGATGACCCGGGCGATAAAGTTTGCTCGTAAAGAGAAATGCCACGTGGAAGGTTGACATTCGACCAGAGACAGTGATAATTTACTAATCGATTGCGACACGTGTAACTTATGAAAGTCAATATCGATTTTGTAGAATGTCCTAAAAAACAAGGGGACACGTTATTCAATAGCCACAAGTATAATGTATGCGTTCGAGAAAGGTCACCACTCGATGCACTCACTGATAAGGAGGTTTTATGACTTTCTCAGTAGAAATAAAAAGCATGAATTTATGGAGTTTCCAATAACTTTTGTCGTCGAAATTTGTTTTGAATAACAAACAGATTTATGGAGCTTCGGTTGTTGGCTTTTATACACTACGAAGCTTCCTTAGATTCTTTTGAATCGATGTTTCGCATTGGCGAGGCTAATGTATTTTGTAACCTACCTGTTTCCTATTATTTATATTGAAACTATATAGGGAATTCTCAGGATGAGTCTGGGGAGTTGTAATCAATAATTAACGAATAGTATAATGTTAAATTATATATTTCACGCACCTACGTACACGTACATTCAACATGTCAACACAGCACACCAGGAGACAGAATTTTCATAATGAAATTGCTTGAATTTTGTGATCAATTGAATTTCATTAATCTGGATTATGACTTATGAACTACCAAATATAACTCGCCGCATCGCTGAAAGAGTGCAAAGAATTTTCCATTACAATAAATCACATTCAAACTAATTTTTAATTGTGAATACGTTCAAGAATAGATCAAAAGTGCAAACAAAAGTGTTTGAATTCGACCATTTTGCTTTTATCTGAAATGATATAGCTACTTTTGCGCAGCGTGGCCCATTTCATGGTGCATCTCGCAAGTACCGGGACTGAGCTGTGACGTATCAAATTGTATCATGATGATTTGGTAGGCTATCACGAAGCAGAGTATCTGTAAATAGATAAACAATTATATTATCAAAGGTCTCCGGCAAAATAATTTGATAACGAAGATTATACTACGTAGTAAGACTTCGCATTTACTATGATAGGAAGAATGCATTAATAAATTGGTCTCACCTGGTAAACGTGCGAATAGTCCAGATCGAAGAACCCGAAGATAGATACAGCGACCGGCCTTTGCATCAGTTGGAGAGAAAACATGAAGAACTACAACGTATTTCATGTTTGGTATCAATCAAGGGTCTAAAATTTGGCACTTCGAATCTTTTGCAGTATCGAGAATTATAATTTCGACGTAACATCGATGATAAAACACAGATGATAGTTATCAGCGAACATACCTCGTTCTGCAAATCCCGTGGCCGAAACTTGTACCAGACTTTACACAGCACAGCCTTCATAGCGTTTCCCTGAAAAAAAGCAACTGAAATCAGCTGTCCGAAATCGATAACATTGACAAATTCGACTTTACAATTGTGCAATCACACCGGTCGGTTAATATAGTTTGATATCAATTGGCAACGGAATTAAAAAAATACTGAATCCCACCTCATTACAGGTCTTCACAGATGCGTAAGCGATACCAATTAACCCAACATTCACCATGACAATTTTGAGCAGAGGACACATGATGCCTATCATGAACGAAACGATTTCTGTAGTGCTACAAAGTTGGCCCAGATTCCGTCTGACAATGAGTGTATATATCCAAAAGCAATGAGTCATTAGCTCAGTACAGAATGCAAGGGTTTTCGAAAGTATTGGGATTTCAAATAGATGGGTCGTTTGATGCACTAGATCGCAGAGTTCAAAGTGCAGAGCTTCGATCTTTCGAACATGCTGGAGATCAGTGAAATCTATAGTGCGTCGTTGATCATCATTGCGAGAATTCCCACACATCGCAACTATCTGCAAACGATTGCGAGATCGGCTGTGCAGGTCAGCTGGTCTGAATACGTTGTACAGTTTTTCGTTAATTAGCTTGAAACGTTGCCTGATGCAGAACAGCACTTGGGTGAAAATTAAGACCATATTAAGATATAGCCAAGCGTCGATAACGTATTTAATCGAGTATAATATAGGCCAGTGAGGTTCGATTGCACACAACATGACACAGGTTGTAATGATGACGGCGTTTGTCGTCAGGGTTTTCACGAAAATATTCCTAAAGAATTCGCCATGAACCTCCTCGATGCCCAAACTCTTGAATTGGTCACCGATATCGTATAGTCTATTCATGATGTATAAAATCTTCTTGTACCTTATCGCAAATATCATCAGGATAAGAAGTGTAGGTGGGAAGCTGGTCAAATGTAGGGTACGAGTCCCTATCTCTGCGATTTGGAATAGACTATGTGTGAGAATATTGGCCATGATGTCACGAAGTGCTATTATTGCAACACAAAAATAAATGGCTGCGACGGTGACGGTATAGAGCTTACTCAGTAAGGACGGCGGGTGAAATCTGTTCTGAATAACGGTAAATGGTGCAAGTCCGATAAATTTAGCAAAATAATACATTAGCATTGGAGTTCTGGGTAAGTTCAATATCCACTTCATTCTATCGGGCAAATCTGTAACGATCTGATTTCGAAAACTGTAGTTGGCACAAGAAGTCGAACACTTTCTACACAAGCCAATGCGGTACTCGATCTCAAACAAAATGGTATCGTCGCGGGACGCACAAGATAGGGTGTGTTAACAGCTAACGGCTAAAAATGTTGGTCGATTATGAACTTGTAAATTCATTAGCGTAGTCGTCAATATCGATTAGCTAATTAGCTGGCGGTGGTAATTAAATCGATGAATTGCTTATACATTCAACCAGAGACAATGATAATTTTCTAATCGATTCCGATACATGTGACCTACATGTACGTAAGCCACTATCGATTTTGTAGAATGTTGTAAAGAACAAGGGGACACGTTATTTAATAGCTTCACACGTCTATCCGTTCGAGAAAGGTCGCTCGATGCACTCAGTGATTAGGAGGTTTCATGACTTTCTCAGAAGCACTAATGAAAAGTATGGACTTATGCTCTCCATATTTCCTATCATCAAAGTTTATTTTAACCTGTTGGTAACAGTACTGCGGGGAATAAACTTGTATTACGTATCAAAAGGTAGGAATTCTGGAAAGTTATTTCCGCCAACTGTTTTGATTGGTGGCTGAATATGGAGGCGTGCCTGATAAAGTGTACTGCGCATATCTACCTGTTGCCTATTCTGGGCGTAAAACTAGGGAATTGTCAGGAGGGCCCTGCGGAGCTGTAATCAATAATTGACGAATAGTATAATGTTGAATTCTACATATATTTCACGCGCCTACGTACATCAACACGAACATTGAACATATCAACACAGCACACCAGGAGACAGACTTTTCTTAATGGAATTGTTTGAATTTTGTGATACATTGGATTTCATTTATCTAGACTGGACTTACGAACTATAAAATACAACTCGCCACATCGCTGACAGAGTGCAAAGAATTTTCCATTACAATAAATCACATTCAAATTAATTTTTAATTGCGTACACGCGTTTAAGAGTAGATCAAAAGTGCGAACAAAAGTGTTTGAAATCAACCGTTTTGTCTAAAATTCGATGGCTACTTTTACACAGCGTGGTCCATTTCTTGATGCATCTCGCAAGTACCGAGACTGGGATGTGACGTATCAAATTGCATCATGATGATTTGGTACGCTATCACGAAGCAGAGTATCTGTAAATAGATGAACAATTATATTATCAAAAGTCTCCGGCAAAATAATTCTGATGACGATGATTATACTACGTAATAGGACTGCGCATTTACCATGATAGGAAAGATGCATCAATAGATTGGTCTTACCTGGTAAACGTGCGAATAGTCCAGATCGAAGAACCCGAAGATAGATACAGCGACTGGCCTTTGCATCAGTTGGAGAGAAAACATGAAGAACTACAACACATTTTATGTCTGGTATCAATCAAGTGTCTAAAATTTGGCACTTCGAATCTTTTGCAGTATCGAGAATTATAATTTCGACGTAAAATCGATGATGAAACGCAGATGATAGTTATCAGCGAATATACCTCGTTCTGCAAATCCCGTGGCCGAAACTTGTACCAGACTTTACACAGCACAGCCTTCATAGCGTTTCCCTGAAAAAAAGCAACTGAAATCAGGCGTCCGAAATCGATAACATTGACAAATTCGACTTTACAATTGTGCAATCACACCGGTCGGTTAATATAGTTTGATATCATCAATTGGCAACGGAATTAAAAAAATACTGAATCCCACCTCATTACAGGTCTTCACAGATGCGTAAGCGATACCAATTAACCCAACATTCACCATGACAATTTTGAGCAGAGGACACATGATGCCTATCATGAACGAAACGACTTCTGCAGTACTACAGAGTTGGCCTAGATTCCGACTAATTGAATAGTATATCCAAAAGCAGTGAGCCATTAGCTCAGTACAGAATCCAAAGGTTTTCAGAAGTATCGGGATTTCAAATAGATGGGTCGTTTGATGCACTAGATCGCAGAGTTCAAAGTGCAAAGCTTCGATCTTTCGTACATGCTGGAGATCAGTGAGATCTATAGTGCGTCGTTGATCATCATTGCGAGGATTCCCGCACACCGCAACTATCTGCAAACGATTGCGAGATCGGCTATGCAGGTCAGCTGGTTTGAATACGTTGTACAGTTTTTCGTTAATTAGTTTGAAACGTTGCCTGATGCAGAACAGCACTTGGGTGAAAATTAAGACCACATTAAGATATAGCCAAGCGTCGATAACGTATTTAATCGAATATAATAGGGGCCAGTGAGGTTCGATTAAACACAACATGACACAGGTTGTAATGATGGTGGCGTTTGTCGTCACGGTTATCATGAAAATATTCCTAATGAATTCGCGATGATCCTCCTCGACGCCCAAACTGTTGAGTTCGTCGCCGATGTCGTACAGTTCATTCATGATGTACAAAATCTTCTTGTACTTCATCACAAATATCATCAGGGTGAGAAATGTAGGCGGGAAGCTGGTCAAATGGTGGGTATACGCCCCGATCACCGTAATTTGGGACAAATCGTATGTGTCAATATTTGCTATTATGTCATAAACTGCTATTGCTGCAACATAAAAATAAATGGCTGCGACGGTGACGATGTAAAGTTTACTCAAATGGGTCGGTGGATAAAATCCGTCCTTCTTCAACGTGAATGGTGCCAATCCGGTCAGTTTTACAAAATAATACACTAGCATTGGAGGTTGAGGTAAGTTCAAATTCCATTTCATTTTGAATCTCAAATTTGCTATAGTCCCTTCTTCGATTGCCTGATAAAACGAAGTACCGACACACGTGAAGGTCTGCTTTCAGTCGAAGACTGAAAATGATGTTCGATTTGCAATTCGTACCCGTATTTTCTTTGTCGCCAATATCGATCAGCCAAAGTAGAAGACAACCACTACTGTCGTAGCATTATGTTACGACGTGTGACGCCTCCCCTCACAATCAATAGACAGCATCTACGACATTTAAAGTGGGGAATATTTACGATTCCTGAAAATTTGATGCGCATAATGTTGATGAATCAACTGAGACTACTGCTGTCAATTTCTTAATACGTATTCGCATGGATGGTATTCATGGATGGTATATATGAAGTTGAATTTAATATTTCACACAACTTCATCTGCACATATAATTTAAATCTGAAGACAATACACTGGAATGCAAATTTGTTTTTGGGGGATTATTCGAACTTATCAATTGATTTATATTCATTGATTCGAGTCGTGACTTACAATGTCTAAGCTGCAATACATGGCATCGTTAACACAGTGCAAAGAATCTGACACACAATAATTGGTTTTGAATTGTTCACGCATATATAAAAGTAAAGGTCAAAAGTTTAATTCAAACGTGTTCAAAATCAATCATTTCAATTGTGCTGAAATGCTATTCCTTTCTTATGCAGTATTGATGACTCCATTTCGTGACACATCTTTGAAGTATTTGGATTCTACTGTGAAGTATCAAATTGTATCAAGATGATCACGTACGCCACGACGAAACCGAGTGTCTGTGAATAAATAAATATTGTATTAGAAAATATCTCAATTCTGGATCAAATTACTTGGATCTTACCTGGTATACGTAAGAATAGTCGAGATTGAAGTAGCCGAAAATAGATACAGTGACCGGCTTTTGCATTAATTGCAGAGAAAACATGACGAACTGTAACAGACAATATCGCACATCGTATTCTGAATTCCAAAATGAAATCTTGTGCAACACGCATTCCATTGTAAGTAAGTCATGTTCACCGGGGATCCGTTGATTGATAGTAGACCCATTCTCTGTCAATAATCTTACGCACTTAATACTCATCAGCCAACATACCTCGTCCTGCAGTTCTTGTGGCTTAAGCTTGTACCAGACTTTATACAGAACAGCTTTCATAGCATTTCCCTAAAAAAAAAATAACAATTAAGATTAACCGTCTAAAATCAATAACATTGAGAAATTCGACTTTATAATTTGCAATCACTAATTTAATCGATTGACATTGTTGGGGACTACCAACTGGCAATCAAGAAAAAACAAACTACTGAATCTCACCTCTTCACAGGTTTTCACTGATGCGTTAGCGACGGCAAATAAGTGAGATATCGTGATGATTATTCTTACTATGGGACATATGATGGTTACTACGAACGAAGTGTTATTGGTAGTATTGGAAAACTGGTTTGAAATTCGACTAACGCTATATACCCAGAAGCACTGTAGTACTAGAGTAGTAGAGTATTCAATGGTTTTTGAAAGAATAGGGATTGCAAAAATATTGGTTATTCGATATAACAAGTCACAGAGTTCAAGGTGCAAATATTCGATCTTCTGAATACGTTGGAGATTTGTGAGATCTTCAATGCCTGGTTGATTATCATCGCGAAGATTCCTGGACACGACAAACAGCTGTAAATGATTGAGCGATCGGCGTGAACCAGGTAGTCTGAATATGTTGTAAAATTTTTCGTTCACCAGCTTGAAACGTTGTCTGATAAAGTCAAGCATTTGAGTAAAAATTAAGACCACATTAAGATATAGCCAAGCGTCGATTGTGGACTTAATTGAGAATAATATGGGAAAGTTATCATCGATGTAACACAATGTGACAAATATTGCAATGACGACGGCGTTTCTCGTCACGATCGTCACGAAAAGATTCTTGAAGAGTTTCTCATGATCCTCCTCGATGCCAAAACTCTTGAACTCGTCACCGATGTCGTATAGTTTATTCATGATGTATAGGATCTGCGTATTCATCAACAAAAATATCATCAGGGTGAGGAATGTAGTCGGATAGCTACTCAAATTTTGGATAGATGTTCCGATCCTTGTAAATTGTGACATTTTTACAGTGTCAAACTTTACCAACATCTGAGTGATTGTTGATTTTGCAACAAGAAAATAAATGGCAGCAAGGGCGATGGTATAAAGTTTATCGAGGAGGGTCGGTGGATGGAATCCGTCTTTTTTTATAGTAAATGGTGCTAATCCGGTCAGTTTTGTATAATAATACACCAGTATTGGACGTTCTGGTAAGCTCAAATTCCACTTCATATTTAATTTCAATTCTGCTATCGTTAGTTGTTCAAAAACTGCCACGTACACAAGAAGACGGATGCCTTTTACTCAAGCCGATTCGATACTAGTCGGTTAACGAAATGAAGTAGCACGCTATGGTATCGACACACAGGAAGGTCTGCTTACAACCGTTGACTGAAAGTGATGGTCGATTTGCAACTCGTTAACTTATTCCCGTCGTCGTCAATATCGATTAGTCAAATATAAGGCGACTAACACTTTTTTTTTCATCATATTACGACGTGTTACGCCTGCCTTCCTAATCGATCTGCAGTTCATCCATTGCAGTAACAATATAGAACATTAATATATTGATGATGACGTAAAAAATTTAATTTAGTAGGTAGAAATTTTTCTTATTGAAATCTGTGTCGCCCCACGGGTTATTCAATTTTCTAGATTCGTAAAGTATGCTTTACATGTCTTATTGTTCTAGGCAGTATGAAAAATTATTTTGTCTTACCAAATGTGTCCAATAGGGAATCTGGAACATTGCTTCGATTCGCTATTTAGATAGCGGAACCACCTGTTGCTCATTCTTGTAGCCAAAACAAGTGACAGAAAATTTGAATAGGATGAATATTGGTTGAATTCTATGCCACGCATTTTATTTTACACACATCTACTTCCTAATACATACATTTAACAAACGCGTTATATTGGTAAATTATTTAAATCCAATTTGTGACTTACAATCTACCGATACATATAGAATTCACAAGATTTTTAACACTTTGCAAAAGACCTCAAAGTACAACAAATCACACTGAATTTTATTTTGAATTAAGTGTCCGTCGAAGAATAGACCACGATGTAACCTAAAGGTGTTCGAAATTAATCGTTTCAATTTTGCTGAAATGCCATCCGAGTCTTGTGCAGCATGACCCCATTTCATGACGCATATCTCAAACACCTGAATGCGGTTGTGACGTATGAAATTGTATCAAGATTATTACGTATACGGCCACAGCGCAGAGCATCTGAAAATGAATAAATCAACGTATCTAAGAACGTGAATGTGTTTAGAACAGCAATTTCGTGATTGTTTTTTTTTTTTTTTTTTTTTAATTTTGTTAAAAAATCAACGAATCAGATTACGATGCAATTATTTGCGAGAAAATGTCATAAGTCAATTATTTATTCCGATTGATCGGTATCACCTTGTATAGGTAAGAATAGCCCAGATCGAAGAATCCAAATGCACATACGGTCACCGGTTTATGCGTCAATTGGAGTGAAAATAGAAAAAACTGAAACAGTCAATATCGCACATTTTATTTCAGGCATTAACCAAGTGTAACATTTCGCTTATGAATCAATCGATGGTATCGAAACTGCAGAGTCATGATCCTTAAAGTCATTAGTGAATTTAGTAAAAATTTAGCATGTATTTTGCAATAAAAAGAATTTTGTTTAAAGTAAACCATCATTTAAAAATATTTGTAGTTGATATACCATGGCAGACTTGTCGTTAGCATACATACGTTTTTATTATTGGTTATGTAGACGATAGACGATAGGTGTTTCGCGATAGTATCTACTAATGTGAAAATGACAGTGAATACCCTCTTCGAAGATACATAGGTGTATGGTTTCTATTATACATTGGCTAATAGCATTGCTAGCATTGTTAGAGTTGTCATAAAATTCGTTAATTTACGAAATCTTAATTTGCTGTTGATGATTGCTATCGGCCAACATACCTCGTCCTCTAATTCACGTGTCTTGAAGTTGTATCTTGCTTTGGAGAGTACAGCTTTCGTAGAATTTCCCTATAGAAAACAGAAGTTCGAATTGAGCTTCTGAAATCGATATCAATGAAAAATGGAATTCATAATTTGACAATTACTCAGATTGGTTTAAATAATTAAAATTTATAAATTGGCGATCTTAGAAATATGTAATTTGTAATTGCATTCCTGCCGAATCTTACCTCTTGACAGGCTTTCGTTGATGCGTGAGCGACGAAAAATATCTGAATAATCAAGAGAAACATCCTGAGAAAGAGACACAAGACAAACTTTATGACTGGCACGATTTCTGCATCCCTGGAGTCTTGGCCTAATTTTTGAATCGTAAGAAATGACCAGAAGCAAGATATTATCAGCGACGTACAGATTTGAAGGCTTTTCCAAATAATCGGAAACGCAAATAGATGAGTCGTTTTATCTATCAAATCGCAGAGATCGAGGTGCAACCCTTCGATCATTTGGATACGTTCGATATCGGTAAGATCTTCAATGCTCGCTTGTGTCTCATCGCAAGGGTTTCTGCAGACAGCGAATACCCGAGAACAATGGAGAGATCGGGGGTTGCCAGCTGTTTCGAATAAGTTGTAAAGTTTGTCGTTAATAAGTTTAAAACGTTGCTTTATGAAGGATAAAGTTTTTGCAAAAATCAGGATCGTGTTCACATAAAACCAAGTGTTGAAACCTTGGTATAATGAATGATAAATGGTCCACTCAGTTTCCAATAGCCCCAACGTTAAACATATCAGAACGATGATAGCGTTTGTGAATACGAGTGTTACGAAAATATTGTTGAACATTTTTTCTGGATTTTCCTCGATGTCCAATCTCTTGAGTGCCTTGCCAATATTGCACAGTTCATTCATTACGCATAGAATTTTATTATACATACACAAAAATATCAACATGGTGATAAATGTAGTCGAATAGCTGGTGCATATTTCAGTAGCTATCATAATCTTCCCGAATTGCAATACGTTCGCTGCCCAAAGATGTCTCAGCATAAAAAGACTTCCTTTTGATACTACGACAAAATAAGTGACAATCACGATGACCGGATAAAGTACACTACGCAAGGTCGGTGGATAAAATCTATTATTTTTCACAATAAATGGTGCCAGTCCCATAAATTTCACGAAATAATAAACCAGTGTCGACGGTTTGACTAAGCTCAATTTCCACTTCATTTTCTGTACGAAAATTGTAACGGTCTATGTGCTGAATACCCAACTAAAAAATTTGCAAGCGATAGAATTGACACGCGTAAGCTTCGGCTTCGAGTTTGAAACTGAAAATGGCTGTCTATTCTGATCTCCATAAATTATTTTCCTGGTTGTCGATATCGATTAGTAAAGTAGACGGTGACCATTACCATTCTTTTATTTACGATGTTACCAGGTGTGAAGCGTCCTCACACAATCCCGCTCGCTTGACTATCGTGAATATTCATGAAGACTTTGTCAAGTTGTGATCAATAATCGACGAATTATATGAGGTTGAATTTTATATTTCACACATCTACGTCTACATCTACACATACAATTCAAATCAGAAAACACCAAATTTATAAGACATTAGCGAATTAAACAATTTTCTTGTTTCTTTTAATCTACGGTACGATAAATTACAATGAAATTCTTGTAGTTAAGTGTGGAAAAACGTTTGTGTTCATTGCTGAAAAAATTCCATTCCACTTACGAGTGTAGCATAACCAATTTTTTGACGCACCACTCAAGCCCCGAAATTTGTCTATGACGCATCAAATTGTATAAAGATGATTAGGTACGCAGCCACAGCGCAGAATATCTGTAAATAAATATAAACACATATTATTGTGCTTTAGAATTTGATAATTATTCGCATTCACCTGGTACTTTGTGAATTCACAATTCAACTGCCTCGTTTCTCGATCACTCTCTACACTTGTCGTTTAATTGGCCAAAATCATGGATTGCTTAGGCATCCAAACTACTGTAATACTGTGTGTGACGAAATGTCGAACATGTCAATTACCTAATATACGAGTAATGAATCGATTAAACTGTCTCACCTTGTAAACGTACGAGTAGCCCAGATCGAAGAACCCAAAGGCAGATACGGTGACCGGCTTGTGCATCAGTTGGAGTGAAAACAGGAAAAACTAAAACATTCAATGACACACCTTGTATTTCCGGAATTTATCAACATTACCAAATTTTCCTTTATAAGTATCATGCGTTTTTTATAGCTATTGCGTCTTGGAACTTGGCAGAAATATTTTTGTGACTTCCGTGGCTTCCCTGGCGATATTTTGACTGGCGAAAATTTGCATTCGCAGTAAAAAATCGATCAGAGATGATGGTTATCGGACTACATACCTCGTCCTCTAGTTCCGATGGCTTGAACTCGTATCGCACTTTTGAGAGCACAGCTTTCGTAGCGTTTCCCTGAACAAAAGATTACCCACATTTAATCAATCTTTAAAAATTAAAGTGATTGAAAAATTTGACTTTATAGTTGTAAAACGACTTAGATTGGTGAAAATAGCCAATAATTATTAACTGGTAGTAAAAGAAACATTCAATTTATGATCTGGAATCGTTCCTGAATCTTACCTCTTGACAGGTTTTCACAGATGCGTAAGCAATGCCTATTAACTGAACAATCATGATGGCGTTTTTGATTAAGGTAACCAAGATGTCAGTCATTAATGAAATGATTTCTCCATTACTACTCGACTCCGTTCGATTCTGAACAACGGTGTATATCCATAGGCAGCTCATTATCAGAGAGGTACAGAATTGAACATATTTAGTAAGCATCGGGATGCTGAATAGATGGATCGTCTGATTCAATAGATCACAGAGTTCCAGATGCAGGAGTTCAATCATATGGATATGTTGGAGATCAGTAAAATGTTTATTTCTGGTTTGAGTTACTTCGCAAGGATTTTCACACACAACGAATATCCCGTGATTATAGAGAGATCTGCGGTGACCAGCAGGTCTGAATACGTTGTAAAGTTTTTCGTTAATTAGCTTGAAACGTCGTTTGATGAAGAACAACATAAGGATGAAAATTAAGCTTATATTAATATTGAACCAAGTGTCGATGCTGTATTTTATTAAAGTAAAGATCCTCCAATGAGTTTTAACCAATCTTAAAATGACGCATGTCACTATATGGATGATGTTTGCCAATAGGATAACCACCAAAGTATTCTTAAAGAATTTTGAGTGATTCTCTTCGATGTCCAATCTTTTGAGTTCATTGCCGATGTCGCGCAGCTTATTCATTATGTATAGGATCTTCTTGTACATCGATACAAATATCATCAGGGTGAGAAATGTACTTAAAGGGCTGGTGCAGTATTCGACAGTAGCGACAAATCTTGCGAGTCGTGAGGTATTCCATCCTTTAACCATTTTTAAGTGTATTCCAATTGGTACTGATGTAAAGGAAATATAAGTAGCAGCCAAAGAGACTGGATATACTTTGCCTATTAGGCTGGACGGATAAAATCTGTTCTCCTTTATGGTGAATGGTGCCAGTCCGATTAATTTCACATAGTTATATACCAGCATTGGAGGTTTTGGTATATTCAATTTCCACTTCATTTTATTGTTCCAATTAGATATTTTCCGTTGTACAAAAATTTCCTCGTGCGTATTAAACCGTCTCCGTTTTCTCTTCAGGCCAAATGAAATTTTAAATTGTGTTACCGACACACGGATAGGTCTAGTTACCGTTTACGACTGAAAATAACGGTCGATTCTGAACTTTCAGACTTATTTCTGTGGTCATATATATCGATTGGTGAAGTAAATAGCGACCGCCACGCTTTTTTACGATGTCATGTCAGTACGTGTGACGACCTTTCTTATCGTATCTTTTCGCTTTGTAATTATGAAAATTCATAATGCCTGAGAAATTGCTAAATATTATAATACTATCACTTTTATCGATGTGATGATAATAGACACATCGTAGCCGAACCTTGAACTTTGTTAGACGATTTTTGGATAGAAAATATTCAGCAACTCGATTTCGAGTGGACAAAATGCATTCCATCGGAGAAACGAGAAAAAAAATGCAGGTGGCGGGTAGCATCTTATTGCTTATGCACCGTGTCAGGACGACTTCGGTGGACTTCAAGTTATAAGTATTGACTATAATTCATACAATCACATCTATGACCGTTTTGGAAAATTTTTGAAGGGATTCATCGATTATTATATTTTTCTAATACCGATTGTGACTTATTTGTTACCTAGAAAACATATCTCTCGGAATGACTAACGCAGTTAACACAATTATCAACATATACATATATAGATAAGAGACACCTCATGCACAACGAATCATACTTGAATTTGTTTTTCAATTATGTGTACGTTCAAGAATAATACGACAAATGTTTCTTAAAACTGAAGAAATCGCTTGTGTGATTTTTTCAGCACAATCCATTTCTTGACGCATCGTTCAGGTTCTGGTATCCGTCTGTAACGTGTAGAATTGTATCATGATCACCAAGTACGCCACCACGGCGCAGAATATCTGCATAAACGTATAGGTTTGAATTTAAAACGGCTTCACAACGGCAGATACGTTTGTCCGAAGCCTGAGAATCAACATCTTTCGAACTGGTGCTATGAAACAATTGATTTGTCTCACCTTGTAAAGATACGAATAGTCCAGATTGAAGAACCCGAAGGCAGACACAGCAACAGTTTTGTGCATCAGTTGGAGTGAAAACAGAAGAATCTGCAACAGTTCATATCACATATTGTATTCCAGACATTAATCGTCAACTGTATCTATAAATTTGCAACACTAATTTTCCAAAACTGTGCACTCTCCATAAAAGATTGAACACGGATGATGGTGACCAATCAACGTACCTCGTCCTCTAAGTCCTGTGACTTGGGCTTACGGCACACTTTGGATACCACAACATTCGTAGCCTTTCCCTTGAAAAAATAAAAATAATAACCACGATTATCATTTTTGATTCGATATTGTAAAAAAGGAATAAATCTTACCTCCTTACAGGTTGTTGCTGATGCATAAGCGATGGAGAATAACTGCGCAATGGCGATGGCAATTCTAAGCAGGGAACTTGTGATCTGTTTCAGGGCAGTTACGATATCTATAGAACTGTGGAGTTCGCTTGAATTTCGAAAAACGGAATATATACGAAAACAGGATACTAATAGCTCGATGGAGTTTTGCAGGCTACTCAGAAGAATTGGGATCGCAAATAGATGTGTCGTTCGATCTACCAGATCACAGAGTTCGAGGTGCAAGAGTTCGATCTTTTGAATACGTTGGAGATCGGTGAGATCTTCAATGCTTGATCGAGACTCTTCATGAGGATTTCTCCATACCACAAACATCTGTAAACGTTCGAGAGATCGGCGATGACTAGCTGGTCTTAATATTTCATATAATTTTTCGTTTATCAGCTTAAAACGTCGCCTAATGAAAAGTAGTATTTGGGCGAAAATCAAAACCATATTCAATTTGAATCCCATGTCGATGGTGTATTTAATTAGAAGAATTGTGGTCATTCTAGGTAATGTGAAGTTCAAAATGCCACACGTTGTAACGAGAACGGTGTTTGCCGTTATAGTGGTAATGAAGATATTTTTGAAGTACATTCCACGATCTTCCTCGATCTCCAGCTTATTGAGTTCGTCACCGATTTCGCAAAGTTTGTTCATAATATATATGATCTTTTTGTTCATAAACAAAAATATAATCAATGTCAGAAACGTACTTGCTATGTTCATAAAATGTCGCAATATTATCCCGATGTTTACGAGTGGTGAAAAAATACCTGGACCAACTGTCTTTATCATTGGAATAAGTGCTATTTGTAATACGAAAAAATTAATTCCAGCCAAGGAAATCGAATAAAGGTGACTCAGAAGGGTCGGCGGATAAAATCTGCCCTTCCTTACGTTAAACGGTGCCAGTCCTATCAATTTCACGCAATAGTACACCAGCATCGGAGTTTCGGGCATGCTCAATTTCCACTTCATTATTATTGTTCAAATTATAAATTGACTCGTTCACAACAATTAGACAAATGCTTTCTATTCAAGTTGGCGCGTTATTGAATACCATAGAAAAAAAGTTAAAGAAATTTAGAGATACGAGAGCGACGTAACACACTGGGTCTACCTACTTCTGGCTTAAATGTGGGAATGTCGATCAATTCTAAATTCCAAATTACCAACTTGCCACCCTATTTTCGATCTCGTTAATATCGATTTGTTAGGTAAATAGGACGACCGTCACACTTTGTTTGCGATTCTATTGTGTGTCGTGACAAATTATATTTCCTCACATAATGACCGTTGCTAGAAAATTGAATAAAAAATATTAACGATCCCTAAAAAATTACCGTACACAGCACATCAGGAGTCGACCTTGTTTTTGGTGAATTATTTAAATTTCTCAATGCATTTCAATTATTATTTATTTTTTTTTTCATTCATCTGAGCAGTGACTTACAATCTATAAAATACAATTCACGGCATATTCAACACAGTGCAAATAATCTGCAGCACAATAAATTATACTGATATTGATTTTCATAAAAGTGCTCCTCAGAGGTACTGAAAATCACAAACTCAGACTGAAAAGTTATTTGAAGTGATCGAATATTTTGTCTTCTTGAATAATCGTTGTAACTTTTGAATCGCCTACGAGATACTGTTCAATTACGTGCATACAATCAATATGTAATCGGTGGCTAGAATTAATATGTATACATATACATAGATGAGGAAATCCGCTGACAATCAATTGATCAGAGTAAAATGGATTCTAAATTGTAGAAGAACATAAGTTACGAGAGTCTGTAAAATTTTTTAAATCACTCGTTTTTTTCGAATGCTTTTTTACTTTTTTTCCAACAATTTTTTTAACGCTTTTTTCAAGTACCAGAATTCGAGTTTGACGGATTATATTGTATCATGATGATCACGTATGCCACCACGATGCAGAACATCTGAAAATCAATAACACAACTTATTGTATGTCATGTATGATTGAAAAATTTATATGAGGGAAAGTAACATCACGAATGATGATCTTGTCGTCTACTTTTTATTTCATGATGATTCCGTTATTCGATTATCATCTTGCTAGTGTCTTTTGTCGATAAAATGTAGGTAAACGGCGTTTACAAACTACGATTAATCGTTTTAATTAATGTGAACAACGAACAAATAAATCGGCCTCACCTTGTAGAGGTACGAATAGTCCAGATCAAAAAACTCGAGGACAGATCCAGTGACCGGTTTTTGCATCAGTTGAAGAGAAAATATGTGAAACTGAAACAGTGAATATCACACATTATATTCTAGGTATGAATTCAGCGTGTAGGTTGAGTTGCTTATACAAGTATCTCATAGAATCAAGAATTTTCGCTTGAATGTAGTTCTCTTACTCATTTGATAATTATCACCTACAAGAATCGCGAGTTTAATTTAATATCGACTTGTGAGAACTTGCGATCTATTTATAAAAAGTGATGTGGAAAATGTAACTCGCTGTAAAGACACACCGCCAATTGGAAGGTCGACATTGATATAGAGATAAGGATAATTTGCATATCGATTACGACACGTGTGTCCTACTGAGAGTCAGTATCGATCTCAGAGCTTATCGTAAAAAGTAAAGAAACATCTTGTTTGAGTACGTTCATATGAGCTGGAGTTAGGTAACTCGATTTACCAAACGATTACGAGGTTTTATGACTCCCGCGGAAGCGCACAGAAATAATATCGACCTACGGAGGTGGACTTCGGAAGGTACGCGATAGACGATAATAACTACGTTACATTGCAACGATAACACCACCGAAGTTATCCAAACATTATAAAAATATCTCGTATCACCATACCTTTTCAACTTGGATTAACGACGTCAAAATTAGTGCCGCGGCAAACGTACATTGTCACATTATGCGTACATTTATAATATTAGTTGTATAGGTGCTATACGATGTACTAAATGATATACTAATCATCAAATTGCAATCAATAGTGGAGAACCAAAAGAGAAAGAAAAAATATTTAATAAAATATATGTCGTCTAAAAGCATTGCGAGGATTATAAGTTTCCGGACATAATGTTGACTCGTGGAGTCAATTCACTATGAATAATTTTTAATATACCTCATTTTTTAAACTCTGCGGCGTGGATGTATTCCACACTTTGTACAGCACAACCCTCGTAGAGTTTCCCTAGAGAATAAACACAAGTATTGAAATTTCTTGAGGAAATTAATTTCTCAAAATTTATGTAATTGAAATACTTTACTCGATAACTGATCACTTAGTACTTCAATTGGTTAACAAAGTCACTAAGATTACTAACTAGCAATCAAGCAGGCTCACCTCTTCACAGATCTTGGTAGTTGCCATAACGATCGTAAATAATTCAACAAGTAGAATCACGATTCTAAGTATGGAACATAAGATGCTCATCAGCGACGAAACGATTTCTGGAGCACTGCTTAGCTGCTGTAAATCTCCAGAAACAGAATATATCCAAACACAGTAGAGTATCAGTTCGATAGAAAATTGTAGACTTTTTAGGAGAAGTGGGATTGCAAATAGATGGAACGTCCGATTTACAAGATGACAAAGTTCCAAGTGGAGAAGTTCGATTTTTCGGATACGTTGGAGATCGGTGAGATCATCAACGCCTGCTTGTGTCTCTCCGGAGGGACTTCTGTTCAGCACAAACACTTGCGAATTATGAGCAACTGGGATGTGGTCATCTGGTTTGAACATGTCGCTCAGTTTTTCGTTGATTAGTTTAAAATATTGCCGTATGAAAAACAACATATGCGAAAAAATCATCACCGTATTAACGCGTAACCAACTGCTGATACAGTAGGTAATCGAGAGACTGACGGGCCAGTTAGATTCCATGAAAATTAACATGACACATGTCGCAATTAGGAGAGCGTTTGTCAATACAGAAGTGACGAGAAGATTTTTAAAAAATTTTCCATTGTCCTCTTCGATGCCGAATCTCTTGATCTCCTTGCTGATATCGCACAGTTTATTCATCATCCATAATATTTGCTTGTAATTGATAAAAAATATTATCGGGATGAGTAACGTAGCTGGAAAACTGACGAAATGTTGTAGGGTACCGAAAATAGTGGTCAGTCGATAAAAATTAATTTCTTTAATTTTCTTTATCATAGAATCAAACGACATTATTGTTATGAAAGAATAAATAGCGACGATTGAGACCAAATAAATTTTACAAAGTATCGTCGGTGGATAAAACTTGTCTTTTTTTACGATGAATGGTGCAAGCCCGGTCATTTTCGCAAAATAATACACCAGTATTGGAGTTTCGGGTAAGCTAAAGTTCCACTTCATTTTTTTTTTTGTGCTCTTGTTCAAAATCGGCTACTGTCCTTTCCTCAAAAACTGCTACTAGAACAATGGATGGCTTGCACACTCAAGTTTCAAATTGCGGACTGACATGCGAAAGCGTCTACCTCGAGCTTGAAACTGAGAATGGTAGTCAATTTACAAATTTACAACACATTTTCTGGCTCCTCAATATCGATTGGTCAAATAGACGCCGTCTTCCACTTTTTGTTAACGATTTGACGGCATGTAACGGCTACGTTCATAACCCCCTTTGCCCAAAGATGAGCAAATTAATCTAATGGTATATAAATAAATATTTGATGATCGATTTTCAGGCAGTAGTTAATTCATTACAATAACTTCGACATTATTCGGAATCTACCTAAATCAGCAATACCATCGCTTTATTGATTTATGGAAACGGATAATCTGTTTTGTGTTAAGGAATGCAGTGGCCGGAGATTCGGAAATGTTGTTCTATTCAATTTATTCACTTCAATTACTGTCCAGAATGGTGAGGCTATTGTACTGTATAGTATCTACCTGTTGCTTGTTCGGAGTGTCGAGTTAGGGGATTGATAGAACAACTTTGTGGAGTTGTAATCAATAATTGACACATCGTGACAGTCTCAATCCTATATTTCACACGTCTACATTTACATTTGCATTGAATATATACATAGACATCGTATACTGGAAAGAAAATTCGTTTGAGGGAATTAGATATTTTTTTTATTCAATCTAAGTTATGATTTACAATCTACAAGACAAGAATCATAACATCCGTAATACAGTGCGAAGAATCTGAAACACAATAAAATTGATTTTTAATTGTATACGTATGGTTAAGAATATGTCCGATTGGCCTGATCTAGTTCTACTGTAATGCTGTTGTACTTTCATACAGCATAACCCATTCCTTGATGTAGCCTTCAGGTACCGGTATTTGGCTGTAACGTGCCAAATTGTATCATGATGATGTGATACGCCACCACTGAGCAAAATATCTGCAAATGAACGAGTAAAGAAATTGGGAATTTGATTATGGCAAGTGATATGGAAAATGCATCTTGCTTCAAAGACACACCGCCAATTGGAAGGTCGACATCGATCCAGAGATAAGGATAATTTGCGCAAAGATTACGACACGTGTGTTCTACTGCAAGCCAGTATCGATCTCAGAGTTCATCGTGAAATGTAAAGAAACACCTTGTTTGAATACGTTCGTAGGAGCTGGAGTTAGGTAACTCGATTTACCTAACGATTACGAAGTTTTATGACTTTCGCGGAAGCATGCAGAAATAATATCGAGCTACAGAGGTGGGCTTCGGAAAGTACGCGATACACGATAATGACTATGTCACAACGCAACGGTAACTTCACCAAAGTAATCTAAATCTTATATTTAAATACCTTGTATCATCATACCTTAAGTGAATTATGAATAATCAAATAAATAATTAAACAAAACGAGATGATAATTATCTTTCAACATAACTTCTCCTTTAGGCCCTGCAATCTGGGCTTATTCCGTGTTTATGGCGTTTCCCCAAAAAGATAGTGATGAAGGCGGGGCTATTATAATACACATATAGTGCTCACCTGTTGCTTATCCTCGGAGGTAAGCTAGGGTATTGTTAGCACGATCCGATGGGGTTCAACCGATCAATAATAGACTCAAGATTTTTAGGGCTTCACGTGTCTTCATAGCATTTCGAATTTTATCACCTTTTTTTTATTCTATTGTATTTATGGCGATAACTTTAAGTGACAGCCACACATCAAACATCGGGACTCGTATAAAAGGCTGTTAGAACGTTTTGTGTGAATTACGAGGAAATTGGAGGGTATAGTACCTACCTGTTGATTCTTTACTGAGGCAAGCCTCCAGGGAGTTGAAACGATTTTGTTGATCTGCAATCAGTACTTGACACATCATATGATATGGGCTTTATTTATCTTACACATCTTCATCTACATGTACATGCTACACTAAATTTATTCATACAATTACAGAGCTAGAGACAAACTTGTTCTGAGTATTCATCAGAATTCAGTAATATTGTTTTTAGTATCACTCGGTGCTGTCAGTTATCATTAATGAAATATGTATAATCCAAGTATGGCTTGCTAACACGGTGCGAAAGATCAATGCATACTTCAGAACTCGCATAACAACAAGCTGCAATAATATCAATTATTAATTCTAAAAGCTGAAAGGTGAGTTTTGATGGTGTTCGAAATCGCTTGATTCATATCTTCTAGAACGCTATTTCATTCCTCTCTTTCAGACTACTCAAATTCTTGACGCGATTCTTCTAAGTACCAAAATTTCGATGCGATGTGTCAAGTTGTATCATGATGATCAAGTACGCTACCATTGCGCAAAATATCTGTAAATTAGTATCACAACACATGATATGTTAAATCTTGTGATTGATCATATCAATATCAATCAATTGGGCTAACCTTGTACAGATATGAATAGTCCAGACGAAAGAACCCGAAGGCAGCCACAACGACTGGCTTGTGCAGGAGTTGGAGAGAAAACATGAAGAACTGCAACAGTCAATATCATTTACTGTACTTTGGGTAATCATCAAATGTGTCAAGTTTGAGTCAAAAAATACCCTGCATTATCGTAATATTCCAATTCGATATACAGTCCTGATTCGAAACACTACGAACCTAATAAGTCGTTGATAGTCCTAATATGTAATAGTCCTATACGTGATAGTTCTATTTACATAAGTCTTCATCTTTCAGCTTCACAAATCTTTATTTTTTACGCACCTCTGCTAACGACAGGACTAGACAAACTTTCGCACCTCCAGTCGAAAGTGAGAAGTGACATGGCACAGTGCCTTGCAAAAAAAGTACAACAACGATAATTACTCTGGCAATAATTGTTTGACTGATAGATTGGGTAAGGTGATTCCTACCTACAGCCGATATCTTTTTTTCAAGTGGTGTAAGAAATAACAGAATACCTTATTCCATAGCTATAATTTCCTGCGCGCTTAAAATAGTCACTTGAATTACCCAGGAATTAAAAAGCTTTACGACTAACCGTAAGCGGTCAGAAAAAAATATATCGATCCAATAAGTTGTGTACACTTTTTACAATGATAATTCTTACCTAATAGCAGGTCAGTCTTGTCAACTAGCAATTTTTGGTAGTGAGATATTGACAGCACTGTATTACAGTACATTTATGTTCTGGTTGGACAGGCGCTAAGTAATGTGCGAAATGATCAAGTAATATGAAAAGTACATACAATCAACATTGCCCACAAAAAATTTGGTCTAAGATATTGATGATCGCTTAAAAGCCGCATTAATGGAAATTCAATTTATCACCAGCAACCGAAATAACGTGATAGTCATTCTTTAACTTACCTCATCCATTAGTTCCGTTGACGTAAACTTGTTCCACACTCTGAATAGCACAATTTTGGTGGCATTTCCCTGAACAAAAGAATGGCTGAAAATTAATTCTCTGAAATCTAAATTTCAGAAATCCTCAAATTGATCATTCCATCTTTGTATACATATATATATTTGTAGATAGCATCATATTACAACCAGATCTCACCTGTTGGCATATCGTTGCAGTAGCGTACGCGATGATGATTGCCTCAATGACAACGATCCCCATCCGCAATATGGGACACAAAATGTGGCCGATGGTGGACCAAACGTTAACTGTTGCTTCATGGTGGCTCAAATTCAGGCCTATGTAATATATCCAATGGCTGGATAGGACAACCTCACACATAAACGAAAGGGTATTCAAAAGAATCGGTATGCCAAATAGACGATTCGTCTTATCAACTAGGTCAGAGAGTTTCAAGTGCAAGACTTCCATCTTACATATATAATATTCTCTGTCGTCTTTCTGAGGATTTTTTATCGCCATAACCGTTTGCGAATCAGCAGCCAATCTGGCGCGTTGAACGAGTTCAAATACCTCGTAAAATTTTCTGTTCAATAATCTAAAACGTTTACTGATGTAGAGCAGGATCTGAACAAATATTAGGAAGGTATTCAGACGAACGATCTCTTGAATGGTGTATGCGATTGATAAGTAGACGGGCCAGAACGGTTCCAAAACAATCAGAACGAGACAAATCGTACCGACGATGGTGTTCGCCGTTACGGTGGTCACGAATATATTCTTGAACAGTTTTTCGAGATCCTCATCGATGCCCATACTATTTACCTCGTTGTGGATTAAACAGAGTCTATTCATTACGTGTACGATCTCCTTGGACTTTAGTAGCCAGGTGATCAAAGTAAAAAACGAAACCCCATCATTTATCATGGAGTATAATATACCAGTACTTTTTGTCAGTTGTAGTTTATCATCCGGTGTAGTTTTTACGGCTTCGAGAATAGGCAATGACATCTTGATCAAGAAAGCGGTGGCGAATAACACTGGATAGAGTATATCCAGAAAGGTAGCCGGATGAAATGTGTTATTTTTCATGGTGAATGGTGCCAGACCAAGAGCTTTTGCCCAATAATAAATCGACATCGGTGCTTTTACCGAAACTGACTTTACCGTCATTATTAAGCTTTCGAATTGCTGATATTCTGCTCTTCAACGCGTACTCTAGTCCAGAACCGGACAACGACTATCGAAAAGTTTCTAGTTGCGAGACTCAGACACGAAAGGGTCAGCCAATGGTTCGACACTGACGTGTCTACCATACACCTTATTCTTCTGTAAGCTAATATCGATTAGGAAAGTATGCGTCGCGCAGCTCCGCTTTTTCTTTATAACTGTATGACCTACGGTACCATCTTCTAACATAAATTTGTATCCAAAAACAATTGGAAATGTTCACGATTCCGAAGAGGCTTTGCTGTAAGTCACACAGCTTGCATGGAAGGTGGACTAATACGTGGAAGATTGACAGTCAACCAGAGCCAATAATAATTCACCAATTGATAACCACACGATTAGGAATGATGAGGAGATTTTATGACTTCCCTGGAAGAGATATCAATGCAGTTGTGTGAAATTTTTGATAATGAAAATTCGTACTCATTGCAAATTGCTTTGTGAAATATCGTCTATTGATTGGAAACAGTTCCACAATGCACAATTACACCCATCCGAAAAATTTCAATACATATCCCAGAGAGTTTGCAAAGTCAATCAAATCGAAATTCACTAAATAATAACATGAATTGTTGTTTCTACGAGTAACTATCCCCGATAATTAGTAGGTACTCACTTCAGGCACTGTAATCTACGCCATAACTCCATAAAGTATATGTCAATTATACGTTATTATGATGTGCGTGGATAACTAGGAAATTCGATTGTACAATAGCTACCTGTTGCTTGTTTGTTCAGGAAAACCATTTGGGAATTGTCAGATCGACACTTTACATCCATAATCAGTAATTGACACATTGTATCACATGGACTTTTTATTTTGCATATCTTCATCTACATAATTATAGCCACAATCTATGGACAAAATGACATACCAGGAAACAAACAGTCCTTGGGGAATCATTCGCAGGCATGAAATGCGATGAAGAATAATTCGACAATCATCATCGCCGTCCAGGCCACCAGCTATTGAACAAATTATACGATATTTTCTAATTTACTAATTGATTGCAGAAATAGTATCCTGTCGAGAGCCAGTATCGATTTTCCAAGTGATTCAATAGCCGTACGTTTGGCTCATATATACACACCCAGCCAACGATTAGAAAGTTTTATGACAGCCCTGACAGCGGGTAGAAAAATTACATCGATTTTCGGAGTTGGTTATTATTGTTATAATGAAAATTTTCACTTAACCTCTAACCGGCTTTGTCGAGTATTCAGGTTTGGTGGGAACATATTGACATTGCCATATTACCATACTTTCATAATAGTGGTTGGATAGGCGCTTAGTAAAGTACGATTTGACCCAGCGAATAAAAAACTATAACCATTAATGTCCATTAAAAAATATTGCCTGAAATATTGATGATCGCTTGGAAGAAGTTGATGGAAATTCAATTTAGACTCATTCATTTTTGGGATACATGTGAATTTATTGATCTTTGCTTTTTTTAATCACTCTGTGCTATCATTTATAATCAATACACAATATAATTCACAGCATACTAACACGGTGCAAACAATCAACACATTTCAATTAACGAACTTGCATTATATCAAATTGCAACAAAACTACTTTCTAATTCTATGTATGTCTGTGAATATGTGAAAAGTAGGATTCGATGGTCTTTGACATGGCTAACATGTCTGCGGAAACACCATTCCACTCTGGCGTAGAATACCCCACTTCTTGACGCGGTTCCTAAGTATCAGAGTTCGGTTGCGATTTGTCAAATTGTATCATGACAATCAAGTAAGCTACCATGGCGCAGAATATCTATGAATTAGTATTACAACACATTAATTAGGGAAAACAACGTAGACAATACGGACTATCGTGAGGAGTATTTTTGCAAATGGCAGTTACAAATATTTTCCCACTCAAAGTTCATTGATCTTCATTTCAATGGCTTAGAAAAACTACGAAGGGATCCACCGAGTACAAATATTGATAGCTGTCTATGATGTGCTAGATATATTGGTCAATTGGTCTTACCTTGAAAATATACGAATAGCCCAGATCAAAAAAGCCAAAGGCACATACAGTGACCGGATTATGGAGCAGTTGGAGAGATAACTTGGAGAACTGGAATAGTCAATATCATTCCAAATATTAGATTTCTTCTGGATACTTTAGTCACGGTAAATTTGTCACCAACGTACCTCATCCCTAAGTTCTTCTGGATAAAACTTGTTCCAGACTTCGTGGAGTACGACCTTTGTGGCATTAGCCTATCGCCAAAGGAGAGAAAATGATTTTATTCAATCGTGTAAGTTGAATTGTCAGCAAGTATGCTCTAGTGATTATTCTACACAAATTTATCCGAATTGATTAACAAGTAGCGAGTGAATCATTTGATTAAAACAACTCTTACCGTTCTGGTCATGGAAGTGCACGAATGTGCGATTAAGAATAATTCCAAGAGCGGGATCGCCATTCCAGCCACTCGTAGTTGAACAAATCGGTGGACTGCTTGTGTAGTCTCGAAGTGGTCATGCGGAGTCAACACGTGTATATACACCGAGTAACAGTTGAAAAGTAAGCTAGCGAAATGTCGAACAATAGTGAAGAGTATCAGAACTGTATGGAATTCAGTGATAGAGTTTACTAAGTCGTGGAGCTCTCTGTGCAATTTTCCGATATTCTCGACGTCTCCCACAGTCAACTGTGTATTTTCAGATTCGCTGGTAACCTGATATGCTACTTGATCGGTAATGTGTCTATTCCTCCTCATCCTTGAGACTGATGAATTCTGCCGAACATCGGATAAAAGAAAATTACAGTTCGATCTGACAGTACCCTGCAGCTTGTTGTTCAGAGATTCAAACAATGCCCTGATGCAGATCATGGTTTCGATAAAAATCAAATTTGTATTGTGGCTATGAATGGTTACAATGACATCAATGAACCAGAATAATGACATAAATGCTGTGCCGTAATCATTATAATCATCATGTTCAACGTTATCGATGATTATTCTCAGAAAGAGAATAACGGTGTTCGTTGCGATAATTTTTGCGTAGAAGTTTTTGCAGTTTTTTCTGCAACTATCCTCAATCCCGAACTTCTTTAGTTCATCTTTTATCGCAGTTATTTGATTCCATATTTCAATCACTTTGTCACTCTTGAATGCGAAAATCAACAAAGTAGCGCTCAAGTTTCCCACGAATAGAGTAATTACTATAGTGAAGGTCAGTTGATTCAGGAAAGTAATCTCTATTTCTTTTACTCGGAGTTTGAGAGACAGAAAATACATCCATATTAAATTCAGAATAACTAGGATCACGGCATATGCTTTGCGTAGGAAACCGACCGGATGAAGAATTTTGTTTTTTACGCTGAATGGCGCCAAACCGATAAAGCACGCGTAATAATAAAGCAGGTATTGAAACCGTGAAAAATTCACATAAGTCTTCATTCTTCAACTTCGAATATTACACGACGTTGCTAACGAGAGAACTAGATCAACCTTCACACCTCGGCTCGGACGTGAAAAATGACATGGATACCGCGCCTTTTCAGAACGATACATACTAGAATGTGGAACTTTGAGATGTGTCCAATGATAATCATAATTTGCCAATCGATTGCAAAAGTAGAATTCTACCCACAGCCAGTATCGATTTTTGAGGCGATGTCGAATGCAACGGAACACCTTATTCAATAGTCATACATTCGTACTAGCTCGACTCATTATTAATCAATAATGAGGAAATTTTACGACTGTCCTGAAAGCGGGAAGAAAAAGTATATTGATCTGTGGAGTTGTGTATATTTCTTATAATGAACCTTGTTACCTAATAACTAATCGACTATGTCAAGAATTCGTTCTCAGTAAAAGCATATTGAAATCACCATATTAAGGGACATTAATATCATCAGTCATACGAGCCTTACATGTCACCCGATGTTATCCAGCAATCATAACAGCACCTCAGTCACGTCCACGAAAAGATATGGCCTGAAATATTGACGATTGTGTAATGGATGTTGATAAAATACCTCGGATTTTCCTTTTACTTCTATTGAATTGAATTTGTTTTACATTTTGAATACTTAGGAAATTGAGACTTGGAGTGCTCAACATTGTGTCTAACCATTTTTTATTGTTCAATAATAATACATGATGTACAGGAGAAAATACTGAGATGCTGGCAGTGGCATAAATATATTATCACTCGTGCAGATAGTAATTGAATCTGTATTCTAAAAATTGTAATTCACGGCGTACAAACAATCGAAATATAATTCCGAACTCACATCACAATGAATTTACATGAAATTAATTTATAATTTTAGGTACGTCTAGAGACTGGATGAAAGATTTTATAATGTTCAGTATTGATGGGTTCATATTTTCTGAGACATTATTTCACTACCTTCCTGAAGGATACCACATTTCTTGACACGTCCATCAGGTCCCAGGATTTTGTGACGGTTGGTCAAGTTGTATCATGATAATTAAGTACGCTATCACCGCGCAGAATGTCTGTAAATTAAAATCACAACACATTTATCAGTGAAAATAACGTCACCAATGATGACTATCGTATGTGGTGATTCATGGTGGATGGCAATTACATAATGACTTTAAAATCCAATTGTCTTTCGTTCGTAAATTGTCTACACATGCTCCATTGAACAGTTGCCAATCACTCTCTCATTTGTAGTTCATTGATCTTCATCTCATTCACCATTCATTCCCGTGCTTATCGAAAAATCACTGACAGATGAACCAATAGCTTAGAAAAACTACGTTGGAATCATTTTGCGGTAAGTGTTGAATGCTGTAACTTATGCGCTAAATACATCGATCGGCCGGTCTCACCTTGTAGAGGTACGAATAGCCCAGATCAAAGAACCCGAAGGCAGACACAGCGACCGGTTTGTGCAGCAACTGGAGAGAAAATTTGTAGAGCTGCAACAGTTAATATAACTTGTAATGTCAGATTAGCTCTAGATGCATAAGCCATGGTAAATCCATCGCCAACGTACCTCATCTCTCAGTTTTTCTGGATAAAACTTGTTCCAGACTTCGTGCAGCACGACTTTTGTGGCATTACCCTATCGTCAAGCGAAAGAAAAATGATTTTATCCAATCATGTAACTTGATTTATTAGCAACTATGATCTTGTGATCATTCTACAGGAACCGATTTGAATTTATTAACAAGTATCGAGTGAATAATTCGATTTTAACAACTCTTACCTCTCTGGAAACCGAGGTGCACGCATGTGCAATTAAGAATAATTCCAGTATCGGTATCATCATCCCAGCCACTCGCTGCTGACAAAATAAATGAACAGCCTCCGGAGTCTCGAAAAGGTCATACAATATAAAGATGTGTGTGTAGGCTGTGTAGCAGTTTGCAAGTAGATTAATGAAATGTCGCACGCCAGTGAAGAGTATCAGAATTGTATGGAAATTGGTGGTAGACTCTACCACATCGCATAGCTCTCTGTGCAATTCTCTTATCTTCTCGAGGTTTTCCACAGATAATTGAATATTTATAAACTCAGTGGTGATCCTATGCCCGGCGTGATCAGCAATCCGTCGGTTTCTACCCATCCTCAAGATCGATGAATTCTGTTGTTCATCGGATGAAGGAAATTTACGGTCCATTCGGACGTTACCTTGCAGTTTATTGTTCAGAGATTCAAATAGTTTGCTGATATAGATCATAGTTTCAACAAAAATCAAGCTCGCACAATGGCTATGGATGGTCAGAATGATATCAACGATCCAGTATGACGTTAAAAATGCTGTGCTATAATCATGATGATCATGACTGGCATTGTCGATTATTATTCTTAATAAGAGCATGACGCTGTTCGTCGCAATAATTTTAGCGTAAAGTTTCTTGCAATTTTTCCCGCAATCTGCGATCCCCAACTTCCTTAGTTTGTATTTTATCGCAAAAATTTTGTTCCATATTTCAATAATTTTATTACTCTTGAACCCAAAAACGAACACTGTAACGCACAAGTTTCCTGTATATAGAATTATCATCATCATAAAGGTGAATTGACTCAGAAAAGTAATAACCACTCCTTGTACTCGATGTTTAAAACCAAGGTAAGATACCGACACTGTAATCAGAATAGCCAGAATCACAGCATAAGCTTTGCGTAAAAAACCGACCGGTCGAAGAATGTTGCCATCAACACTGAACGGCGCCAAACCGATAAAGCACGTGAAATAATACAGCAGAATTTGAAATCGCGTAAAATTCACGTAAGTCTTCATCCTTCAACTTCAAAAATCTGTATTCCTTACACGACGTTGCTGTCGGGGAAACTATACCAAAGTTTATGCCTCGGGTCAGAGGTGAGAAGTGACGTGGACACCGCGCTTTGCCCGGACGACACATGGGACGTGAAATTTCGAGATGTGTCCAATGATAATGATACTTTGCAAATCGATTGTGAAAGTATTATCCTACGTACAACCAGTATCGATTGTGGAGATGATGTAAAATGCGACGGAACACAATCCGACATAACCGTCCGAGTTAGGTCACTCGGCTTACGCAACGATTAGGAAGATACATTACTGTCCTGAAAATAGCCGGAACAATGTATATTGATTCAATGAGTTGTGTATATTTTTTATAGTAAGATTTTCAGCCTAATAGCTGACAAGACCTGTCAAGCATTCGTTTTTGGTAAAAGCATATTGATGATGGTACATTCGAAATATTTGTTCGTCGGGTAGTCAGTGACTGAAATATTGATCATCGCCCGAAAATATTGATGGATGATCTGAGAGTAGATATTTGTTGAATTCAACCTACACCGGATCGACCAAACAATTATGAGGGACTGTAATAAGTAATCGATATATCTTGTGACGTGCAGTTTTATATTTCAGATATGCCCATCTAAATATAATACATTAAAAACATGGACACACAATTACAGAGCAGAAGACAAACTTATTTTATAAATTTATGAGAATTTGATAATCTTTGTGTCCTTGTCACTCCGTGATTTACTTACAATTCATAAAATATCACTCGCAGCTTACTTAAACTCAGTGCATACAATCAATGCATCAATCAAGATTAGCAATAATTTTTAATCCGTCTCCTAAGTACCAAGATTTCGTGGCGATCTATCAAGTTGTATCATGATGATCAGGTACGCCACCACTGCGCAGGCTATCTGTAAATTAATATCACAACATATTTATCGGTGAGAATAACTTCGCCAATGATGACTATCATTTGTAGTAATTCATCGCGGATGGTAATTGCAAAATGACTCTGCAATTCAATCGAATTTCGTTCGTAATTTGCCTACACGCTCCATTTCATAGTTGCCAATTACTCTTGCACTCGTCGTCCACTGGTCTTCATTCCATTCACCATTCACGCTCGTACTTATTCAAAAATCACACACAGATCTACCAATACCACAGAAAAAATGCGATAGAATCCTCTAAGAGCAAATGTTGAATGCAGTAATTTATGCGCATGAAATGCTTATCAACCGATCTCACCTTGTATAAGTATGAATAGCCCAGATCAAAGAATCCAAAGACAGACACAGTGACCGGATTATGTAGCAGTTGAAGAGATAACTTGGAGAGCTGCAAAGTCAATATAATTCCAAATGTTAGATTTCCTCTGGATACATCAGCCACGGTAAATGTATCGCCAACATACCTCATCCCTAAGTTCTTCTGGATAGAATTTGTTCCATACTTCGTGCAGTACGACTTTTGTGGCATTTCCCTATCGCCAAACGAGAGAAAAAAAAATGATTTTAATTAATCATGCAACTTGATATGTCAGCAAGTATACTCTAGTGATCATTCTACAGGACCTCATTCGAATTGAGTAACAAGTATCGAGTAATGAATTTCTTTTCGACAGCTCTTACCACTCTGGATATGGAGGTGCATGCATGTGCGATTAAAAATAATTCCAGCAACGAGATCGCCATCCAGGTCATCGTCTGCCGAATAAATGAGAGAAGGGCCTCCGTAGTCTTGAAGACGTTATGAAGAAAAAATATGCGCGTGTACGTAGAGTAGCAGTTTAACAGTATATTGCTAAAGTTTCGGACAATTATGAAGAGGATCGGAATTGTATAAAAATCGGTAAAAGACTTCACCAATACGCAAAGCTCTCTGTGCAATTGTCCGATCTTCTCGACGTCTTTCGCAGACAATTGAATATCTTCAGTCTGAGTGATGATCCTTTGCGTTGGTTGATCGGCAATGCGCCGGTGTCTCACAATTCTATGGATCGATGAATTCGGCTGATCATTGGATGAAAGAATGAGATTACGGTTCGATTGGACGGTACCCTGCAGCTTGTTGTTCAAAGATCCAAATAGTTGGCCCATGTAGATGATAATTGCAACAAAGATAAGGATTGAGTTGTTAATATGCATGGTTGACATAACATTTCCAATCCAGAATACTGTTTCACATCCTGTGGAAATATCGCTGGTGTTTTGGACACCTAATTTCATCAAGAAAACGGCACTGTTCAACAAAATAATTTTCACGTACAAGGTTTTCCAGTTTATTTGACAATCATTCTCGATTCCCAAGTTCTTCAGTTCATCTTTTATCATATATATTTGATCAATTATATTAATTATGTTATTACTTTTGAACGTGAAAGTCAAAAGAGTGAAGCACACGTTTCCTCCAAATAGAATGCAGACCACTATGAAGACGAACCGATTGAGTGATGTGATTTCAATTCCTTGTGATCGGTTGTTAATCAATACATAAATTGTCCACAATATATTCAGAACAGCCAGAATCATAGCATAAGTTTTACGCCGGACACCGAGCGGACGAAGTTCGTTATTCTCTACGCTAAATGGCGTCACACCGACAGAAGTAGCGAAATAATACAGCAGATTTTGAAACCGCGAGAAATGCACGTAAGTCTTCATTTTTCGGATTTCGAAATCTTTACTTGTGACGCAACGTTGCTATCGAGAGAACTGGATCAACCTTTACGCCTCGGGTCGGAGGTGAGAAGTGACGTGGACACTGCACCTTGCCAGGACGATACACTGAATATGGTACCAAGATGTGGCCAACGATAATAATTCTTAGCGAATCGATTGCAAAAGTAGTTTTCTACCTATAGCCAATATCAATTTTTGAGATGATGTCAAATGCAATGACATACCTTATTTAATAGCCTTACGTTTTCACGCGCTCGAAGTCACTCGACTTAGCCAACGATGAGGAAATTTTACGACTGTCCTGGCAGCGGACAGAACAATTATATTGATCCATGAAGTTGTATGTATTTTCTATAATGAAAGTTTTCACTTAATGGCTTACCGGCCTTATCAAACATTCATTCTTGGTTAAAGAATATTGACAATGATACATTTGTAATATTGGTTCGACGGGTGCTAAGTAATAATAATAAAATTCTGAGTAGTAATGTTGAAAAAAAAAAAAATATGACGGAAATTATATTTATCCCGTTTCTTTAATTTTATTTGCTCGATTATTTGGAACACTCACGATTCGTATATATGATGACGTATAGCCAAAACGATACGGAGCGAATAAATTGATCGTGCTGCAAAGTCAACTTTAGTTAAAAAGGATATCATCCATATGATTAAATAAATTGGATTAATGTGACAAATCTTTTATTACATCAATTTTCATTATTCACAATAATTTTGCAATCTATTGAATAATTATAACACTTGTGCACAATTTCATAAGTTTTTAATATTCTGTGCGTCTATAGTTCTTCGTCCACCATGGCTCCACATCGATTCATAGAACTAGTTGATAGTGGAGAACTGAGGAATCCGAATATACGTAGAGATAATTACATCGAGAAATTTGTGAATTTTTTTTGAACAACGTCATTTAATCATTGGCAATACATAATCAAAAATAATGAACTTGTTTCATCAATTTCTATTGTGCAATCGTTGAAACACATTGTGCAAGCAACCGTAAAATCAGTGTATGGTAAGATACATCATTATTCTGAATTATATTCAAATTGAAGTTCATTTTGGATTATTTTCTGGAATTTTATCCTCGGTCTTATGCATCATCACGCATTTCTTGAATAATATTCTAGGCAACACGGTTGAATCGGGTTTCATCAAATTGTATCATGATGATTAGGTACGCCACCACAGCGCCGAATATCTGTAATGAAAGAACAGTGTGCCCTAAATTTTCTAGTTCAGTTTAATAAAACTTCATCATTCATTCGCGAAATCAATTAATCGATCAATCAATCCTACTCACTTTACAAGGGCATGCATATCCTAGATCGAAGAATTCAAAAGCAGATATGGTGATCGGTTTGTGCAGCAGTTGAAGAGAAATCATACCAAACTGAAATATTGTTAAAATGCATCATGAAAAAATGCCAGATGTGTTGTACTAACGGCTAAATTATAGACAGAATAGAACCCGATATGAAAATATCGTTTGAATAATTTACATCTCAAAAGTGTTGCGAAAATTACGTCGTTTGACGGTCGTTCGATATTTTTATTCATTGATATATTATTATGTCAATCAAATCGCCATTATTATTAGTTTTCAATTTACCTCGTTCTTAAGTTCGGGTGACGGAAATTTATTCCAAACCTTGAACAGTATAACTCTAGCAGCATTTCCCTGTGGAAAAGATTATTTGTAATGAACATTCCTTTGCCATAATTTCGTTCATGGTTTTTACAGTGTGGTTAATTCTGATAAAAACAAGAGTGTCAGACATGTAGCGTTTACAGATCTTACTTGTTGACAAATTGTCGCAGATACATGAGCCACGATAAACAGTTGAACAGTCAGAATCGTTATCAGTAGAATAAGACCCGATATTTTTAGTACTTGGGATTTTAATAATTCTTCATTACTAATTTGCATTAGTTGAAGAAAACCACGATATATCAAATAGGAGAGAAGCACGAGCATGCTACCGAATTGCAGAATACATAAAAGTATCGGTCCAGCTAATAGTTGTGTTGTCAGATCGACGAGATCGCAGAGTTTCAAGTGCAATGATCCAAAGTTTTCGATACGTTCAACATTAGTCAAGCCTTCACTTTCCATCCGATTGTCTTTTACAGAATTTCCGCTGATCATGGACAATGCAGATCCTCTTAAATGATGAGGTGATTCGTTGTGGTGAGCTGGTTTGATACTGTCGCACAGTTTCTCGTTCACAACTGTGAAACATTGTCTAATGAATATCAGAACTTGCGTGAAGATCAAGACCGTATTCAGATTGATTAAATTTTTGATAAGGTAGATAATCGTGGTAAGCAACGGTGCGGGAGAGTTGAAATAATTTACGCAGCCGACTATCGTTCCCACGAGGGTGTTTGCTATGACGATAATGGCGAAAAGATTCTTAAAGAATTTACCATGATCTTCCACGACCCCCAAACTTTTGAGTTCCTCGCTGGTGGTACACAGTTTATTCAATAGATTCACTATCTTTTTATCGATTATCAAAAATATTATCGAGATGAGGCATGGAGCCGCATTTCCAACGAACACTGCTATCTTACTTATGGGAATCTTTTCAACGGAAGGCAATAAATTCACTTTTGACTGGATTTTCGATTGTTCAAAAAACGTCGGTAACATCAAAAATAACTGAATTACGACGAGGGTGGTCGGATATAGTTTACCCAGAAGAGTAGCTGGATAGAATCTGTTATTCTTCAGAGTGAATGGCGCTAGCCCGATCAATTTCGCCCAAAAATAAACCGCGATCGAAGATTTCGATGAACCCATCTTCCACTTCATTCCATCTTCCGAATCAGCAACCATTTCTTTTTCAACACTTCGAGGTGGTCAGTTTCAAGACAGACACACGCGGAGGACTGCTCGTGGCTTCAGACTGACCCGCGCACGAACGATTTCCAACACTTAAACATAACTTCGTTCTAACCATTATCGATTAACAAAAACTCTACTTTACTTGTCACCTTCACGATATTACGACATGTCATGTCTTTTCTCAGTAATCAGAGATATTGGCGATTTCTATGGCAATGTGGCAAAGAACACTTATTGTTAGTATTCGCCTCAAGTTTAGCGTATCGAAAAAACGTCGTTATCATAAAGAAAACAGTGAAGGGTAGCCAGGATGATCGGATACCATTATCCGATCTTATCTTACCTTCTTCAAGAACTACCGCGAGTGCAGGAAGAGACGTGATCTATTCCAGCCAGTGTTGCAGGGAATATTGAACAGTTCAAGGTGGCCAGTTTCTAGACAATTTGCAACTCGTAAACATAATTTCGGTCTAACCAATATCGATCAAAAAATTAGATACCATAATCTTGGACACCCAGGACTTGTTACCTTCATGATGTTACGATGTGTCATACGAGTATAGGTATGTTTGCTCAGTAATACCGGTGTGGTAGAGACAACCTAGGACTTGTGGAAGTCTATTTGACATATGATGTGGTGAGGTAGGTATATAGTGAATAGATAAATTTTCTAAATATTTTATTACATCAATTTTTATTGTTTACAAGTACGCAGTATGTTGGACTATTATAACTCTGCAATTATATAGTGAATGTATACTAGAAGTGCACAATGTCATAGGTTGGTTTTTTTTTTTTTTTTGTTCTTTTCTTTTTTTTTTTTTTTTATTTTCTAAATATTGTATACGTGGATCTTTTCTTTATTGATCATCGCTTTCTCTTTCTATCTTTCTTTATTTTTTCTTAATCTCTCTAATTCGATCTGATCCGTGAAAAACTAAAGCATCCCAATATACATAAGCTGCAATCAGAATTCATTTTACGAATATCGCAAATAAGATATCTCGATAATTTCTTAAATGCAGTCATTTTATAAAATGATTAAAATAATCTTATATCATTCGAAAAGATCGATATAAATAATTATATATTTACAAAAAGAATAAATCTAAAATAAATATGAAACAAAAAACGAAAATTTATCGCGCATTTTTTTTTTTTTTTTTTTATGGAAAGATATATTTTTTATTCAATGAATTTTTTTTTTGTCGTTTTGCCTATATACTCGCAATAACTTTATTTTCTATAGGTACTTTATAATATGAGATCCGATCTAACAGTGACAGATATTTGCTTTTTTTTTTCCTAACCAATATCGTATCGTATCGTATAAATAATGTGAAAATTTTTTAACGATCTCATTTTAATGTTAATAATATGGATTGTCGACAGACTTAATTAAGACGAATGAAGTTCATTGATTAATTATATAAATAAATGAATGAAAAAAAAAAATTCCATGAATTCGATCTTTGTAATATATATTTTGATAGTGTGCAAAAAGTCATTTACGAGCACATATCTTTTCTATCATTCATTACATATTATAATATTTAAAAATTGACAAAACAAAGCTTATTTGTATAATGTACCTACCTCCTGAATTTTTTTTTTTTTTTTTTTTTCTTCATAATTCAAATATAAATTTAAGAATACCTACTGCAGCTTCACTTCATTCGCCCAATATCGCTGCCTGATAATTAATTAACCAATCAATCAATTAATAAATTTATTAATTTATTAATTCATTAATTAAACACTACTATAATAATTATATACCTATGTCGTCACAGACATTCAAAGCCACACACAGCGTTATTATATTATGCACACACAATCATGTACACAGGATATACTGAAACTTTTGACTAATAGCCATCGATTATTAAATAAATTATTATTCATTTTGTTTTTTTGTTTCATCAGATTAGTTGTAATCATTTTATCATAATAATATGATATATAAATTTCAGAATATCCTGTTTACATATAAATAATAATATTAATGATAATAATAATAATAATAATAATATATCCATGTACATAGGTGTGTGCAAAATAGTTTTTTTTTTTTTTTTTTTTTTTAAATATTATATAGTATATATAATATAGAATTTATCGAATGCTGCATTCTATACTTACAGTTATTATTATTAATATTAATATTAATCTTATTACTATTATTATATATATTTATATAGATATAATAGCAATTATATATTACAAATAATATAAATTGTTCGTCTATTATAATTATAATTATCATATATTTAGATTGTTAAAATTCTATAACTCTTGTTCTTTTTCTTTTTTCCTTCTTATTCTTCATCTTCTTCTCAATCTCCTTCTTAATCATATGTTTTTTAAGTCATATTTACAGTTCTCCTATTTACACACAATAATATGTAATATATTATCTATATAAATATATATATATATATATATATATATATATATATATATATATATATATATATATATATATATATATATATATATATATATATATATATATATATATATGTATATATTTTATAATATATTATACCATTTGGAATGACAAAAATACCTACCATCATTAATTAAATAGTCTCTAGATAGATTTGAATCATAATTTGTTATTTTTTATTTATTTATTTATTTCATTATTTTTGAAATTGAAATCTGAGTTCGTACTTATATAATGTACAATATGTATGTACGATACATGTACATACACACACCTGTGCGGCTGTGGCATTTACTTTATTTGTTGATTTATTTTTATATGAAACAAAAACAAAAATGGTGAAAATATTGCAGGTAACGTATATACTTATGTATACATATACATATATGTATATGTATATGTATATGTATGTAGTACATTATGTGTATATCTAAATACAGATAATATAATTAGTATAACATAATAATTATATATACCTATATGTATATTACATATATAATATTGTTTTTATTTTTTTTTAATTTTTTTTTTTTTTTTTTTTTTTGTTTTTCTTAAATAGCATATTTAAATTTGATCTTTTAGTTTATTTTTAATTTTTTTTATATATATATACATACATACCTATATATATATTGGCACAGCACTGCGATAGGTACGTTAAAACATATATATATTTATATTATTTAATATATGATTAAAATTTAATTAATTAATATAACATATAATATAATATAATATCATATGACTGTTAATATAAATACTGTAAGAGTTTTAACGGTGCGATAATTAATATATCGATGATTTATCATTTTTTTTTTTTTTTTTTTTTTGTATAAATGTGCAGATGGCTAAAACGCAACATGCTCTTTTCTATTTCCTCACTTTCTTTTCTATTTCTTTCCTTGCTTTCTGACATTCTTTAACTTTTCATATTTTTGTTTTTTGCTTGTTTTTTTTTTTTTTTTTTGCTTTTTTTGTATAGTACAAATGTATACAAACTTGATATTTTTGTTTTAGTTTTGTTTTTTTTTTTTGTTTTTTGTTTTTTTGTTTTTTTACTTTCTGATCATCTATTATAGACAAATATTAATATTGGCAGTACGCGCGCGATAGTATAAAGTAAAGCTAATATACATAAATATGCGAAAAATGGTTAAAAATATTTTTTATTTCTTATTTTTTTTTTTTTTGGTTTTTTTTTTCTTATTCATTTATTTATTATTTGATGTTCTTTTGTTCTTCGTTTATTTTTCTCTCAACGGTTTAACGGTAGACAGATATACCTACGGGTTGGATACGATGAAATTTTTCGTTGTCATTTAATTTTTTTCTTGCTTTGAAGTGTTTTTTTTTTTTTTTTTATTTCCTTTCTTCAAGAAACATCATTATGCACGTATATCTATCTATCCACCTTCAGCCCCATTTTAATTTATATAATTATTAACTTAACTTTAATTGGTCGTCAAGATTCTGTACGAGAATTTGTTTGTTTGTTTGTTTTTTTTTTTTTTTTTTTTTTTTATTTTGTTCTTTGCTCAATTCTTGTTTTTTTTTTTTTTTTTGTTTTTTTTTTCCTTCCTTCAACAACCGCCGAGGGATTGCGGTATCAGAAAACAGAAAAAAATGTCTTAAAAACGTTAATACTTCGATTGAAACTTCTTCTTCTAATAATAATAATAATAATTAATAATCATTAATGGATCGTAATTTTTGCAGTATTTTTAATTTAAAAAACAAAAATTTTTTCCTTCGTTTCGCGAATCTTCTATAAATATTTTATTTATTCATTTATTAATTTTCTGAAAATATTCTTTCTTCTAATTTAACGATCAATAATTCTTTTTGCATTTTTGTCGGTTATAACAGATAAAAAAAAAAAAAAAAGATACAAAAGCATCAACGTCACACACCTCGGCCAGGACATATTATATCAAAGAGTTAATATTTATAGATTCTTCGCAAAAACTACTGCATACATATATATATATATATATATATATATATATATATATATATATATATATATATATATATATATATATATATATATATATATATATATATATATATATATATATATATATATATATATATATATATATATATATATATATATATATATATATATATATATATTCACGGATAACAAATACATATAAGTATATCCGTGATAGATAAAATGTTTTCGTTTTACACACATAGATTTGTTTGTTTTTTCTAATTTTTAATTTTTTTCTTTTCTTCTTTTTCAATTATGACAATTTTCGTTTCTTTTTCCTCTTTTAAATACATCAGAGTGATAGTTTTGCATATTTATTATGTTTACTATTATTTCGCTAATAATACATGATGAGCGTTCAAAAATTTTCGCAATTTTTTTTTTTTCTTCTCCTCTATTTTACTTTTTTTTAATTTATAAAAACGAAAAAATTATCTTTTCATCGATCACACTTCGTGGCTTATGTAAAACTAACTCAAATTCACTTTTTTTTTTTTTTTTTTTTAATTATATTGTGTCACGTTTTTTTTTTTTTTTATAGGTTTTCGAAATTGTTTTTGTTTTTTTTTAATTTTTATTTTTTATTCACAGCTAAAGATCGTACATAATTATTACGCCACGCACATCACATCATTACAACTTATTTTTTCATTTTGACTAGAATAATAATCTATATTATCTAGTTTTATTATTATTTATTAATTTTTTTTTTTTTTTTTTCCCCTTCTATTTTCTCTCTTTTTTTCTTTCTTTATAGTTCTAAAAAAAATTCTCCACAGATATTTTCTTAATTTTGCAATGGATTTATATTAAATTTGTTCAATTAATTATACATACCTACAATTGTTTGTTTTTTTGTTCTTTCTTTTAATCCATTCACTTTCGAGATCAAACGTATGAATTTTCTTTCGATATAATTTTATATTGATTTTCTGTCAAAAAATTGCAAATTTACATCATATAATATATTATTATTATTATTATTATTATTGTTATTATTATTATTATTATTATTATTATTATTATTATTATTATTGTTACCTATATATCGTTATAATATTACCTATTGTTATTTATTTCTTGCAAATAAGACCTTATTTATATGTACGCGTATGCGTATAAATAATTTCATTTATTTATATTATATATATCATTTCATTTCATTTAATCTCATCATTCTTAAAATTCTATGGACACATGTTGATTGAATCGTTAGCTATGGTGTTTTTGGTTTGTTTTTCTTTCTTTCTTTATCCTTTGTTTTTTTTTTTTTTTTTTTTTCTTTTTATCTTTCACCTAATAATATCATAGCGGTATGTATTATAATACAGATGCCAAATGTGAAGGAGGGATTGATTTTTCGTTTTATTTAGATGAATAATAATTATCTCATTTATACATTTATATATTTATTTTTGTTCCTTAATCTTTTTATTATATTTGTATTGTTATTATAGTATTTAAAAAAGATTAAGAAAAAAAAAAAAAACAAACACAAGAAAAATAAATAAATAAAATTGAATGAATTATTGACGTACTACGTAGATTATTCGATAATTAATCGTCGATACGAAAAAGAAAGAAAAATCAAGAAAATTCTTTAAACATACAATAAATATTTGCAATGATATAATTAATTGACAATAATTATTTCCAAAATTATCAAATATATTATTACTGTACACGAAGACAAAAAAAAAAAAAAAATAAATAAATAAATAACATCACGAATTGCTTTACGTTTTTCCTTCTTCTTCTTCTTCTTCTTCTTTTTTTTCTTCTACATGTCCTCTTTCATTGTCTGATTTTTAAGAAAATTTTACATATGTACACTCCCTTCCGTATATGTTAAATAAAATAAAGTAAAAACGAAAACATTTTCTAGTTAATTTTATTTCTTAATTATTATTATTAATCATTTATACATATATACTGTAGCTGTGTATATATCTTTATATATATATTCTGGTGCAAACAATTAGCATTATTTGAAATTTCTTAATAACAATAATCATAATAGTAATAATAATAATAATAATAATAATAATAATAATAATAATAATAATAATAATAATAATAATCACACAACGAACATATATGTATGTATGTACATACATTAGGGTGTTCCTTAATTTAGTTATTTTCGATTTTTATCGCTACCATATGGGCTAGATTTTTTGAAGCGATACTGCGATTGGAATAAAAATATTAACCACGGTGTGAAAAAAAATCGTATGTTATTCAAATCGGAAAATTCGAAGGCTTTGGAAAAAGTATTTATATTATATAGGATCTAGTTAGGAAACTGAGCTTTTGGCTATATTATTTTTTATTTATTTAGATACATAATAGCCCATCGGAACGATGAAATTTAAATATAACCAAATTAAGGATCACACCAATTTATATATAATATATAATATATTCTTTAAATAATTAATTAGGTAATAAAATTTTTGATTCTATACCAAATCAATCAATTAATGAAATAATTAATTAACTAATCAATTAATTTATTTATTTCTCTATATAATTATTTATTTATTTATTTATTTATTTATTTATTAATGCATTAATTATAAAGAATTAGATTTCCTTTTTTTTTTTCTCTCTTTTTTTGTTCAGTCTTCGAAAGCACCTCCCCTCGGGTGGAATATTGAATAGAAATGATCAGTTTCTATTGTTATATATGTATATTAATTATTTTTTTTTTCAAAAGTTTAAAACTTTTAATACAGCTATGAGTTGACAAATTGATTTCTTTTCTTTTTTTTATCAACTCGGAATGCGTATAGATTTCATATATATATATCAGAGAATCAATATAATACTTATAATATAATTATTTATTCAGTCCAAATTAATCGAGTTTGGATTTTGTTTTTTTCCAACCAAATCGTCGTATCGTAAAAACAGAAAGAGAAACGATACAAAAAAGAATAAAAATAAATAAATAAATAAAATAAACAATAATAATAATAATAATAATAATAATAATAATAATAATAATAATAATAATAATAATAATGAGTTTAATTGAAAATCGTCGAATGTTTTATTTATTGGAATAAAGCTTACGCATAAAAAATATGAAGAAAAATCGAAAATAATCATAAGAACTTTGTTTTAAAATTTAATTATTTATATAGTATGAAATTGCTGCGTTATAGTGAAATATAATAGCGAAATAATAACTACACATAGGTATATTTAAATATATTAAATATATAAATGCAATCGTTGAGAAGAAGATAAATAAATAAACAAAAATAACGACAATGTGTGTATTGTAAATATAATAATAGTAATAATGATGCGATATTACAGGTATAATAACTTAATTGAAAAAATATTGTTCTTTATACTCGTTTTTTGTTTTACTTTTCTTTTTCTTTCTTTGTATAAAAAATTCATAGTCGTTATAAGTATATGTATATATATATATATATATATCTATATTTTATTATTATTATTATTATTATTATTATTATTATTATTATTATTATTATTATTATTACTGTTATATATATTAATCCTATCCCCTGCAGCTTAGTTCCAATAAACCGGGGAACGGACATTTTTGTTTGTGTTTCTTTTTTTTTTTTTTCGTTTTTTCATTCTTCATTTTTCATATTTCCTTTTCCCCTTTTTTTTTCCTTTCCTTTTGTTTTTGTTTTTTTTTTTTTCTTATTTTGTTGCTTATACTCTCCTTCGTTTTCTCTGTACAAGCCACTGATCTTTACTATACACTGCAGTAGTACTATAGGTAAAATATTATACCTACAACGTAAGTATATACCTGTACACTTACCTATATTCAATTAATTTTCCTTCGCAATCAAAATACGTACATACATTTTAAGCTGTTCCAATATTATTTATTATTATTATTATTATTATTGTTATCATTGTTATCGTTATTATTATCATTATTATTATTATTATTATTATTATTATTATTATTATTATTATTATTATTTATATTATTACTATTGTTATTATTGTTATTATTATTATTACTGTTATTATTTTTATTATGATCATACGAAACGAAAATTAGCCTCATTTCTTAGTTCATTAATTTTTTTATTCATTTATTAATTTACTTGTTTAATTGTTTTTTTTTTTTTTATTTTTATCTATTAATCACTTACGTACGCACGTATATATGTATATATATAGAGTATAGTATAATATTCATATATACACATACATACGTATATAATATATATATATATATATATATATATATATATATATATATATATATATATATATATATATATATATATATATATATATATATATATATATATATATATATATATATATATATATATATATATATATATATATATATATATATATATATATATATATATATATATATATATATATATATATATATATATATATATATATATATATATATATATATATATATATATATATTTACCCAAGTGAGACTAACTGCAATGTACGTATTCAAATTGAGGGAGAAATATATTAATATCCATATTACATGTTAATTAGTACGAACTTTATATTATTATTATTATTATTATTATTATTATTATTATTATTATTATTATTATTATTTATATATGAATTTTTTTTTCTGCAATTTACATACATATTTATATACAATTACTGCAATCGCGGTATATGTATAATATTATTATGATTATTTTATTTTTTCATTTCGTCGATCAAAACCATAAGTATATTATGTATTATTATAACCACTGTATATATGTATATATAATGGTTAAAGTCCACAATCATTATAATTATAATTATAATAATAATAATTATTATTATTAATATTTATTAGCATTGTTATTATCATTATCATTATTATTATTACTATTATTATTAATATCGTAAAAGTTATTTCTTATTAATTTATTTATAATATTATTCTTTGGCAATTTGATTCGTATCAGATCGTGATACGTTGATTTAAAAACTGATGCTTCATATACCTATAATGTGATGAATACGTCTTACAGATGATTTTATGTATACATTAGGTATATATATATATATATATATATATGATGTGATCGATCGATTTAATGTACTTTTATTTATCCCAAATACCGATCTGAAACTCTTATTTATATCATGTATAGCCCTACTCACTTTTTTATTAATTTTTTTATTTTGTATTTCTCCTCATATTATTTATTCGAACTGTCGATATTAATAAGCACGATGTAGCAACAAATATAATAACCAAGAAGTAAAAATACGGGGAAATAATACGAAAAACAATTTTTATTATATATTTATATGTATATATGTATATATGTATATTAATTTTTATTTCTTATGTATTGCTCACTAATCAGTTCTTCGGGCGGAACTGATGGCGGAAAATTGAATTAGAAAAAAATAAAAATAAAAATCGAAAAAAAAAAAAAAAAATATGACCAGTAATATTTGAGCTTATTTGAGGTTAATTTTATTACAGATAATTATTCACGGCGTAAATTAATGTTTACAAAATCGATACTCTGTTCATCAGTTATACAAGAGTTTATTGAGACTGCAAAGTCTAATAAATAGTTACCGATTTTCTACTAATTTTTATTTTTATATTTCCTATTCATACGCCATTATCGTACGATTGCAGCGCCACGTTAATACAACTATGATTCATACAGTGGATAATCGTCTCCCCCATATTTTTACTCCATTGACTAATATTCATCGACGATTTTCTGCAATCGATTGATATATAAACCATAACGCGAATGCGCAGATTGATTAAAATTCGATCTACTTCAAACTCGGGTAAGAATATCATCGGTTCCTTTCAAAGATATCAAACCAGCTGTCTGATTGATATCTCGAAATAATCGGCACTGCAATAAGTGCAGATTATTAGAATAATCATTCAACCGATCCATGCGAACCCCCGCCGATTTATTTATTTACTTTATTTTTGTGTGTGTTTGTGTTTCTTTTTTCATTAAACTGTTACAACATTTCTGAACGGTGAATTGCTCCCTGGCAACGAACCGTCGGTTTACATCATGGCGGGACTATAACACAAGTAGATTCCATACCCTCAGGTGGTATGCGTGTATTACCGTTCGAAACGTAGCCGTTAAGGTCGATCGAGACCTGCGATAGGCTAGAATTCCTCAACGGATTACCCACCGGTGAATTAGCCGAAATAACAACGCGACCAGCGGGGTTATTCCCTCCATGATCGGTAACGTGGTTTGAAATTCTATCGTTAACGTTGTTACCCACGTATTGATGATCTTGTGGAACCGGGTACTCCGTCATCTCTATATTCGTGTATTCACGGATCGGTGTTTTCGATGGAAAATCAACGCCCACGTGCTGCATTGAACACTCTCTACTCATCTGGTTATTGTGCGTCATATGCTGGTGATGATCGGTACCGTCACTCATCGACGTCACGTGTCCGTTTGCAGTCATGTAGAGGTCTGGCTCGGCCTGAGTCTTCGGCGATAACATTGACTCCAGACATTGGTACAGCAGGATGTAGTCCTCCTTTAAAAAAGAAGATAAAAAACAATTTCGCTAACGATTTATTCGATTTTTAAGCACTGTCTACTTCCTAACGAACAAACCCAAAGGAATTTACCTTCGATCTGAAGATTCCTGGCCGTTTCATGTACAACAGTTTGGCAAACATGTAAATATCTGCCGTTTGTTCGAACTCAAGTTGCTTGTTGAGGGTTGTTAATATCACGAAGAGACCGCCTTCGATACCGCCGAATCTGCATGAAAAAGTATTGAAAATTTTTTGGTCAGATGATCGAAAGTTTTTACGGTTTTCATGAAGTTTTTGAGATTGTTTTATTTATTCATTTTTTTACCTGTCCATCACGACGATCGGACCATTTTGGTAATCTCTGTGAAAGTCTTGAACGACGTTTACGAACAGTTTCGGGTTGTTGTTGTGTGGCCATGGGCCACCCTGGTCCAGAGGACCTTGGACGATTCTTGCACTCAATTCGTAGTCGTCCTGTAACGAGCGGACTGCAACTTCGCGTAAAACTACACCGTTTACTGTCTCCTTGATGCCGCAAAGTCTCACTCTGAAGGTATCGGATTCTAAATCCTTTCCCTCCGTTGGCCAGAACTCGGGGTACTCCTGAAAACACGAAATCTATTTAGGGGAGTGATTCTCGTCAAACTGGCCAACTGGCCATTTTCAATTTCTCGAAGTTAGAAGTCGAGGGGATTTTACACGAACACAAACCTCTTCGCAATGAGTGAGCATCACTATAGTCTGGGCATTGTGGTCCCATACCATCTGCCAGAATTCCATAATGGTATTTTCCATGGGGTGTTGAGTGAGTATGAATTCACGGTTTCTTTGGAAGCCTGAACAAATGAAATTACGAATAATTATTACTGGCCAAGGAAGATGTGACTGCTGTTACAATCGAACTAAGCAAATATCCTACGCACCAGAGAACCAAGTCGCGTTTATATAGTCGCTTCCATCTATTCCAGGCTTTGGCGTCAAGTGGACTCTCGCGTTTTCAATCGGCAGTGTTTCCATATTTCGATTTTTCACAGTGTTACAAGGTTTCGTTGCTGACACTAGATTGAAATCCTTTGGCTTCCAGGATGTGACGAGCTGTAAAAAACGACGTTCAAATGAACGAGGATCTTTTCTCCATCAAAACATCATCCAATTCGATATTTCCAATAGCACCAACCTTGTACTGAGCCTCTAGCGAGTTCCATGGATCATTTTTGTTATTGTTAGGACACAACATCTCTCTAACATGTTGAAGTAAACTGTTAACCTCGATGTTCGTCTCGCCGCTTTCGATGGCCTCCTGGAGAGCATCGTGGATGAATATATACTGCTCTTCGGTTTGTACCAAAAAGTTTCTCTGTGTTCGAATGTGCTTCAAAAATCCGAACACATTTATCTCTCCTTTACTTTTAGCTTGTTTCAACATTGCGTCGATAACTATGTAAGTTCCTGTCCGGCCAACTCCGGCGCTGAAAATTTCAATGAGCAATTGCAGGTAACTGTGAAATCATAAAAAAAAAAAAAAAAATATCAAACTAAATTCACCTGCAATGAACTATGATCGGGCCAGCATCTGGCGGATTAGCGTTCGATGATTTTCGAACGAAACTCAGTACCGGAAGCGGATGATCCGGCACACCATGGTCGGGCCAACCGGTATAATGGTATTGCAAAACCGTCCTTTCCCCCATGTTGGTCCCATTCTTCTTTTTCTTTATCTGCTTGAAGTTTTAATATTATGTTTTTGTTCTTTCGGAAAAGGTAAACCATACGAAATGAAGTATATCGAATTCCTATATAGATATATACCTTCAAATGGCGAATATGTAGAGTACGGACGGTGTAGGTAGCCATAATGTCTTCCCTCATCAAAGTGACTTGGATATGGCCATAAGTCTCGGTGCCTTCCTTTGGCCAATACATGTCACATTTTCTCTGCACAGAAGAAAAAGAATAAAGACAAAAATGGCAAGAAATGTTGGTTCACAAAGTTGGTTTAATCCACCAATGATTGATCACTCACTCGACCACGTTCTACAAGATTGGTTATCATCACAACGATAGAGACCCGTTGCTCCCAAACCATACGCCAAAAACCATCAAAGGTTGGTGGCAAAGGACCCTGAGTCCCTATGTAAGCTCTTGAACGTTGCCAACCGTCTATATAATTCGCGTTGACATAGTCCTGGCCTTTTTTTGGGGGTCCACCACCGCATGATAGCAATTGTACGCGAGTATGGTCGTCTGAAAGAGTATTAAAATTTTTTTTGATAACGTTTATGAAACCGTTTATACTATTTCCGGCCCATTTTACTCACATGCTAGAATGTTGAGATAACGATTTTTCGTTTTGTTTTCAGCATACTGCGAATTTTCAACCGTATAATCGCCAGTCTCGGACTGAATAAGTTCGTATTCTTTGCTAAAGCCTATGTCACCATCGGCATGAAGGGCGGCGACATGTTGGGCGAAATTTTGCACTGCGACAGCAGTACGTTCTCCATCTTGCTCGGTGTTCTCCCAGTCTTGAAGGGTCGGTACATTCCGCGGTGGATCATCGAGATAATAGTAGGCGGTGTGAAAGCACTTTCTAAACATCGGCCTAAGACATGGCCTGGTTAAATTAATACTGTCAACGGTATTTGGTCATTTGATGAAAATAATAAACTGATCATTCGATTTGACTTACAGGAACTGTTTCATCGTTGATATTCGCGAAAAACTTAAAGATAACAACAACAACAACACGATTACAGTGTCGAGATTTCGCGGCAAAGACGACGACTACGAACGGCTACTGAATACGACTAGACATTATCTCGACTCTCAAGTCATTATCGCTGTTAGATAAAGAACATTATTATCATGTCGTCAATATGAAGCTCGGTATCCAGTTCCTCGAGTATGTGCGCATGTTTTTTTTTTTTTTCTTTATGCCGGGTACACAACACGCGGATCTTTATACGCACAACGGTTTTATAAATATTGTGCTCTCTTACCTCCATAGCACGAACGACGTTATGGCCAACATCACGGCGAAACATGCGCAGACCATGCCTGCGATAACACCAGCGCTAAATTCGTTGCTACGTTGGTGCATTGACGGTGGTACTTTGTCACAGTTACGGGCAACCAGGACTCGACGAGATGGCGTATCTTGACCCTGGATTATCTTCCCTTTATCGATTATACTTCGCGTTGCACCGCGGACCATTATTTCGTACCATGTATTCATTGTCAAATTTGATATCGTTATCTGAGGGAATAAAACGAAGGGTTTGATAATGACTTAGAATTTCAATGATTTCATAAAGAAAATAGACAACAAAGTCCCATCATGATCGTGACTCACTCCGCTGTCCAGGTGCTCCTTGTCGGCGGACATCTCCATTACTTCGAAACTGTTCGTATCCTCATTGCGATAACTTATGTAGTAATAATCTATAGAATTCCAGAAAATCCCGGGCCTTTGCCATTGGAAGTAGATCGTATCTTGGGCCTGGCAAGTCAGGTTTAAAATTCTTGGAGCAGTCGGTCCGGCGATGTCAGTTTTATGAACTATATGATCGGACGGTTCGCCTTCGTTCTTCCAGGTATACGCCTTCACCCATATCTTATACTCAGTGTACGGTTCTGAAACGAAGAGTAAACCTTTGCTGTTACATTAGGAAACAATCATCTCGTCATATCCGACACCACGATCGTGAAAAATCGACACAGTGAATTCTCTCCTAATTACAAGAATACAAAAATTTCTACTTACTCAGTTTGGTCAGATTGAAGAATATGTTCGGGTTGTTGTTGTCCACATTCTTATGCGTTTCAACGTCCGTGTAATTTGAGTGCATGTAGTACACTCTGTACCCGACGATAACCCCGTTCGCATTCTCAGGTTCAGCCCAAGACAATTCGATGAATGATGATGTGATGTGATGGGCAGTCAAGTTCAAAGGTTTGCTTGGCACTGTGAAGAGACAGAAACCATAAATAAAATTTCTCCATCTTTATTTGTGTTTCGTTCTAAACTTCAACCATCATTATCTGTCCGAACGGAAGCTCCTTTAAACTCTGAGAACGAATTATGATCTCTCGTATCGGATTACGATGAATAGCTATGCAGCTCTCGGTCAAATGATACTCAAACTCATCGCTGATTTACACGCTAATTATAATTATTCAAGAAATTAATCACCCTTCATATTATCTACAGGAACGATTAAACGGTATGAAAAAAAAAATTCTCTTTGGTCAAAATGGTATCGAAAATCGGTAATAAAAATCGTCAAACCGTATAAATACTTGTCAAAAAATAAAAAAAAAATCGTTTGAACGGATATCTGAGTATCGAATATGCGGAAAAGTCGAAGATTTTTCACCAAGTGAAAGTCGGTCGGATTACCTAGTTCGTGCACTTTACACGTTTGTGTTATATTTACGATCAAGAATCGTTTCTGTATCCAGCGGCAGTATGTAGGAAGTGAAGGGACGTTTATACCTCACATTGGTGCGTGGGATACGTAATATTTACCGCGAATTTCACATAACGGAATAAATATAAAATCGCTATTAAAAACAGTAAAAAAAAAAATAAAAAATTAGTTTTTTTTTTTTTCAAATGGGTCAACTTTTTTAATAACTTTTAAGCGTTTCTAACTGTTATTATATCTCGTCAGTTCTATCCCATAATTTGCTGCAGTCTTATCGAACCTTTATCAAAACTCTTCGATCTCACGTCTTCGTATATATACCTACCTAGGTATATACTTTATGGTCATTATCCCATAGATAAAAGGCCAATTTCAAATAGCCATTGGTATAGGTATATACCTTCTTCAGGTATATACATATAAGGTACTAACAAACTAAAATTTGTTTTACTATCCCTGCTGTGTATAGTATAGCAACCTTTTAAGGTATCTAAGTGCAATTATCGCTTTCAGGGCTTTTAGTCCCGTTAGTGTTCACGATTTCCTAAAAACTAAACGAGAAGAGGAAATAATTTTTTTCCCCTAATTATAATCGGTGACAGATACTTTACAAGCAGATACATACATAGATGTATATAAATAATTATTAATTTAATTATAATATGTATTATCGTTTAACACTTATATCATTAATATTATTATTATTATTATTATTATAGGTAGATTATTGTGATTATATCGGTAAACCTGTTGCACGCGAGAACATGAGTTCGTGTGTTTGTGTGAGTTTGCGTTTCTGCCATGTTTCTGCAAGTTATGCAATCTATTCATCAATAGCCACCGTTCCAAATATGGATTTCAAGAATCCAGCTAGAAATATGTGGTATAGAAAATTTTTAAGTATGTACATAAACGATTATATAGAAATCTCTGTGAGCTACTCGTGTGTAAAAAACGAAAAAATGAATACATATGAAAAGAAACTTCGATATGAGAATGAAAATAATAATAATAATAAGTATACTAATTATTGCAATCAAAAGACTTCGCGACAATAATTTTTTTTTTCTTGGTTTCTAAAATTTGATAACCCCATTGATTAATTAATATAACGATGATCGATTAACTGTTATCGATTATTGATTAGATAAAGAGAAACAGAAGAGATAGATTTCGGTATTATTTAATCATTTTATATTATTAAACCTCGAGAGTGGCGGTAAGTATCAGACATTAAACAGAGAAACTCTATCCGCTTCATCTTCTCCTTTTTCTTCTTCGTTTTATTCTTATTCTCATTCTTATTCTTATTCTTATTCCTCTTCTTCGTTGTCAACAAAGTAACAAAGTAACACGAAGCCGAGAGATTTACTAAACTACATATACACAACCACATCCATATAGCTGTTAGCTGTAAGCTTACCGGTAAAGTAGTACATACGTAGATGTTTGTGTATATTAAAAAAAAAAATAAAAAAAATAGAACCATAAAACACGGAATAAAAAAAAATAAAATAAAATAACGAACATACGTATGTGTGCATGTGTGTGTTTATAATAATGTAGAAACAAAAGCTTGGGGCCTTCTTTATTGTGTGTACAGTAACACATAAGTGTGTGTTTGTGCTCGTATGGTACGCACACCTAAATCTCATATCCTTTTAGTATTACAAAAGAGAATGAGAAATTCAATGCTCTACGGAAACTATCTCACCTAGAGCTACAGTCCATCATATTATTATTCTTATATCCTTGTGTGTATTGTGTAGAAAAAATAATTAAAAGAAAACAAACAACAAACCCCCCCGAAACGGCAATAGACTAAAAATAGCAATATTTATATAAAGAGTATTTTGAAAAGACGGTACTTTTTATCACCTTTTCAGTTAAATACTTATTACCGGAAATAGTATCAAGTGTCATGTTAAAAGAATATACACAGATATTCTTAGTCAAGAATCAAGTGTCAAATTTAATTTTACAATAACGGAAGCGATACTCAACGTTAAAATTTATTGAAAAATGTTTGATTAGAATTTTTCGCAAATTCGTATAAAAATTCAGAATCATTACTTGTACTTTGTTATCTGTTCAAGAAAGAAAGATGGATGAAAAGAAGAACAGTATTTGCGAATATAATTCATCAGTCCAATCGATTCGACGATTTAACGATTATTTATGGAATTCAATTCCAGCGCAATATTATCCTCTATATTCCGCAGTCTCGCAATTGTATATTGAATAATTAATTAACATCTTTGAAGTACATGTATATGTATATAGGTATGTAGGTGACTGTATGAAAAACGAGTTTCTTCTTCAAGGTGCAGCGAAAATGTAAAAAAAAAAAAAAAAAGGAAAAAAATGTTAAACAATATCAAGGCTGTAACAGGTGATTATATTATAAGTTATATACCCACGTGGAATTTTTTTCGTCAACTCCATAATACATAACATACTTACTACAGTGTGTTTTCGTGGATGCGTTACATTAGGAATTAAAAACGCCTGGTGTACAGGCAACTCAAATATAAAATGATCGGCGTTTGTTTCCCACATAGTAAATGGGTACGCGATATGCGTATCAAAAATCTACATTTCGATTGTTTTACCTAGTACCCTGTGTAACTTATCCACGAAAACTCACTCTATAAAACATGCATGCGTTTTAGATTTTTCCTGTACCAATCACATCCATTGTCGACGATTATGTCATGGACTGGGTATACGTATATTAAAGTGGGAATTAAGAGCCTTGACTGAATCAGGTATATGTACACATATGTATATACATACATGTATGTATTTAAATGTATATATGTATACGTGGATCGAAACGTCTAGCATCAAGTTCGCAGCCTTTTAACACTCTACTTATATATGTATACATATACATATACAACGTTTGGTTCAATGATCAGTAATCAGCAATACATATATACACATACCATACTACGTGCATTGCATATATATGTAGTTGTATATATACACGAACTCTAACACACCGTGAAAACGATCTACAATAGCACAAACGATATGGAAGACGATATATATATATGCACACACACATACACAGCGACACAAGGAAAAGGGATTACAGTTCCGAAATCTTGACCAACCTTTCTGCTATATTCAGCTATGTATTATGCGCATTGATGTGTTTATATGTGTCTATATACACAGAGAAAAGGATACCTGAGAGGTAGAAAAATCGGTCGTTAACTGCTAGGTAACTAATACAGGTATACGTATATACGTAAGATTGTAGAGAGTATAAATTTTTGTAGATTGGAAACGTAGTATTCTGTACAGGATAACGATATTTTGAAACCGATTGTATATGCGGTAGGGACTATAATTATTTTTGAATGTATAGAAATTGGAAAAAAAAAAAAATAAGAAATAAGATAAATAAGACGTTGAAATAAAACGATAAATAGATTTTGGAATAAATTTATTGCATTGCAAAAAACACATATATCTTTGACTTTTGTGGACTAAGGAATCTTGCTTTTTGCTTTTGGTTATATATACTGTTCTGTTCTTTTCTTATTTCTTTCTTTCTTTATTTCGATCGATGTTAATTCTCATGCACATATCATCTCCATTCATAAATTTCGTTACGAAATATTATATATGTATAGCTATTTGTCTTGTGTATATATAACGACAGAATTACATAAACATACCTATATACATAGTCTATGTATATGTATATTGCGGTTTGTACTAATAGTATAGCCGCGGTTTGAACTACACATATATACCAAACCGTAATACAGGTAAATATATGGTTTATTAAACATTTGGATATTGTTTTTTCGTGTATGTTTTTTTTTTTTTTTTTTTTTTTTTAATTAATATTATTGTTTTGTACTTTTCTTTCTGAAAGTCGTTGTAATAATATCATTTTCAATTAATTAAAAACAAAGAAATTGATAAAAAAAACAATATCAACAACAAGGAACTGGTTCAAAAAATTAATGCACACTATATATTTTAAAAATACATATTGTATGTGTATGTTTCAGTGACATAATGACGCGGACGTTATTCAGCTTTCTACGTATGTCACGAACTACATACATACATACACATCATCTAATAGTGTGATAAGATTCATTGCAGAGTTCTTATAATATATGTATTGCTGTCTTGCTCGTTGGATTGTACCGCATGCATGCATCGCTTTTGCTTTTGCTTCTGGTGCTGCTTGTTGCTATTGCTCCTGCATTAGTCATGAATTGTGAAGAAGGAAAGATACGTATAAGTAATAAGAAATAATAATAATAATAATTAAAAAAAATAAATAAAACCCAAGTCCTTATAAATATAATATTCTTTTTCCTTCCTTCTCTCTCTCTCTCTCTCTTTCAATCTTTTTTTTTTTTTTTTGCCTCTCTGTCTCACTCTCACGATCCGTATTAAGGTCAGAGACAGACATACTTCCAGGCAACATCAGCGGAGCGCCAGAAGCCGTTTGCGCGTGTAATTACCATCTCCTCTATAGCTAAAACCAACAGTGATGTAACTAGTAACTAAAGAACTCGAGGCTTTTGAATGTAAAAATTTTAGATCGTTTTGAAAAGAAAGAATATTTAAAAAAAAATATATATAAATTTGTTTAGTGTGATTTTTTGTTTCATATAATTATAGACATATATACATATAGTATGTATGTATAGATGGTTTTCTTCCCAATTGTTGTACACAGAGAAATAACCAAACAGAGCGAGAAAAATAAAAACGAAAAAAAAAATGATGAAAATCGATGGATTACAAAAAAAAAAAAAAATTTAAAATTGTCCAAATTTGATTTTTCCTATTTTTTTTTTCTTCGTTTTTTTTCTCGATTAATGTATAATCGAAAACTGTGAAACCGAGTACCAAGATATACAGTAACCTGCAGAATTGCCCTAGATTTATACATGTGACCGGATATGAGGAGACCCGGTTGCTTCGACGAGGACCCCTCGGCTTCTATCTGCTATAGCAGCTGAGCTATACGTACTAGGTATACCTACTACGTTTGTTTTAACTAGTTAATGCGATACTCGCTAGCGGGAACTATACTAATAGTTATACACAGTACATATAATAGTATATGCATACATATGTGAAACGATCTATCCTCACTAATCAGCAAAAGGAAGAAAAAAAAAAAAGAAAAATTATTTTTGTACATTTTTTATTTTTTCTTACATTTAATCTACAGGTTATCTTTTATACCAGAGGGTCGAGACCAGGGCCCACATAATACGATACACCATGTGCGTGCACATTGAATATAAAGTGTCTCATAGATAGTGTAAAAAAAAAAAAAATTTTCTTCATTTTACTTTTTTTCTTTATTTTTTTGTTCTTCCCTTTATTATGAGGAAAAATGTTCAGAACTCATACTGGACATATTGGTATAATTAAGAGACTTAACAATCCTTGGTGTACATTCAGGCAAATAAAAAGATCCTCGATTCTGCAGATTCGAACAATCAACCCCTTAATTTGTTTTTTATAAATTTTTTCTTTTTTACATTCGATGAAAAAAATGGAATCCCTACTTTCTTCAACTGCCATTTTCTTTCTTTTCATTTATATATATACATCGTACACCTACACAGCTAAGTGGAGAAGCTTTTCAAACGATTTGTGAACAGTAGTAAAAGCCTAAAGTCGATGGTTTTAGGGCGAGTGGAAGCTAGAGGTAGCTAGGCGGGTGGGTATATGTTTGCAGTGTATAGGTAGGTATAAGGTAGGTAGGTAGGTAGGTAGGTATACCGTTGAAATATTGATCCTCTACGAAGCGAGATTTTAGGACAAGTCTCACACAGAGAGTTTCCACATTTGGAAGTTCAAAAAGACGCATCAAAAAGTATGAATAATTGAAACAGAAAAAATAAATAAAAATAATTATTCAATGAAATGTAAAGTAAACGGGAAACCGTAAAAAAAATCTCATCAATTATTTATTATCATTATTTATTATTATTATTATTATTATTATTATTATTATTGTTGTTGTATGTACCTTCGTTCAGAGTCTCGTTGTAGTCGGGATATTTATCACCAAAGTATAAACCATTCGTTGTAGCTATTGTGGTTGTCATTAATTGAATAGTCGTAGTTTGTTCATCATCATTAAATTCTTCAGTCTGTGCGATAACTAGATATATTTCAAGGTACAATATAGAGATGCATAATACGGCCGCAGCCCTGATAATTTTTGTTTGAGAACCGCTGGTCATCTTGGCCTCAAGAAATCTTCACCCTCTTCTTACTTCGGCTGCAGCTGTGGCTGTGCTCTGCTGCACCGTACACCTAGGATACTGTTTGGATCTGGCCAGTTCGGAAAATTTATTTAGAGATACCAAAGTTTCGGATATTTATTTCACTGATTCATCCATCTTTTCTCCTTTTTTTTTTTTTTTTTTTTTTTTTTTTTTTCTTCTTGTTTATCGATTATCCATCGACGTCATTATCAATCAAATTTCATATAATTTATGTTTTTCTTCCATATTCAAATTTATCGTATATTTAAATAATTACACTAATCAGACCCGCCCTAATCACTTTTACATCTTTTAAATCGAAGTAAATAAACAAAAAAAAAAAAAAAACAATCCGTAAACAAACGAAAAAGAAACAAAAGAAAATAAAAACAAAAGAATCTATTCAGTCGTATTTTACCATCGTTTTATTATTCCGTTAAAAACAAAACAGCAAATGACAGAAGGTGAAAGAAAAAAAAAAAACAAATAAAAGAAAAATAAATATATATAGATTATTTATAAAATAATTTTCAGTTCAACCGTAGGTACATATCGCCATGGTTTCGTCGTTGGTCGATTGGCCTGCAGTCAGATTCACTCTCTCTTCTCTTCTACTCGTGTATCTCTCTGTATATGACTATCTCACAATCAGTCGCTTTTGAGATTCCGGTTTGAACTTTTTGACAGCTAAGCTAAAGACCGTCAGACCGTAAAGATTTTAATTAACAAAGGGTATAAATATCGATGAATGGTTATTACTTAGTTAAAAAAAAAAAAAAAAGAAAAACTTAAATCTTCTTTATTATACGATAGGAGAACCGAATAGCATTCGTCTTTGTTAGATTCAAACCGATCGATATCTCCCACGGTACATGGGGTGTCCAGAGATTTTATTTATCATTCAAATCATCGTAAAGCCTTGAGATCTTTCCTCTCGTTTATTAATTCCGCCCTTGATCAAAGCCTCCTTTTTATTGTTTATATTTTTCGTGCCGATTACTAGCCAAAATTTTATTTCAGTTCTTTGTCTGCGGTTCGACTCATCGTTCGGGATATCGTCCTTCTCCTCGATTCGTCATTTGATAAACGGCTGACGTTACGGTGATGTGTTAGTCGACGTCTAGACTTGTTTGAGAATAAAAATTAACCAGGGAGTAAAACAGCGTGAAAAATCTTGTCACGTATTCGTCAGCTTTACGAAACACTGCAGCACAGTTTGACAATCGAATATAGCAAAGGAAGATGAGGAAGCGGCAAAACGCGGAAACGTTGAGATACCGAATGTCGAAAAATCCGATACTCTGTCCCCTAGACCGCCGGTGATCCCGGTGTGAAATTTAAGTTATTATTCACTTCCTTTCCTCGAGGAATCATATTTTCGTTTCTCGTCTTTAAATATATGGACGTGTAAACTTTACTTGCTTTACTTAAAACTCCGTTAAACCCACCACCGCACCACCGTTTCCCCTTCACGGGTTTATAATCGACCCGAAACACATACACCGAACCACCTTTGGGCGCACACAATTGCTTGCTACCCGAACCCAACCGACCCATCGGCTTGCTCGAAACGCCGCGGTACTGGGCTATACTATACTATACAGTGTTAAATCGTACTGTACATCTACTGCGCGCGCGCGCGCACTATGCGCCTCTTCAGTTAAGTCAGTATTCACTATTCCACGCACATACAGGTAAGTAGTAGTAAGTATCATCCGTAAGTGTGAGTTGGACTGTGTTATGGTACGAAGCTAGAATTTAGTCGGCAAGGAAGCGAACCACTTCATTTAACTTCAATTCACTCAACTTAACTTCATTTCACTTCACTTGATTAAACGATAATTAAAAATAACAAAAATTTAATTTAGGTACATTGAAACGTCTTAATCGAACTTCTTCCTGGTTCTCATAACGATAAACGTATCGTAAACAGAACTTCATAAGAAAAACTTCTCATTGGTATTGTTGTATGGTATGTTTGTGTATCAAAACTCTTCACGAGATATCTGAAATTCGTATTTCTGATTGATTTATTATGGATTTTTTTCGTCTTTTCCTCTTTCTCTCTCTCTCTGTCTTATTTTTTTTTTAATTACAGTCTTGTTATTCCATCGAGATACTAGAATCCATCAGCAACACGACGCTACTAACTGATCCACGGGCCGATGGCATCCAACGACCCAACAGCCGACAACAGAGACTGGGGGGACCGAAGTGAACAGTGATGTAACATGAGTAACAAGGCCCTGGGGAAAAGTAGTTTCATCCGATGTCTGATTCAGAAATTTCAAAAATCTTAAAGAATATGAATAATTGTATGTTCTAAGCTTCTTTCTAAAAGCTGTTCATATTCGCTTAGTACATTCACAGCATCCGATGGAAAAAATCTCAGCCTCATTCGAATAAAAAAATTCTAAATACGATTAAAAACTGCGAAAATTAAAATCAACTGAAATGAAAAAGAAATTTTAAAAATTCGAAGAATGAACGGGTCTTTATGACGCATAGATACTTCATTGGGGTGGCTTTCTGTCAGTTAAATACATTCCCAGAAATCGTGGCGACGTCTGTTTACTCTGGGTGAAACTGATCTCAGTTGCTATGTTAGGATTTTGGTGGATAACTGCAGAATATGATCTACGAATCTGCTTACCGACTACCGATAACAGGGAGAACTGCCTTACGAAAAGATCACAAATTTCTTTCGAAATTGTTCGTGATTATTTTTAGATCGTGATAAAATTACACCTTGGATTTAAATTAGACCGAATGATCTAGAGGTTGTTTTTAGTTTCCGATTGCCGATAAGATGGAAAACTATCTTACCGACAAAGATCTAGACCCTCTGTCGGTATATAGAGAACTGCTTTATCAATGGTAACGGATTGATCAGAAGAAATCTGTTCTCATCACTCAGGAGTAACTTCTCTTCTAATCTGCGCTAACTTATCGGTTGTAGTTAGTTTAGTATGGATATTGAAACTCTTGCGGGTATAATATCTCATTTATTATACATGTATACGTGAAACGAGCGTGTTAACCTGATCGTATAAAATAGAATAACATTTGACTAATTGACTTACCGCCTTCATCCGTCATCACTAATACTGTTGTAGATGGACCGAGGCCTTCGGGGTTGAAGACTTGGAGTGAGACTAGATACTGGGTGTAAGTCTCGAGGTTGTGGATAGTGTGGCTCTGTAAATTGCATAATTTTTTGGTTTTATTTGATGTTTAGTTAATGAGATAGAAAAAAACATGTAAAAGATGTACATACAAGCAAAGGTCAAGTGAAAAATCTGGGCATTATACTAACGCCGGTAAAAACATGGGAATGAAATTTTTTTTCAAAGTGAAAACTAGAGGACTCGTGGAATGAAATAAAGTTTAAAGTCAGTCTAACTGCCCTGGAGCAGGATGTGAACCTTGTTTAGAGGATTCGAATGTTTGCAAGGGTTCCCGGACCCTTTTTGGTTTTAAACAAGGCGTTGACCAGTGACCTCTGAATCCTACCACACACCCTGAGGCAATAACGTCGTTAGTTAGATTGATAGAGATTTGTTACTTTAAAGAAGTAAAAAGTAAAGTGAAAATCAAAAATGGTGCTGAGTAATATTTAGAAAAAGAAAAAAAATGAATTTTTAACCATTTAATTTTTCGAATCACCTCTACGTTGGCATCTCGGATATAGATCTCCTTCACATCCTCATTTCCTCTATCACGTGGCCTGTACGCTATACGATAGCCCAAAAATTCACCGTGAATTGTGTCACGGTTTGGCGGCCGCCATGCAATCAAAATCGAAGTTGCAGATGTGTTGTGGGCCGTTGTTATGGTCGGCTTTCCATCAGGAACTGAAAGAAAGAGAAAGAGAAGAAAATAATAATAATAAAACTTCAATAGAAATAAAATTTGAATTAATCTGGACGCTTTGCTGCAACGTATTGTGTGCAATTATTAAAACGGATGCCAAGGAGATGTGATTTTGGTCCAGCCATATATATATATACATATAGTTTGTTTGCAAAGTTTGAAATGCGACTATTTCAACTAGCCAACACTAGATGAACTGGAGAAACAATTCCAGGGCATTAAAATTCAGACAGGTATGAGAGAACCTCAAGCCCTGCACAGTTATGCCATTGCGAGACAACGCGGTGGACTCATTTAAACAACTGCTAACTAGAATGCTTGTATTAATCTACCAACGACCATTTTCCCTCCATGATTTCTGCAACGTCGCTGCACTCACCAGATGCAACTTCTGGATGGAAATTCAGTATCCACTACCGCGAAACGTCGAGACGTTTCATCTACGATAATGCTATGTGCTAACTGCGGGCATAGTACGCTGCACAAACTGATTGTGCACACTCGATGTATCATATCTCACGATCTAATGGTCGAAGAGAGTTCGGTGTGGGCTTGTTGGACTCGTATAAATGTCCTCTACAATATTATGATATAGAGATTAGTAATGAGATTTATGGGACGATGACTAGCCATTAAATCTCCAGAACTAATGATCTGGGAGCAAATAGCTGTTCCGTGAATTTGACAAAAAAAAATTTTTCGCAAACTTCAACTACCGATATTGATTGTGAAATGATTGGTAGTGGAGTGTGAGAGATTCGTATACATGTATCAGTAGATATACGTATATTTACACAATGTTTTTGAAAATTTTTCGTCGCCATACATTTACACGTCTACAAAGGAAAATGTAGAGTCCCGTAGATGAGGCAATCGGAAGTGTCTGGCTTCTCTGTATAGTCTACTCGTGCAGATATGTAAATATCCGTCGAGTTGCTCTTTATGCTCCAGGGTAAAAAGGAAAAATGAATTTCTTTTGACAAAATAGTTCTAAAGTGAAATGCAGGAAGTTGTGATGATTTTTGGAGAAAAAAATATCATGATTTTTATATAAAGAGTATATTAAAGCACGAAAGGTGACTGCATGAAGGATTATTTTAGAATTGAATGAGCGCTCCAATATCTCATAAAACGTTGTGAATACCAAATTTCAGTTTCTATATTGTATTCAGCTGATTTGGCAAATCATTAATCAAAACTTTGCGAAGAATTCATACCGGGAAGTAGGTGTAGGTAGGCAGGCAGGTATAAGGTGCAAGCGAAGAAGAAGAAGAAGAAGAACAAGAAGATGAAGAAGAAGAAGAAGAAGAAGAAGAAGAAGACGAAGAAGAAAAAGACCGTAGAGGAGCCAGAAGTTATCCCCGATGGGAACCAGGGGCTCAAACTTTTGGCTGCCTATACTATACCCGACCCTATTACTTTTAAGAAACCGTTCACGGGCCATATACCAGACTATATGCCTATGCACACCACGCCACTTATAACTATAACATCGGTTATAACTTCCCTGCTCGTTATACCGTCTCAGAAAATTGTTCAAACATAAGTTCAGTTGGATAAATTTAATCCCGTTATCATTCACAGAATATTGGCGTGACCCCATAACTAACAAAAAAAATACAAAAATGGATTCTGGATGATCAAAAAATCACAAATGGAAGAAAGCTAAATTAATTCACTCAGTTATGACATTAACAATCGTGTCGATATTTAACGCCAGAGAAACAAAAAATATGATGTTCTTTTTAATATCACAAAGGGGAGGTTAATCGAGATATATAGGAATTAGGTGAAAAAAATGTTTTTATTTTTATTTTTTTTTTTTTGTGAATAAAGTATATCTGAACTGTTTAATATTAGCTGGTGTGTAAATGATCCCGGATTATGCCTGCGAGTCTAGATACGAGAGTGAGATATGAAAAATAAAAAAAGAAAAAATGAAGCGAAGTAACGCCACGCCGCGAGGCAAGATATAATGGGATACGGCAGCAGCTCCCTGGTATAGCCGCGGCCATTTTCCTATTTACCAAACAATTTAGCACTGGTTTAATAAGTGTAAACTGTTGCTTTTACTACTACTAAATCTACGTTAACATGTTATTACTTTGCCCTTTTATACCTTTATACCCACGCACAAACCACACAAGTGAAGAAAAAAAATATGTAAGATAACAAAGCTTATATATAGTAACACGGTTACTATGTCATCACAAACATCACGCACTGATTCAATAGCGCAATTAAATCGTCTGATAAATTGATTAACGCTTTACCTATTCGTATAAACTATCATCAAAAACAAATGAATCACAATGTGAAATCTGTACGATTTTATACCAGGTTATATAAATCATCAAGAAATTAGCGACACAGTCCTAACCTGCCTGGCACACCTCTCTGTGTGCATAAGAGTACCTGTGACTAAAATCTTGTGCTAATTGAGTACTGCACATAGAGAAAACTAATGTAATTTATCGAATTTCTTGTGATAGACTACATTCGGGTGTTTGTTAAACTTTGTGCAAATTGTGTTAAGTTAATCGTTGTGTCGTGGGAGAAACATTCCGTACAATGAACGAGGTATGTAACCTACAAGTAAATGGGCTATCACAAAAAAAAAAAAAAAAAATTTATCGATGTGTTTGCGTTTGTCTATTGTAAGTGTATCTAGTCGGGTAATAAAAATGCAGAATCCATAGCCAGGGTGGTGGAGGGATTTAGGGATTCCTACCCGGGTTGAGTGCGATTTGAGTCGGTGCAGCGCAGCATCCAAAGCTATTGATCCGCCAGCAGAAATTCAGTTAAAGCTATCAGAGTTCCTAGTCCAATCTCTGTGTGTAAGTGTAGCTGCAGGTTTATTGTGCGTGTATGTGTGTACGTGGGTGTTAGTGTGAATGTGCAGGTTCGAGGTGTGAGATGTGGGTGTAAATAAACACAAGGAAGAATCGAAAATAAGGACAGGAATAGAAGCAGGAAGAAAAAGAAGATAAAAAGGGAATGGAGGAGGGCGAGGATGAGTAAGAGGGAATCAGGAGGAATAATTGTCTGCCCTTGATTAACCACGATTTAAAAACAACGATGATCGATGATGAATGTCCATTTGGTTGTCCACGCGACGTTTATGGTTAGGGTAGGTATGTACTACATGCCTACACGTGTTCCTAAAATTAATGGTTCACACTTTTATTTTCACTTTTTGTTGTTGTTCTTGTTGTTACTCTCGGTGATTACGATCAATTTCACGTCATTTTTACACCCTGGATATCCACCTGGATAGCGCATTTTCATTTTCAGTAAACGATCTTTCGAATTCTCGTATGAAAAATATTGCCGTTTAAGATCACGTTTGTAATTAATGTATACGTCTATCTAAAATACTACATGGGATTACCGTATATGCTACACTTCGTACTAAAAATATGTCATATAAAAAGACCGTTCAGATGTTATTGCCATTTTTAACTATCCAATTCTCAACGGATATGGGTTTTCAGACTGCCTACTTCTAGATGAGAAATTTTATAACACTGTACAGAAATTTATTTGGTGATTTTTCAAACCGGCTTTTTCTTTCGTTTATTTATTTTCAACTTTTGAATAGAAAAATTAAAAGAAAAAAAAATCATCATATTCAAAGCGCTGCTGTAACAGGTGATAAAATAACAAATTGAGAATACCTGTAATATGAAAAGGTTCTGACTATCACAGACGTACTTTTATTGTGATCGTCGAACTATGAAAGCAAAACGAAGACTGAGTGCTTACGACGGACGTTCGCTATCTCAGCTAGGAAACTTTTTTGTTCTTTTTCGCAATTCGGCCAATATCTTTTCTCCTGGCCACCCTGGCCACAAACCTTTTCCTATAACGGTGACTTACTTATCGTTCTAGCTTAAACGTCTTTAGAATTTTCTATACGAATTTCTAGCTCCCTACCCCAACCTCGATTGAGCCACCTTCAGCAGATATTTACGAGCTCTATTTTAAAAGCTTTTGTTTTTTGAAAAATTTGATTTTATAGAACAAAAAATAAAAAAAAAAAAAAATAAAAAGGAAGAACCTATCTTTCACAGGTATATGAGATTATTTCATAGCTTGCAGTAAAATAAGATAAGAAAATTTTTTTATCGCTGAGAAAAGAGGGGGAAACAAAATAAAGGAAAGGGGAAAAGGACCAAGCTTTTCATTTACTCAGTAATGAGGAAAACAAACTATTGAAGAGTATTATTTCTGTGAAACGATAAGAGAGAGAGAGAGAGAGAGAAGAGTTCAGATCTCCTTTTCACCTAATCTTAGCTTTGCTGAATTTTTAATTATCCTTACACTTCTCGATCTCGAGGGGGTTGCGAACTTGTGATCTCAGGGGTTTTCCCCTCGAGTTTAGTTATGCTAAAGCTCAAGTAATTTAGAAACTCAATCAACCGGTTTGTATTTTCGAATTATAAAGATAGCAAAAGAAAAGAAAAGAAACGAAAAGAAAAAAAAAGAAGACAATTATAGCATTTCAGATTAAGCTGTTAGTCTTCAAACTCGAATATCATCGCTCAACTGTCATCATGTTGAAAAGTTATTTTCTTTTTTTCTCTGAATCGATTCGAAGAGTAGTAACATGTAAAAAAAAATAAAAATAATAAACAAATAAAAAAATAAATATAACATATTGAAGTAAAAATAAAAAAAAAAAAATAATGAAGAGAAGGGCAAACTTGTTCATAACGTAACATATAGGTAGGTATAACGTTCGTTCGCTTTGCATCATCGTGGATTACTGAGTAGCATGTATGTAACCTATCCTATATATACATATCTACTCTTCATTTGGAATATAGAGCTAAAATATCGTATCGGTTCATCCGAGTCAGTGACCCATTTTTTACGCATTGTTTAATTCGTCGTTCGTTAGCCTATCTACCCAACCTACGTATACGTATATAGCTTATAGACTTGCTATTCCAACTACCTATCTACCTACCTACCTACCTCTCTTTCGCTTGAGAGAATAAAATTTTCTCATACCGCTTTGATTAATTGCAGAAAAATGCGCTCACCCAGACCTCAGAGTAATAGACACTCCTAGATATATATACTCGGGGGGATTCCCCGCAACCATTGCGTGACTCCCGGTGTTAGTAGTCGATGCTAGATTACGTCGAACAAGAAAACAAAAAAAAAAATAAAAAATAAAAAGGAAGTAGTACTAGTCATTTGTAAGCATTGAAATGACGAGAAAAAAAATTATGAAAAATTATACATTTTAAATGGTATCTTTTTTTCTCTTATTTATTTTATTTAATTTTTATTTTTATTTTTATTTTTGCAAATGTTTAACTTAAGTACAAGATTAAGGAACTCACCCTCACGAAGAGTGACCATGTAGTATGACTCCTTACTCGACAGACTTCTCCCCATCGCGTTGACTGCAGCAATACGAAAACTGTACACAGTAAACGGTATGAGATTTTGAATTGTGTACGTTGTGTCATTGGTGGGTGTTTCTATTCCGCCCATTTCATCCCAAGATCCGTCTTCACCAACCCTGAAACCGAAAAAACGAAACACACCAAAAATGAGCATCTGTCATATTTAAAGTTTTGAATTCAACATGTGTATAAAATTTTCGTTAAAAAAAAAAAAAAAAAAAAAAAAAAAAAAAAAACCTAAACCAACATGTTGTATACATCGCGTTTATTTATTTTTTCATTAATTTTTCTGTTTTTTTTTTTTGTTCACCAAAATTTAGTAGTAGCGACGGATTGAAATATCGATTTGTAACTTTGTATGGAAAATTCGTGGTGCCTTGGGGGCGAGTTTCGTGTAGCCTGATAGAAAAGTTGGGGAACCGCGTTGGTACGGTCCCTTTTCCCATTCTCTTTCTCTCCCACTCTCTCTCTCTCTCTTTCTCTGTTTACGTGTTGTATTTTTATCTGAAATATTCCCGTCGGCAAAATCCCGATCATTTACCGCCAGATTTTTTTCACGTTACCAATCCGGCGATAGCCTAAGGCGACCATTTGCAACCCTCGAATGTAAATTTTTTTTTTTTTAACAAATTGTATAAGAATTTGTAATACTATTTTAAAGACCTCATGTTATACGCATGAAGAACGCCGATGTGCTTTTACAGATCCGGTTTTCTTATTTCCTTTATAAAACTGGCCATATAAAAGTTTTATCTATTGCTCGATAAATAGGTTGTACATACATACATACATACATGAATCTACGATATGTATTTTCCTAATAATCTTCTATCTATGTATGTACCGTAGAAGATATACCGTACATAATATACCGTTTTACAATCGTGATATATTGTTTATCTGATATTTCTTAGTTTCCAGTAGTTCCTTACAAAACACGATACTGTTACCATGTGAGGGAAATAATTCAAATTCCAGTAAACTTGTTGCTTTAAGTTGGAAGAAACCGACTGCAGACAGATTACATACGAAAAGTAATAAATCGCGTTGTTTGAACCAACGAAATAGACCATGGTGCTCAAATGATCAAAAGTTCCTAAAAAATTCTATAACGTGTTGCGATAATCCAACAATTCGACTCGAGGGTCCAGCATACTCATCGATATCGTCATGGGAGTGATAGAGCGACAGTGCAGTGAAGTTGAGTATTGTTGGATTAATCAGAATGCTAAGTGAGTAACTATGATAGTTGTTCTTGTTGTTGGTCGATAGTGTAAAGTACAGTAATGTGAAAGCTTGAAAGCACATATAGTTAAAATACGTATACTATCAAAGCCCAGAAGCAGCCGTTACAGTAGCTCGAATCGTCGAGGACCACAGACAATTAATAATTGAAACGGTCGGAGCGCACCCAGTACCAAGTGGAGAAAGGGTTTTACCGTCTTCCGATTTGCATTCCCGTAGTTACGCTTTGCACTAATTAATAGTGGATATTAATGGGCACCGATTTGTTAGGGAAAGTTTCCGAGGTGGCGGGTATACGGTACGGCACGGTACTATGCGGTATGGCCGATATAATTGCTGCAGTTTACACCGGACTACGCAAATCTTCATTAAATACATGGACGGTAAAATCATGGGAAGCCCCTTGCTGATTGAATAAAAAAATTAAAATGAAAAGAAGAATCTCAAACATTTCGTCGAACGTATTCTATCGAATGCACCACTGATCGCACTCTCCATTACACACGAACTTCTACCGCGATACACTATCGCTTATTTCTTCATTGATCATGATCGAGCTTGCGTGGGCTGCGGTATTTAGTGAGATGGTCAATCTTTAAGACCATTGGCTAATGCCCCTGGCCTACAACCACTTGTGAACGATTTAAGGGTAATGGACGAAACTGAAGAGGTTTCGTGCACGGCGATTCCTTCGTTCGATGTCTATACCATCCCGTGCCATACCATAGCCAGGTTAATACCGCTTAATGGACTGATACTAACGCCAAGTTACATTGAATGTTGCTTTAATAGACCATCGACATTATTAGCTCTGATATATCGATATACCGTGGTACCGGCTGGACTCTGTATCATTTACACATCAACTGGTAGTCGAAGAGAGAAAGAGATCTTATAGCTCCATAAAAAAAAAAAAAAAAAAAAAAACGGTCAAAAGTTAAACAACGAAATTGGCCATATTCGAGCAAATGTACACGATGCGATACAAAATGGTTTGAGCGATGATCCGCAAGTACATATCACCGTTATTGGATATCAGGTACATTTATCGAGCACTCGAATCAACATAACATTGGTAAAACCTTAAACACACAATGTCCAGGTCATCCGCTATACAATGGTTATACATATCGGCGTACAGATGTTGGACACTTTGTCTGTTGTTTTTGTTGCCCGTTTTCATATCATGACTGATTGCATACTCTACTCGCTTTACATCGATACTGATAGATAACGGGCAAAGAGAGCTCCATTAATTTGAACGAGAATGAAATAAAAATTGGTTTTTGCTTTTTTTTTTATGTTTTGTTTTGAGAACCATTATGAGCCCGAGTACCTACTGCAACGTCATTCTAAATCTGATCCATTAGCCAAATTTTACACACTTAAAATCACTCGCTCACTCACTCACTCGCGCTCTCTCTCTCTCTCTCTCTCTCTCTCTCTCTCTCTCTCTCTCTCTCTCTCTCTGTTTTGTTAACGAAATGGATTTTCCCTGCTGTGGAAAACTGTTTCACGCACAGAGAACCAGTTGGAATGTTTGCTTACTGATGATGAGTACTGTTTATCAGTTGGTTTAAATTCGACTTTAACTAATGCCTTTCATATTGTAAACCCAACAGCAATCATTGGCACTTCTACTAATGATATTAATCCTAGCACAATCCTGCATAACTTTGGCATTACATGGTTATTCGTAATCCTGAGTTGGGAATGTCTGTCCAACGACTGGGATCATGTAGTAGAATATTCCGCTTTGTGTTTTGTTGTAACTCTTTCATCTAGTTTGATAGCTGAAGGAGAAAAATTTTAACTCCTAAGTTTCCCTAGTTTCCAATATTTGGAGATGTTTGAATCTAATTAATTATCAGTCAGCTGTCGCAAAATCTGTTTCAGACGGTCTTTGGGTCTTTGTATAGAGGCGAGAACCACCAGCCAGTGTGTTTCGTGTAAATTGGTTTAACCGTGAGTCAAAGTAGCTAGTTGTTCCCTTAGGCCAGAGGCTTTGGAATTCGCACCCTGTATTAACCGAATTCATCAAACGGATTCCAGGAGTGAAACGACCCTTGGAAACGGTCAGTTTCAATCGTTATATCGCAATGTTATAGGCTAACCGTATAATGAAATCCTTGTTTTTCGTTCTCGATTTTATTTTATTCTTTCAGTTAGATTTCGCTCCAGATTTTTCATCATACCCTCTCATACTGCAGTCACGAACGAGATCTCTTACTATCTGGGTTCTTTAACCTTCCCAACCCGGTTCTCTACCGCTAGTTTTTACGAGATTTTGCTATGCAAGGCACCCAGTTCTTCATCTCATTTCACCACGACTCATCCAAGGTTCTTCTCTACTCCAGTCTTATTACGTTCTGAAGAGGTCGGGGAAGTCGGTGGCACTACTTAGGGGACACGACCTCTCGTGTTACTTCCTCAATTAAAACTTCTCTACTATACTCCATTCGGTCGTACGTTGGGTATACGGTTATACCTACTATAGATATATCGAAAATTATCGATCAGACCTTGTTTTACTGTATCCGTATTAAACTACTCCATACACCTCCTCCAGCTCTTGGAAGATATTATTGAAATTTATTTCGCTAATAATTGTTACCTTCTCGCAGGTGGTCTAATAGCCATCAACAAATAGAATCCAGGTCTCACAAGAATTTGATCTTAATATTAATTAGCCAACTTTGTTGCAGCTGCGAAACACACGTCTCTCTGTTCCGCGCGCATCTCCAAAGGCAAAGTTCAACTTGGCTTGTCTACTTGTCTGTCCGCTGTCTACGATTATGCTAAGTTGGGCTGTTTAGGACAGGTCAAAACTGAGGGTGGGGTAGGATTGGGTTGGTTTCGAAATTCAATTCCTTTAGGGCTTGCTAAGCTGGGCCTCAACGGTCTCCGCTAAATCGGGAATATACACTATAACATTTTGGAAACATATAGTAGGCTTGAATGAAATTATTCACGGTTAGTTGAATCCGTAATAGGTGATGATATTCGAGGAAAAACATTTACAAAAGAAATATGTTGCTTTGCTCGATGACAGACGGAACATAAAACGTGTCGTCCATTAATTAAGCGTGATTTTTTTCTCTTCATTCCAATCATTAGTTTTCCACAAATCTGATATTTTGGGTATTGCCCTGAAGTGACGTACGCGGGTGTTTGTATGCAGGAGGATATAGGTACAGATTACGATCAATCGGTCAAATAAATGTCAAATTCGTTACACCCAGCGGTATTGCAACGGCAGACAGATACCATTCGTCAAAAGTCGATATAACGTCACCACGCACTCGCTCTGAATAGATTTCGATACTTTAACGGTCGTTGCAGCAACAGCAACGGCAACGGGGTGGTTTAATGAAAGGTAAATCACCGTATTGATACGTTATAGGCGTGACTGAATATTTATTATTTTTTTTTTTCATCAAATTTTAATCACGCACTCGAAATTGAATGGGGATACATTATCCCCGCATTTAGTGACAGCGGTGGGACGGCAACTAACAACGTCATCTACTTCACAATTTCAGCTTAAATACGCCTCCCGCGTACGCCGCGTCCGCTTCTAGCTGTATTCGTAGGAAAACGTAATCTCACAGCTACTAGTTTTCGTTGGCCAACATCTAACCGGCTACCCAGTGCAGGGTAATAATATCGTAGTAAACTGGGAGCATAAAGCGTGACTAGATTTCTAGTCTAGTCTATAAACTAACTCTTAGTACAGTTATATTAACCAGGAGGCGCCAGTTTAATCCGGCCAAAACTTACTTTTCACTCACACCCCCACCTCGCTTGATGGCCCTAGCTGCTGCACAGACTAACGCCATTTTGAATAATTTATACATTCGAACAGGCAGCATAGATAGACTAAACAATATATTGATTTTACCATAATTATTCAACTCCTCTCTCGTCTCATCTCTACACTTCTCTCTCTCGCTCCCTCTCTCCACAGTCTTCCATTCTCTTTAGCAGAATGTGCACGACAAATGTGTAGCTTTTGGAAACCCGATCTTTTTACTGTGAGTCATTGTTTCCTGAATTTCCCATAAGTTTTTTTTTTTTTCTGTTCTTTGTTTCTTCTCTCCATAATTCACAATGCAGTTTCCCTGTAAAGAGGTACAATTTCAATAGAACGTGAGAGAGGAATGTGCACGCCAAGTATGTAGCTTTTGAAAATACGATCTTCTTAGTGCAAGGTTTTGTTTTTTTATTTTTGATTTTGAGACACGTTTTTTGTATTATTTTTTGTTTTCTTCGACATTGATCATGATGGATTTTTCCCGTAGAGAAATAGTAGGAAAAAAAGTAGAAAAAAAAAAAGAAAATAATTTGCACAACAAGTATGTAATTTTTCAAAATACAAACTTTTTAGTGCCTAGGAATTATTTCCTGATTCGATTGTACGTATATTTTATTTTTATTTCTAAACATTTGCATTGTATTTGTCCTCGTATTATAAAACGTCTTGAAACCTCAAGGCTGAGTGCTTTGGAATTGGATGCAGAGAAGTAAAACAGTAACTCGAGTAACGACAAGAGAAGTATACCTAGGGAGGGAAATTTCTTTCCTCTCAACGGAAGCTTGAGAGAGAGAGAGAGAGAGAGAGAGAGAGAAAGAGAGAGACAGAGAGAGAGAGATATAGAGAGAAAGAAAGAGAATCGAGCAGACATGAGTTAGTTGATACGTCAGATATACGAGACGTACGTATCTTATACTCTCTCTCTTACTCAGAGACAGAACTGTTAGAGGAACGAAGAAGCCGGTTGGAATGGTAGAACGATCTATCAAATGTATCGCATTTCCAACAGTATATCTGCAAATCGCAGAGGTGCTTCTGGAGCAGTATGGACCCTCCGCCTTCGCGTAATGGAGCATAACGTTTAGCGATGGGTGCGTTAGAGTTCTCCCAGAAAATATATATATATGTATATATTCCAAGGGTAAAATAATCCCAATAAAATAAAACCTGAAATCTTCATGCAGAAAATAAGAAGAAAAAAAAAAAAAAAAACAACAAAAAATAAAGGAAAGAAAATGAGGAAACGAAACAAAGAATTCAGAAAGACATTATGCTGATTGGTATAATTTGTTCGATTTATCCAGATGCCGTTATAGCACGGATTAATTAATAATAATAAAAAATCTTTGGACTCTAATTAACGACGTGGAATGAGGTCGGTGGGGAGGGGAAGGGGAGGGGGAGAGGGGGAAGAAAAAATTTAAATTCCATCGAACCGCGTAAAGATTGATTTGAATTACTCAAATCAAGAGAACTACCCTTAGTGAGATATAATTAAGACCAGGCTTGTTCGGGTTCATTCACTTGTGCAATCGTCTCTCGACACACTGAGCTTTACACAGAACTTTAATTATCAAGCTACTATTATAACCTGGGCAGAAGTAAATTAATACCTTTGGCTTTGCTCCTGGATGTGGAATAAGCCTGTTTCGGTCGTTCGAAGAGCGGACTGTGTTGGAGAATTCTATCAATCCTATTGAAAATCGAACCAATCCATTAAAGCTGTTGAAGTTCGTTGATTTATTGAGTCAACAATGAGAGTTGAAAATTTGAGTGTCCTCACTGTTATAGCGATCTAAATAAACCTGAATTTCGTCAAGGTGAGTAATTAATGGTTCGTTAATTGGACAAGGTCAATTCAAAATTCAAAATTCAATCATCAATTCGTGTAAGTCGAAACCCTTTGGAAGCCGCATTAACAGCCGCCCCTACTCCTAACAGTTACACATTTCTACCAACTAGGAGTTGTTCGGTTAGACAAATACCCGACAGAGGATTGGGTCAATCCCTTGAGAATTTTGAAAGTGTGAGAATAACGTCTCACTGCAAAACCCGACATGATTTATCAGGACATTTCCTAATACTTTGCCTCCAGGTACCTCAGGAGCCATAGCCCACAGCCCGCCAGAGCTCAGAAGTAGGGTGAAGGCATGGCTAGGCATGGGTGCAGATGTATGGGCTGTACATTTGTCTCTTGAAAACGTGTCTCCTTTGCCAGTCAGCAGAGAGAGGGAGTGAGCGAGCAAGCATCCAGGAGCTTTGGATGAGCCTGAGTTGGGTAAGGTTAAGTTCTTCTCGGGATATTTCCACCCCTGTAGGATGAGGAGGTCTTAAGGGGGTGGCAGGTAGGGTGACGGTTGTGTCTCAGGTGTGTATCTCACCTAGCAATTTGGCGAAAGGACCCTCTTATTTGGTCCTTATTCAATCTCTTCTGCCGTTTGCCGTTTGCCAAAAGAAATCGGTGTCGTTTCACAACTAGGGATAGATCGGGGGGGTAATCTTTCCTCTTACATCTTGTGTCACATACACTTTTCATTCAACGTAATCTACCCACCTGTGCATGGATAACCATTTATCTCTTGCCAAACAACCAGCTGGACGCTCTATTTCAAAATGATAAAAATCGTTCAATGATATAAAAATCGTATGAAAAGAAAGATACCTCTACCCGCCATTGGTGTTTATAATCGATTATGAAACTGCATATCAATCATACTTTTACACGTCGGTATAAAACCTCGAAATATACCTGCAGGTACTGATTTTCGATTTACGATCTACTGTACACGAATAAATCACATGTTTCTTTCCTCGAATGAGAAAAATGTCTTTACTTCTTTTTTTATTTTCTCCCACTGCACGTGGTTTTAATATCCCGTCAAGTCTTCTTTCTCCTATTTTTTATTTTTTTTTTTTTTTTGCTTTTTTTTTAGTTCATGGATTCGACGCTAACATCTACCAGACTATCGTTCAGAGATGTTCTACTTTTATCAGCATGCAGTATGACTACGTATGTATGTTACATACGTACCCATACTCACTCTTTCTCTCCTTTTTTTATTTTTTTTTTTTTTTATTCTTTTTTCTTTTTATTCTGCCTCGCGATTGCCCTTCGTAATTAACAAGCCCATTGTCCTCTTTCAATGAAGCTTCAGACGTATACTTCCCATTAACGGAAACCCACCCTAACGGTTTATTAGGTCCAGTTCATTAGGTGATTATTTAGCGGTATCTACTACTGCTGTGTATGTACCCAACTGGTTAAAAGTTTTGTGTTAAATGAAACAAGCTTTATCTCATACTGCAGACCTGACCCTACCTCTGACCCAAAGAGATGTACGGTTGTTTCAGAGTTCTATAAACTTTTCAATACTCAAAAACAGGCCATTGCAGCAATTTTTTTATTTTACAATTCTCTTAGTCCAACATTTCGAAAACTTGAACCCCAAAAAATTTTCACTGTGGGTCTGAGATATTAAAGAATTAGATACTTTATATCATGTAATTCGGTACTGTACGACGTATCGTCAGCCCGCATGTGTAACAGAGTAAATGGAGCCATTTGCGAACATCGTTAAAAGTGGTTTTCAAGAAATAAGGTGGTAGACATTTTTTTTTTTTGTTTTTTTTTTTTTTTCAGAGTTATTCGCACTTTTCTACCCCCGTAATGGTGGATTTTTTTTTTCTCTCATTTTTTTCGCAGCTGAATTCTTCAGTCAGAAAGCTGGACACGACATTTTTATAGTCTCTGCATTACGGTATCATTTCCTTTATCCAAGTCCCATCTGCAACGTCGGTCTTTCATCAATCACTCACTACTCTCGAGGTTTTTTCTAACTTCGACGTGAACACGTTACCATTGAATTGATTTTATCCCGGATGCAGTAGGTGGCCTTGTGTATATGTGTATATATATATACATATATATAGTATATGAGGTGGAAATCGAGTCTGAATTTCCAAGCCAGAAGACCTTTAGACATTTTACGAGTAGATGATGACTCCAGAGTTTGATGTATATTGATAGTCAAGTAAAATTCAATCTGAATCGAACACCAGAAACAAAAATTAGCCCCCTAATTTTATCGGACAAATCGTTTTTTGGGACTAAATAAAAGCCTGTACGTATGTACCAGCTGTATGAAGCAAATCGTTAGAATTGCACAAAAGTCTTGATTCTTCTTCTTCTTCTTCTTCTTCTTCTTCTTCTTCTTCTTCTTCTTCTTCTTCTTCTTCTTATTCTTATTCTTATTCTTATTCTTATTCTGGAAAATATCTAGAGCTTATCAACCTGCACAGACAATACCCTTCAGACTTCTTGAGAATAGAATCCATTGTTCTACGAGGAAACTTGAAAGGCAACAATAACGTAGCTAGAGTTTCTTATTATACTCTTCTCTAAATATCATTACAAGAATCGTGTTATGAGAAAATTTTCATTAATAACTAACATATATATCTATTTTCACAAATTACATTCATGGTCCATGCTCGAAGTGAAACAGTAAAACTATTTTCATAGTTTAATAAATAAAATATCGCGAATCGAATTTCCGGAAAATTGATTTATCGCCCATCGTCATCGAGGTTGCATAAGAGAATTTGGGAATTTTGCGGATACTTAATTGGCACACGAGATAGGTCAGGTGGACCCGTGGCTTGGGATGAACTCTGTCCAGTTTGATGATAATAGACAGTCGATAAAAGTGGAAACGACTATGTGAATCGGTACATTTTAGTCAGACATTTTCCATGTATGTACATATTAGCATGTATATGTATCTATGTATGTACATGTAGACGTTGCAGGTAATTGACGTTAGGTAATTTATATCAAAGCCCTCCCTGAACCTTGCACGATATTAACTAGTTTTAATATGTTAATCTATAGGTACGTTAAATAGTTTTATAATTAAAATACATAACACATGAAATGCATTTTAAATAGCTTTCAAAATTCACGGTTATATTTACGACAAAGATATATAATACCTTCACAGAAACCGAATCCAAACTGCATCCAGAATGGCAGCATCAATTTTTTACTTTTTATATGTAACAGTTTTATCACTTTTCAGCACCGATACTATATCGATATCACATCTTCGATTCAAAAATTAATTTTTCAGACTTTTCAAACAATTTTAAAATTGAATAAAATATTTAGACGATTTTTCACCCAGATTTAAGAATCTCGAAATTTCTATCATCTCGTTGAATTGTATCGTAGAAAAAAAAATTTTCAAATAATTTTTGGGTATTCAATTTTAACCCCATCAATACAACCCGATCAATTTTGTCCCGGTTTTTCCCCACTGTCCTCCTATCCATATCAATTTGTAACCGAGTTTGGGAAAATTTTCTATCGATCAGTTTGAAAACTTTTTATGTAAAACATTAATCTCCTTTATGAGAGAAAAAAAATAAAATAAAATAAAAACGAAAGAAAGAATGAAAAAAGAAAAATGGTTGAGGAAAAATTTTGTCAAAAATTTATGGTTTTGAATAGCGATTGAAACCTTTTTAGATAAGCTAGTCCTTAGATTGATTGATTGGGTCGTTATCCTTGAGGAAAATGTGATTCGAAGTGCTAGAAATATCGTCGATCTATTATACCTTTATATAATATTATAGATTATAGGTATACATGTATATATACCAGCTATGTATATATGTACTAGTATGTATGTACCTTAACAGCGAAGGAACTTTTTTCACCAACAAATTTTAACAATCTAACTTTTTAGAAATCGTGAGAACTCACGTTTCATTCGATAAAAGGTAAATCGATCTATCGCACACTCGTCGTTTCGCGATGATCATGTGTGAGTATCGTTATTCCCTCCAAAAAAAAGAAAAGAAACAGAAAAAAAAAAAAAAAAAAATACACAATACTAAAAGGAGGAAACTTTGATCCGGAAACTTTGTACCTGAAAACCTTTTGAGAATCGATTTATAAAAATTTTTTATTTATATCTTTATCCTAAATAAACTTATTTCTCTCGATTCTTCTTATTCTTTTTGAGTAACACTGCAAATATTTGATATTTATCAAAAGTTTTCACAAGCCGTTTGTCTCCAATGCTGCCTTCTTCTTCTTCTTAGCTTACTCCTCTTATTCTTATTCTTATTCTTCTTATTATTCTTCTTCTTCTTCTTCTTCTTCTTCTTGGGGATAATGTCTTTTTGGTCTCATGGGATCGTCCGGTTCCTTGCGATACCTTTTTCATGTTTTCAACGAGTGTGTTAGACGGCACAAGTTTTACGAAAGATAAAAAAAAAAAAAAAGAGGAAAATGATCAAAAATAAGAAGTAGAAGAAGAAGAAGAAGAAGAAGGAACACACGGATTCTGTGAAAGCTAAGTTAGAGACGAAATTAATCCGTAACGATCTTATAACGTCGCTGTAGGGCATTCCTACCTTTGATGAGAATAAACTTCGTGCATTATCCCATCTTACACTCTGTTAAACAGTGTTGCAGTCCGCCGGTGTTACCTAGAAATTTAACAATGACCTGGTACTACATGCAGTTCGTTGTAAGAAGGTTTGGACTGGTTGGCTCCTCGCCAATACAGTTCCTAGTTCTAAATGGAAACTGTTAACTGCACGGTTGCTAGGTCTCTACCTTATACTCCATGATTAGCCGGACTGTGGCAAAGATCTTAAGAACCATTCCGAAACTCTTAACCGCGATAAAAATTCCCATACTAAAAGTAAAATAAATAAAATAATAATAAATATAAAATATTGTTCGTCAATAATTTCTTTCTAAAATTTTCAAGATAGGTACCGCGCAACGAGCTCAAGTGGAAAGCACCGTTCATGATCGATGAGAGGTTATTTTACTCTCGGAATGTTATTGGCAGTCGTTTATCGTACGATTCTCAAGGTTTTCCATCTATCCTCAAATCCTCGACGACAAAAGATTTGGCCGAGTTTTGTAATTGAATTTTATCCGTTCAACTTCTTCTTTTTCTTTTATTTTTTTTTTCAATTTTTCTTTTCTTCTATTTTTTTTTTTTTTTTTTTTTTTTCGCCGCAGTATCGTATCGCTTTAATCCTAAGCATCCGGTGATTCGGTTCGTGTACTTGAATTATTCGAGAAAATGGCCTCAGCTGTCGTTGTGCACAATCTTATTCCACACAACGAACCTGCTGCTCTTTGTCACGATATATAAATTTTTCTTTTTTTTTTTTTTCTTTTTTCTTGTCCTTCTCACTGCTAAGAGCTGAGAGCTGGATCGTTTGATCAAAGGTGACTGTTTTCCCAGATCCCATCCCACTCCGGTATCACCAGCAGCACCATCAACGAGGGCAGCACAGTCGTCTACATTTAATTAAGTATTGATAACAGAGAGCTGTAGTAAAGTTGTTTCAATTTATTTATCGTTATCCAGTTTTTGCACATCGTGTTCAGAATAAAATTTCAAACGTTAGTAGGTTGTACATCGTTTGTGACTATATGTATATATATACTGTTTTGTTCAGATACACAAACAAAGTCAAAGCGAAGAAAAGTGGGATAGTATAAAAAGATACAGCTGGGATAGGAGAGTTAAAAAATGACGGTATCAAGTTCATCCTCTAGAGATTTGCTTGCCATATGCATATGCATGAAAGTCTCTCCACGCCCTTCGTTGTACATATACATATATAAATATACTCTTGAAGTGTCTATGTATTTACTCAAAAATTCAGGGTTCACACTATTATTTCTTCTGTGACAATGAATTTTTCATCATTCCCTCTCTCTCTCTCTCTGGAGACAAGCCTTACATCCATAACCCTCCCGTGACTTCATACCAATAAAAGTACTCTTTTTCAAATAGTTTTTTTTCTTCTTTCTTTTGTTCCTGCTTCAATTGACACAAACATTTCTCACTTTGTGGTAAATATCGAAAAAGGAAAGACTATAAGTTGTTTTCTTTTTTTTTTTTTTTTTTTTTTTCCTCTCAGACTTCGGAGTTTCATTTCTCTGATTCAGATACGCCGGAATGATAATTGACGGACGTGAATTTTGACGGTAATTTAAATCTTTTAAAGGTTTTATATATCAACTCGTATAAAAATTTGAAAGTTTATAGAATTGAACTCGAAGAATACTGGTGGAAAGTTTTTGTTTTACAGTTTCTTTTCTTTTTTTTTTTTTTTGTTTTTTCTTGTCTTTCTCACGAATAGTTCGACGAAGTTTTAGGGACAAGTATCGATTACTGAGATTTCAGACTAACTCGTGTATGTCTACTGGGAGGCAAGTTTTGCCATGATCCAAGCACTCAGATTTGTCTATTGTCAGGATTTAGACATAGACATTATTGTGCTAGATCATTGTGTTCGTTTTGTGTCGTAAAAACAACGAAGACTAATTGTTTGGAAGATCAGAATCCATAATAGAATAGTTTCAAAAAATAAGGAACGAAGGACTATCAATATTCGTAAAACTCACCGTTCATATCTTAATAAAGAACTTTACTGTTCAAATGACAGTCATGAACAATCACGAACTCAGTGAACATTATCAAACTCATATTGTCTATCATTTTCGTCTAAAATTCTAGAAAAAAAAAAAAAAAAAAAATAATAAAATCACACAAACTCTCTGAAATTCTTTAAAACATTTTTAAACAATTCGGATTCTGTTTCTTGTTTGAAGTTTTTGCTACTTGGGTCAATCACTTTTGCAATCCGAGAACTCCGTGACCTGAAAACTTGTGCATATATCAAAGCACAATATTCTAGTGTCACAGTACTCGTATGCAAAAGTTCACTTCACCCGAGCTGTTTTAGTTTTACGAGTTGAAACACTTTCCATGTAAGACATATACCTGGGAGTAGATTGTTAATTGTCACTCGAGGTGCCTTTATACTACGTCATGATTTTCTTAGAGAAACTATATTTACTGTACCTACAACAGCAGATATGGCGAGTTCAGAGATGCGATTCGAACGGGGATTTAGACATTGAGGTAGGAAGCTTTCACAAAAAAAAAAAAAAGAAAATAAAAAACAAGGCTGCAAACTGGAAACTAAAATTGTGTATTTTTTGAAAATGAATTTTTCAATAATATTTACATATTTGATCGTAATTTTGTTTTTGTGATTAGGTGGAAAGTAGGTACCGTGAAAATAAAAACTGCTTTAACGTATTTTTATTCATTTCTTTTTTCTTTAACAGTACATTGGCACAGTTTCTTTTCATTTTAAGTTCGATTTAGCATCCGGTGACTGTGACTGACTGACTAGTCGATGGTTTGAATAATTTCGCTTAGGAATTGAATGGAAATCTAAGGTCTGGTGGGTATAGGGGTAGGAAGTAGGGTTTCAAAACCCCATTTTTTAGTATTGCCATACTACCGCTTGCCGTTGGGGAGCGTAATGGTCCTTGAGCCAATTTGTATACTCCTTAAAGATACGGTCGAACGATTTGATGGAAAAAAAACCAAAAAAAGAAAAAAAAAAAAAAAAACGACAAAAAGAGAAAAAATAAAAAATACTCGTCGTCTCTCGCTTCCGCAACGACAGGAAAATTTTTACAACGATTAGGAATATCGAACGGTGAAAAAAAATTTTGTATGAGAAAACCAGATTTGAATCCCACCGGAAACGTATGAAAATTTTTTTTTATCTTCTCGCTTTTAAAATTTTTTAAAGCTTATAGTGAAATGAATTTTTGGAAAAAGGAAATAAATTACGAAACCAAAAAAAAAAGAAAAAAGGAAGAAAGAAAAAGTAAAATAATAAAAAAAAAAGGACTCCCGTGTCCTAATAACCCGAGCACACAGCGGCAGTGGCTATACGTAATACGCGAGGACCTAATTTTTTGACATTTAAAAATAAATTAGACAAGTCAATTATACTTTCTCCCTCCTCTACCTGGGGATAATAACACTCTGTCCAATTATCCTCTTTCATTCGCCTCCCAGCTCTTGTTCATTCTCTGGCTCTGGCTCCCCTGCTGCTGCTAAAGGTTCGTTAAATAAATCACTCAAAAATCAAGAATATAAATTTAACAAACCTTGCAGCTGAAGAAAAAAAGAGAAAAGAGGATAAAAAGAAAAAAGAAAGTAAAAAAAAAAAAAAACAAAAAAAAACGAGAAGGAAAAATTATTAAGCTCTTTTTTTTTTTCATTTTCATCTTAGGTAGGTACTTCTTTACTTTCTAGATTTTCGGTTTTTTCTGTTATTCGCAATTCTTGGAGTTAAAGTCGAGTTGATCACAAGTACGTTATATTTTACACAGATTCTGTTAACGATTTTTTTTCCCATATTCAAAACATAAGGAATAAAAATTTTTGAATTCCATTTTTTTTTTTTTTTTTTTACAAATTCAAAAAATAAAATGAAAATAAAATGAAAGAAACTTTTTCGCCAATAAATTTTTGTACGATTATTATACAAACCCCACTACGCCTCTGAGTATTTTTTATCGCAACACACCCTTTTTGCGGGGGTTGTAGAAAATTTGATTTCGAATATATCAAATAACGCGTTATAGATATCATGTTATACAAATACCTATATATATATCAAGACCTGTGGATTGAAATAAATTGAATAGACGTATTACCTAGTTGGATAGCGTAAGCGGGAGTGGTAATGCAAGATCCGAAACGAATTTTATCAAAATCTTAAGTGGTTGGAAGTAGGGGGTTGGTTTTCACGAAGGAGGTAAAAGCGTAGGCATGACACATCATCTCAAGACTCTTGCAAACTCTATTTAGAGACTTTATATTAAATTCCAGTTATGAGAACCGGATCAAACTTTCAATATCAACCTCACCTTACCCTCACACAGGGAAACTCTCTCCTCAAAAACTCTTCCCTTTTCTTTCCTCTCTTTATTTTTCTTTTTTCTCATTTGGCTGCCTCATGCGTAGACATTCTACCCTATCCCATTCTGCCCCCATATGCCACGCGATATCCTCAAATGATAGTCGACCTATGCACGAAGAACTTTCAACAGAATATATGACGTGACTGACATTTTACAGGTGTCACGGGGTTCGCTTGACACAAGATCATCCAATATATAATGTTTTTTTGGTTTTTTTTTTGGTCTTTTTACGAAATGTATGTACAGACATGGGGAAAGAACAGGAGGATAATGTAATAATGAGAAAAATTGCAAATAAGATAATATTCATGTTGTATTTGGCGCCCAACAAATTTGATGTAAATTAAAAGATTTTTTTATGTCCATGAGATTGTCGATCGAAATATTTGAATCATAAGATCAAGATGTAATTAATTCGAAAATTTCGACTATTCGTAGGAAACGGAAGTGGAGAGAGAGAGAGAGAAAGAGAGAGTTAACAGACAAAATGAGTGAGTGAGTAAGAGTGAGAAAGAAAGAAAGGGAGGGAAGCGGTCAGATAAGAAAATAAGAAAGAGAAACAAAGTCCGAAACCACGAGGGATGAAAACGAATAAAAGTTTTCCGATTTCGACAACTTTTTATGACCTTTTTTACTCAGTTTTTGTTGTTTTGTTTCGTTTTTTTTTTTCGCTCCGCTTCACGTTGAGGTGAACGAAATTCAATGCTTAATAACGTTTCGGATGGTGAGGATGCAGACAGGCGCGATAAGATTGTATCTAGGATATCGAAGATCAGGTTGATCTCGGGTTGATGTGGTCGAAAAAAAAAAAATAATCCTGCAATAAAAGGAAAAAACAAAAAAAAAAGAAGATAATGCAGATATCAAAATAAAAACGAAAAACAAAACAAAATGAATTTTGCTATCGATGTATTTACACCCTAAAATTACATACGTATGGGAGAACGGAGCAAGATGAGATGGTGGGGCAAAACGGGACAGAATTGATCGGGATGTATTGATGGGACAAAATGAGACGCCCAAAAATTATTAGAAAATTGTCTTTCTACAACACAATTTGACGGAACCATTAAGAATGTAACGTTTTTTAAACCATTTTGGACGTTTAAATTCAAAAGTCTACAGCAGGTCAAAATTGGACACTTTGAAATTATTTAAAATATATAATTTTGTACAATCGGTACAGCTCATAACTTTTAAAAATATTTTATTTTTGAAGCAATATAAAGCTCTAAAGTCAGAATTCAATGACGGAGAAAAATGGGGTATCCACAGAAGAGTAAAAATTTGCGGTGTAGAAATTCGGAGCAATTTGAGACTGTCCGATTTCGTCCTCTATAACGATATATTTATTTCCCGGAATGTCAAAATTAACCATCCAGTTCCAATTTTTTATTTTTTTTTTTTTATTCAAACACAATCATTTAATAGAATCACATGTACAGTTACAGCGGCATTTGCCCCTCTCTCTCCTACATGTACCAATAAGAATGGTGAATCTATTGCACCTAAAATATGCAACCGAAGTTACACCACGTTTTAAGTTGACAATGCCATGTTGACTCACTCGCTATTCTCGATTACAGCGGCCATTGGGATTTTAAAGCGTGCAGTGTAACATTGGTTGCATATTGTAGGTGCGACAGATTCACTGTCACTGGATGTACATACATAAATAAATACATAGATCGGTTTTATTTACCCTTTATGTATGTATCTATACGTATATATTATACATAATATATATTTATCCAGATATATATATGTGTGTGACCTTTAATCAGAACGAATGAGAATAACTAACTAATGCAATTAACCGTAAAACAGATAAAAACATGAACGTTTCTCCGATTCGTTTCGAGCACGGTTATGTAATGGCAGCAGTAGCAGTAGCAGCAACAGCTCATACACATACATATAAATATCCCAGAGGGTAAAGTATAAATAAACAGATGTGTGTATGTATGTATGTATGTGTACATAGATAGAATTAATCATCGGAGAGTAAAGCTCGATCTCTCTCTCTCTCTCTTTCTCTCTCTATCTCCGTGTATGTTTTTGTTAGAAAGTTAGTTGAGAGCTTTTTGTTAACAATCCTAAATACGAGTGGTGCACTCCGCGATGTATGTAGTATGTATGTATGTATGTACTACGTACCACAGGTATCATATATCATAAATTCGTATATTTCGTTATCGAAAAATATTTTTGCCCTGAGGACGAATTACCACGTTTATTTCCATTTCTTAATTTGATATTTTTTTTTTTTTGATTTTGTTCATTTTCAGTTCCTTTTTTTTTTTTTGATTTACAAGCTTTTTGCGCATTTTTAATTTCAATTATGAATCGAGCGAGAGAGAGAGGGCGAGAAAAAAAAGATACACACCGAACAAAAAAAAAAAAATGAAAAGAAAATATCGTTTTAGTTGAAAATAATTATGATCGAGTTTTGTAAAGGAAAAAAAAAAAAAAAAAAAAAACACTAAAGTGAACTCAAACTTTCAATTACGTTGAGAATTAATTCGGGATGTTAATCAGAAAATTAATAATTAAATTAAATAGATGTAAATTTTCAAATTTCTTTTTTATCCATCATTTTTCGAGATCGAGTTTATACGACAGATCTTCATCCCTCGGATATTATACCAGAGTCTAAAAAACGTGAGAATTGATTCTTCGTCAAATTGTAAAAATTTTTTCACCAAAACTAAAAAACAAAAATCCAAGATCTAAAATCGGTTCTAGTCTCTTTGTGCAATTTCACAGGCTGTGAGATTCCAAATTTCTCAGATTCTGATATAATTCGTCAATTTTATATATTCGACAGATCTTCATCCCTCGGATACTTCTTCTGATCCCGAAACCGTAAAAATTAATTCCCAGATTGTATAAAAATCGATTTCTTCAAACCATATATACATATAACCAAATTATTCAAAAATCTAAAATCGGTTCTACAAGTTTCGTTGTGCAATTTCCATGGGTGGACTGGAAGTAACGTAATGACGGGGTGGTGGTGGGTTTTCGGTATCTGCACTTTCGTATGTTCATATATACATATACCAATTTGTCGTAGGAATGTAGGTAAAACGTACTAGGTATGGTATTAGTACATACATATACGTATGGTATGGTATGTACATACATACATCCATACATACATCCATACCTACCCGCATTTCAAATTTCAAATTTCGCATTTCGTGGTCGAGTTTGAAAAGCAAATCGTGCCAGATGCCGGCATTTATGTAGATAGGGTTAGGGCAGGGCGCGCGCGGCTACGCGGGTTGTTAGATCCATAATGCTCCTCTTCTCACAGCAGAAATCTCCATATGAATATTACACGTTAATATGTATCACACACTCCTGTTCATATGTTAATACCTACAAACCGACATCTCTATGCTACTGTATACGTAGACACGCGTTTCCCTCCCTCACATCCACCCACACATATACATATATACATATATATGAATATATATATATATATGTATATGTACAAAAGTATTTAACAGACACTCGTCTGTCAGGGATTAATATTTAAATATCTATGAATGTACGTAGTACATGAAAATGAAAAAAAATAAAAAGATAATTAAAAAAAGACCTCAGTGGTGTACGGGGGGGGCTCTGCTTCCCTCTCCCCCCCCCCCCCCCCCCCCCAAAAAAAAAAACGAAACGGAAAAGAAAGGAAAAGAGAGGGGGGGGGGGGGGAAATCCTCTGAATGGAAGAAAAAGAGGAGGAATATTATACGTGCAGGTATAACGGTATAACACATGGGATGTAAAACAGAACCGAGATTTTCATTGTGCTAAATCTGGTCGACCGTTACGAAAGGATTTTGCATTCATGTGTATATTTAACATGCAGATCGTGGATCGTTATCAAGTCTTTGTTTGGTCAGCGTTACGTATATAGATATATATATATATATACTTATATATACTATGTAAAAATATATAGGTATGTATGTATAAGGGAGGAAATAGGCAAAATGGGCCCCTTATAAGGAAAAAAGGGAGATTTCACGAGTTTTTACGATTTTTTTTTCTCTTATGATTCTACTTCCTTCAAGTCCTCATATACATAATCAGTATCAATATATGACTCAGCTATAAGAATTTGAAAAATTTTTAATGTGGGGTAAATTTTTTGGTTATTTCTTAATTTTTTTTTTTTAACTATAATAACAACAAACAAAAAAAAAAAAAAAAAAAAATAGGGGGGGGGGAGGGGGTTCATTTTGCTTCCACTTATTTTTAAATGTTGAAAATTTTTGGGAACCCATTTTGACCCACTCTTCCCTATATTCGAGTGATTCCATTAGACATAATAACTTCTTTTTTTTTTTTTATTTCTTCTGTTTTTTTCGAGACCCTTTTTTGAAATGAGTCTCGTTCGGATTGTACGATACGCAATCATTTTTAGTGAATAAAGCTTTTAATAAAATTTGGTATGTATATATAGCTATGATAATAATAACGTTACTAAATCTATGAAAATCCGGGATTATAATTCGCAGACGATTCGTGGTTACGGAAATAACATCAGTTATGCACAACCTAGAGCTACTGTACGTATATAACTACGAACTGTAGTAACTGGAGTAGGGGGTGATGAAGGAGAGAGATGGAGAGAGAAAGGGAGGGAGAGGGAAGGGGGAGAAGTATATTGCAATGAGAGGATTAAGATCGTTGCAAATTTCCGACATGCAATGAACTTACCTAACCAACCAACCAACCAACCTACCAACTCGCAGTACAACCTAAATCTACATATTCTACTTTCTAGAAGCTGGTAATGGTAAGAAAGGTATGTTTTTCGAGTATCAACTATGGCTGCAATATATGTTTAAGTAAACTACCTCACGATCAGTTAAACTTCACTTTGCTACAAATAACAGGGCCCTATTACTGCGGAAAAGAAAAGTCCGTGGGGTAGATTATTATTTATTTTTTTATTTTTTTTCTTCCTTTTACTTTTTAGCCAGATTGCATATCCAATAGCAAGACAAGTCTTATACCTATCCCGGATTGGAAAAATGTATATATGTGAGAGACAATTGAAAGGAGTGTCGCTCATCTTCATCAGAATCTGGAGATGTATAGGAGCAGTATCAGCAGGGTCTACCTTGAGACTTATAGGTCGGGAATAAGATCGAAACGCTAAGTACATTTCAGGAGGTACTTGAAACCACGCTGCGAAAGAGACGCCTTTCACTACGACGTCTATAGAGAGTCTCTGTGAGTATCTCTCTTGAACTGTATGAAAAAGGAAAATAAGAAAAATAAAAATAAAATTTTAAAAATGATGAAGAAGAAGAAATAAAAACTGAAAAAAAAAAAATTAAAAATCTTATACAGTCATTCGTCATATATTTTAGTATCAATTATCATCATTCCAAATCCAAATTGTTAAAAAGTATGTATTTAGAGTGGCCATGAACTAGCTTCTTGAATTTTGAAAGATGATTTGAGGGCTCCAACTTAAGCCACCCTGCCATTGGAAAAAGTCTTCGTTCCAGCGTCTGGGAGATACAAGTAATTTAAAAAGTCATGATAGCGCTTGGATGTAGGCAGTCAACTGTACAGAGGCGAACAGTGGTCTGTCTAGTTTCAGGCGTTAATGACCGCTGAAACAGGTCACAATTCTTTTTCCGTTCAAAAGTCACAAACGAAAAGACGTTCATGGTCTAATTCATATATCTATGAATAAAATCTGACGAAGGAAGTGTTTTCGTTTGTGATTATTGAACTGAAAAAGCGTTGTGACTTGCTTAGCGCAATTTCACCTCAGTGCAGTTGGCTGCCTAAATCTAGGCGTTAACATAATATTTGAATAACCTGTGTCTCACAGACTCCACAATGGAAACAGACCATTATTTCCAACTGTAGTATACGGTAGTAGATCCCCTAAATCATTCCGAAAAATATAAACACTTAGTATACACAGAATAGAAAATTGTATCCATTTATTAATATCGGATTATCTGCATGCTTAATTGATATAGTCATGAAATGAAAGGAAGTGAATTTTAGTAGAATCAGTACAAATGACCATTATTCAGTACACTACCCTACCCTGTCCTACCCCTCAACGAACATCCAGCAGTTCTGTACACTGTGGTAAAGTGCAGTGTATGAATAGCTTGTATGTGTGTATAGAGAAGTGAAAATAAATTGCATTTGTACAGCTATAGGTTAACCGGGTCAAACTGATCAAATTTATTATCTGGTTTATATCATATAGGCAGGTGTATAGGTAGGTAGGTATAAGGTATATATGTATACGTACAGTATGTGGATGAAAAATAAAGGGAGAGTGTAAACGGTATGTGGAGTGCAAAAATTAATTATTTATTATCAAATTATTTGATTTATTATTAGTTTATAAATAATATAGATTGTTACACCGTCACGTTATATATTGTCATGTTATGTAGATAAATTGAAACGATTATGTATATGACACGTAGGATTAAAGAGGTTTGAAAAATTTTCAAAATACATAAATAAATAAATAAATAAATAAAAATGGTCAAAGAACATGGAAAGAAATTTTTTTTAACGGAATAAAAATTTCTTTGTGGCTAATTTGACTTAGAATGTGTATATTATACTCTCTATTTGTCACGTGGTTAATAAATATGTCGAATAACAAAACAATATTGTGGAATCCCATGTCTATTCTAACGTGATAATGAAATTCCTGAACAAACATTGATCGGACAGTTAAATTACATTATTAAATTCAGCCATGTCTAATTTGCGAAACCTTGCCTTTCCAGACCCAACTTTACACGTGACCCAAACCCAGGCTTAAACCCCGAACCTACTGTGGGCTAACCCAACTACTCTAAGCCAACTTCAAGAAGGTTTACTTCGGCTAACATCTGCGGGACAATAAACTTTACGAATTTATTTAAACACCCTGGATAATTCTTACATATCTTACATTTATTTATTTATTTATTTTTACAATTTTTCAACTGCAAGATCGATGTATAATTAATAGCCTAATCATCTGCATAAATTTCGCGACGATTTTACAAACAGATTTTTTTTTTTTTTTTTAAACAAAATTTAAGTTTGCCAAATTCGATTAGGGGATTAATCGGGTAATACGTATATGATGAAATTTATTTAGCTATTTTCCAATCGATACTGAACGGATTCGCATTACGGTATAACCGCGAACCTGATTATCGGTTAGATCAAATATCGATAAGCTGAACGGTTCTTTACGAGTCTATTACATCCGTGGACAGGCTATGTGATAATATAGTTAGAATATTGTTGATGTACTGACTACGTTTAATAAAAAGAAAGATAAAAAAATAAATAAATAAAAGGAATAATATCCTGTTTGCATATCCTGTGCAACCGTTTCGCCAAGTCAAATATTTACCAATTGCAATATTATATCTATGTGCAGATTATAAGTTTATGAAAAAATAGGTAAGAATAAAACCAAAAAAAAAAACAATAAATAAATAGATAAAAATAATTTTTTTTATATATTTATCACGATAAAATTTGTATACCGATATTCAAAGAGAATTACTTGTATCTATATTGGTAAATGTAAATACGTATACGATATTACGTATCAGATATATTGACAAATGGCAAATTTGGACACGAGGCTGAATTTCGGTTGTCTAATAACCGAATCTATGTATGTATGTAAATATTTGTCAAGTTGTTCGTGTACGGTTATGAATTTTGTGAAAGATTTGAATTCGTGTAAAATGAAAGAAAATAAAAAACAGAGAAAAAAAAAAAATGGTGAAAATAAAATGAAAAAAGTGAGTAAAAAAAAAAAAAAAAAAAAAAGGAAAAATCACAATGTCCAATACTCGGGGCAGCCAACTCTGATTCTTCTAATTGGAGCTGAGCCTTAATCAGAGTGCTTTTTACCGCGACGAGAGCGCCCAGGAGTGGAAAAAAATAATAAGTCGTACCAGCAGAAAAGGCAAAGGTCAGAGAGAAGAGGAAAGGAAAGGAAAGAAAAAGGAAGAGGAATAGAAATAGGAAGAGGAACAGGAACAGGATAAAGAACAGGAAGAGAAAGAGGAATGGAAAGGAGGGTAGAGATTAAAAAACTGAAATTAATACCAAGACCTCTGCATAAAGTCTGACTAACTGTAAGAGTGAGTTGAATCCAAGATACATGCCTACCTATAAAGGGTATTTCATCATGAAAGCCTTTTTCTCTTCTTTTTCTCTTCTTCTTTTTTTTTTTTTATTATTATTATCCTTTCAGGATGGGTGGCAGTTAAAATAACAGCCCGTATTCATTTTTTGAAACTGTAATTCCCTGATTTTCTTTTCTTTTTTTTTTTTTTTTCTTTTCACGATTTTTATTCATCTTCCGCACTGTAATTTTTTCAACTTTAAATCAAAATCGTGAAACTCTCTTTTGAAAATCATTTTGAAAAGGATTTTGGGAATCTGCGATAAAAAATTTGCTCTCACTAGAATCAAAAAACTTATCGTTTTCTTCACAAGTTATATTTTCATGTATACGATGCTATACAGGGTGATTCAGGATGAACGCACCAAATTTTTTGGGTAGATTCCTCGAGACATTCTAAGACTAAATTTCCTTTACCAAAAATTCGAGGGTCTAATAGTTTCCGAGATACGGACTATTTTAGTTGACCAATCACAGAGCTGACAGAGTCAGGGCCGAATCAAAAGAATAAAATTAACAGTGCCCATGGGTCTTGCCCGATAAAATTTTATTTTTGTTTTGCGTAGATAACGTCGACATAGTTGTAAAAAAAAAATTAGACAGACTAAGACCCACAGGCACTGTTAATCTTATTCTCTTGATGCAGCCCTGGCTCTGTCAGCTCTGTGATTGGTCAACTAAGATATCCCGTAGCTCGGAAACTATTAGGCCCTCGAATTTTTGGTAAAGGGAATTTAGTTTTAGAATGTTCCGAAGAATCAACTCCGAAAATTTGGTGCGTTTAACTTGAATCACTCTGTATAAGTCCTTGAAACGATATATAGATCGTGTGTAAAGCTGAGGCAAAATAAAATGAAGAAAAGAGTCTAACGAGCCCCACGACAATCGTCTCAAATTCTCTATCGAGTGTCGATATAATAGACTCACTCGTTCGAGTCGCGACCTCTAGCTCTTCCACTCACTTCGACTCGATATCGGATCTCTTCTCCACCTCCTGGTCCTCGAACCTCATCCTTCTCAGCCTCTTTGCTGTCTTTTTCCCTTACTCGAGGGGTAAGTTCTAGCTTTTTGGGTTAGGGTCGAGAACTCAGAGTTTCTGTCTTTTATTCCTCAAGTTCCATCCAAGCCTCGCAACCTTCGTCAACGACTAATGACTCCTCGTTGTTATACTATACCGATCATTGTTGTTGTTATTATTACTATAGAAATTGACAAGAAATATAAATAAATAAATCTTCATTTATTTTTTACTACGTTTTATTTTTAGAATAATTTTCTTCACGATACATCTTTTAACCCCCTGCTTCAGCTATAATACATTAGATTATACAAATGAACGCGAATAATGGTCTGGCTCAGAAATGTATTAATTATTACAAAAACGGTTTTGGCCAGGGGTTAAACGATCGTCCTAATTGCAAGGCCGAGTTAAGGTCGAGCTGGGTTTAGGTCAGGGGGCAAAAACGCTCGTCCAGAGTCAGTCAAGATTTATCGTCAAGTATTATCACCGCAAGAATTTTGTTTAATTTTTGATTATTATAATTTTTTTTGTTTTTTTTTTTAAATTTTTTTGTCTTTTTTTAACGACTCAAAAATCTTACCTCTCACCGTTAAATAAGACGCCGATTATAATCGGTGGGATTCTTTAACCCAATTCAAAACCGAGACCAACTCCAGGTGATATTTCAATATTCATTATGGTAATTACACGATTAAATGGTTTTAACTATCTGGTACGAGAATAAAGGTCGATAATATTCATTTCGGTATTAAACCTCGAGGGGGTTCAAAAGCCAGCTGAGTCTGAGTCTGAGTTTGAGTCTCACAATCTGTTAGTCTACGAGAGCTCACTGTGTCTAATTCTTAGTTTGGTTGGCTAATCTCATTGAATTTATTGAAACCGATTTCGATAACATCTTAGACATCGAAAATACTCACGATCATTAATTTGTTATCCCTAAATCCTTACCCCCTACTCTCATTCATCGAGAGATTACAATATCATATACCTACAGAGCAGATACAGCACAGCTGAATTTATAAGCTCTCAAAATAAACTCAGGATCCTATAAAATATTGAAAAAAAATTGAAAATTTAGAAACCTTGTGCAATTTCGAAAAATAAAATCCGAGAAAAAAATAAAATAGTAAAGAGATTTTATACGAAAGGTTGATTTATTAAATTTTGGGGGATAAATTTTCGAACTCGCTTTGTATCCTTCGTTTGAAAAAAAATTCTGATGACAAAGCCTTCCGAGTTTGTGTAATACCTATAGGTATATATGTATGTATATATATATATATATATATATATACCGGGTTTGGGTGTGTATGTATTGCGGATCGATTGATTGAAAGGATCGAGAATTTTGGAAACTTCTAATTAAATACCTTGATTATTGATTACACCGTTAATGAACGTATCAATTTTCTAACCCCGTTTAACGCATAACGATTCATCTAACCGATTGTTCAAAGTGTCGAGAACAGTTAGTGGCAGTAGTAGGTGTGATAAAGTAAAAAAGAAAATTTTAATAAAAATCGGTTTTTGACTGGATTAATTCCCCAAAAAACAAACGAAAAAAAAAAAAATAAGACAATTTATTTTCAATTTTCCATCTGACACACATGAAGTTTCACCCAATTCTTTTGTTTTCTTTTTTCCTATATGCTTATACTAGCAAAATAAAATACACACGAATTTCCGTGCAACTTCATACGTGTCAAAATCCAACACACTAAAATTTTACAACGTATATTTTACCTACTTCATATCATAACTGTCTAGATAGATATAATTAAGATTCGGTCTGAAGTAGGAAGTAATAATTTGTATGTAATCCTTAGGTTGGTAGGTAGGTAGGTAGGCTAGTAACTCCGCATCGTGCGTTCTAGGGGATTTCCCCGAAATGTTACTATGGACTATGGATATACCAGGCTTTAGTATGATTATTAATGTAGATGAATAGCCGTGCGGTTCTGCACATTAATTGGTTTGTAAATTCTTGATCAATAGTCAGTATCTATATGTATACTATACATACATATATACATATGTTACACATATATAGTATTGTGAAAGTTTATTAGATAATTATTATTATAGATATATTATATACCTCGTACTTATCAACCTACGTTATTATTTTTTTCTATAATATCATATCTGTCAAATTCGTAAAATTATTTTATAATTACCTAAATACACATTATATCTATATAATTTTCAGACTTTTAACTATTTAACTAGTTTTCATAAACTCATTTCAGAGATACTAGCCATGGGTATATACTAGGCATATTATATATACATATAGGTATATATATATATATACTCTGAAGAACCACTTTAATACTTCGCGAAGAAAAAAAAGCTAATAAAATTCAAAAAAAAAAATTACGAAACAAAGAAATGTAAAAAAAAAAAAAAAACGAAATAAAATAATAGAATTAAGGTAAAAGTTACTTCTGTTTAAATTTTAGAAAAATGATGGGGGGGGGGGAGGGGTTCATAATTTTTAGTTTCGTTATGATTTTTTTTTTTTTTTTTTTTTTTTCTAAGCGTCATGAGGTGCGCTGCTGCAGGGCTTACACATATACGTACAGTAAAAAAGAAGAAGAAGAAGAAGAAGAAGAAGAAGAAGAAGCAAAAAAATAAAAAAAATAGTGAAAATAAAAAAGCTGCGGTAAATTCTAGCTTCATTTTTTTCTTCTCCACCAGCTCTCTTCATAATTTTTAATTTCATTTTCCCGAGATTAAGGTTGGAATACTTAAACAGTGCGTGGCATTTCTTAATTACAGATGATGCATAGGCCACCTCGAGTCTCTCTTATTCCTTATTTTATCCTGCCGGAGCAGCCATTCCACAATTTTTACCTTTTTTTGTAGTTTTTTTTTTTCTTTATTAGTTTCTCTAACCTATACTAGAAACTTAGTTTTACTCAATCTTGGACTTAAATCGTTTAAACTTTTTCTATCTTTCTATCAAAAAAAAGAAAAAAAAATTAAAAAATAAAAATAAATAAATGACTAAATAAATAAAAAAAATTCTTAAATATTCTCTTGGATCGAAATTTTGGACAAATTAAAAACCCAACAAAAATCTTACACTCATTGCAGCATCAGTTACAGGTATAGATAAGTATACATATATACATTGTATATGTGAGATATATAATTGCAGGTTGATCTCTCGTTAATTTTGTTAATTATTCCCGTTCACGAGAGGGTTATATAGGGTAGAGATGTACATACATACATAAATACATACATACATACATACATATCTACTACCTGCAGTAATTACAAGGGCTCAAAAACGTGTCGGTTTAGATGGGATTATATCCTACTAAATAACGGCTATTAACCACTTGGCGAACCTTTTATTAGAGAGCAAAAGCTCCGCAAGAGCTTCGGGAGCCGAAAAATCTTGACCCTTTCTGCGGTAGGTATATAACCTAACCACTTAAATTCGAATATTCTTCATTTTTTTTTTATTATTTTTTCTTTTTTTCTAACCTTTCTCCCTTGAAAAAAGATTTTTGCAAATTGGCTGATAAAATAATACTCGAGGAAAAAAAAAAATTAAATAAAAAAATAAACGAAATCAAACCGAAAATTGGGGGATGAATGAAAAAAAAAAAAAAAAAACATGTTTGCAGTTCGTTATTTTTCTTTTGTTAATTTTATTTTCTTTTATTTTATTTATTCTTTTTTTTTTTTTACCCTCGAATTTCGCGGTGACCCCGGTTTTATTTTTCACCAATTAGGTTAAAACGCTCGACGATTAAATATAAGAAACATGTACCTGTATATACCTGTACCTATTATATACTTACTTAACGCATCAAGAATTGTATAAATAAATTAAATAAGTAACGCGCGACTTTTGCCATAAGGGATGATACAACGTGGGGGTTGAGAGGGGAGGGGGGGGGGGGGGGGGGGCACGATGGTAAAAGGTGAATAATGAGTCTGTTTGCTTTTAAACTCCCTTAATTATATTTACTAACGTTCGAGTTTTGTTTGCGGAATGGTCGTTAAAAGTTAAAGGTTGATGAGGAGGGTAGGTAATTTAGGGGGTAGGTATAAGGCCATCGTCTTACTTTAAACATCGACTATATTTCCCACTTGTATAAATACTTATGAAATGATAACTGAATGAAAAAAAAAAATAAATAAAAAATAAAAAAATAATAACAACAATAATGAGGTGCAATATAAGATACAAAAATCATCTCTTCTTTTGTAATTGTACACGTATCTCAAAACAAAAAAAAAAAAAAAAAACTCACCGAATTCAAAATTGTTAATATTTGCAAAAAAAAAAAAAAAAGGGATGCATAAATCCTCTAGGTGACTAAAAATTTCTCTCCAGGGATACTTTTTTTTTCATTTTTTTATTTTTTTTTTTTTTTTTTTATTTTTCACCCTGGACTAGAGGGAAAAATTCCGTCAGGTTACTTCCACCCCATAATTTTCGGTTTATGACAATTATTATCTGACATACTACGGCCCTGCAGCTTTAAAGCCCGTTGTTCAAACGAACCAGCTTCCCTCGCCTCGCCGCGCCTCATCTCTTTTCTCCCAACGGACGGGCTTTTTCTGCTTCTACAATTCTAACTAGGCGCAGTAATTTAGTGTTATTTATGCCTTCCAGGGCTGCAGTTTTGGTACGACGGTGAGAAAAACAAATAATAATAATAATAGTAATAATAATAATAATAATAATAATAACCCTGCCTTATCTACACTCGGTAAAGAAGATCCTTTACTCTCACCTTTGGGAAAGTTTATATAAACTATAATTTATCACCTGCCAAGGCAGCCAAGGGGGGATATGGAATTGTCAATAATTTCTAACTCCGAGTATCGACAGCCTCTGAAAGATGTATGACTCTATGTGATTGTCTGTGTGTATATATATACATATACATATATACATATATATATATATATATATATATATATATATATATATGGATTGGAAAGGTAGAGCTGGAGATAATCCTGCTGAGAGAAACTAACCGCAGCGAACTGCAGGCAGGCGAACCAGTCAAAGATAATCACTGTAAGCTCTTCAAGGTACAGGTTGAGGTGGTAGACTGATATTGGGTGGTGTATATATATATATACGTATAGGATTTGTCGAGACTTTATACAACTTCTTTTTAGATTGACAATTTGTAGAAAAATTTTCTATCGCAAAAGATGAAAATTTTAAAAAGATATTTATAAAACAAATATCATATCGTATCGTTTCATCGACGATTTATTAGATCTTCGATTATATGTTTTAGCGATATATTTGATTCACGTGTTGTTTCGCTCGATTTTATTTTCGGTTTTTAGGTTAAGAATGCGGATTTAAAAATGGCGGTTTCAATATTACCAATAAATAATAAGAAATAAAAAAGTCACTAGATTTTGATGAAAATTAATTTCCAGACACTTTTTCGGTCACTGATTAACTATTTTGTATCAAAATCAAAATGGCGGATGATTAAGTCTTAAAGTTTGCTTTAGAATTTATAGAATTCGTGATAAAAAAATTGTATACCAAATTTTTTTTTGGATTGAGAAAGTGAAAATCTGAAAATAAAATAACAAAATAATTTTAATAATGATGATGATAATTGGATATCGTGCGGTTTGGTTCGATTGGAATTGCTATTATAATTTATTCCAATCAACTGGATGAACCGTGTTAAATCAAGTTTCTTATTATTATATCCTGAAGTAGGTACGATGCGAGGCGAAGAAGTTTCTCGGAAAGCAAGAAAGCGGTAAATTTTTCGCTCGACTTTAACCTGAAGAGAAAACGATTTGAAATTGAAAGAGAAATTTCGTTTCAAGTATACTTTAAGAAATATTATATTTTTCCCATAAAGCACCAGATGCTGTCGGTTGTAATGCTCCAAATTTTTATCTCCAAAGAAAAGTTTAACACCATGCGATGATCTTCATAAGGATAAATTTGAAAAAAAAAAAAAAAAAAACTAACGAATATCATCCTGAAGTTAACCAAAAATCCAGATTGTGATCTCTTTCGCAAAAAGCCATTTGAAAATTCTAGTACCTACACATATTTTACGAATTTTTAAGGGTTCGATATCGATTTTTTTTTCTTTTTGTTTTTTGTTTTATCGATAAAGTTTTAACGGTCAATTATAAATATTCGATTGTAAAAAAGAAAAATTGAAATTAGATATGAATCGATATTCAAGCTGTGTTAGAATATAAAATATGCGATATGCAGGGTATAAATATGGATGGAAAAAATAAAAAATAATCAGATTGTATGTATGTACAGAATCGATTACATTTAAATCAGATTTAATTTTGAATAAAACCTATAGTATTCAGCCAATAAACGTCACGCGAAGCAATGCAACGTACGCGGATATGGGGAGGAGGTAGGTGAACTGCAGATATGTATGTTGTTGTGTAGTAATTAACAAATTAACAGCAACGAGTGCAAGCGAAAATGAAAATTGAGTAGTTGAAAAAAATAAAAGAAAAAAAAAAAAATAAAAAAAAACAGAAAAACAAATAGAGAGAAAAAAACAATAAATTAAACATTTTCAACCTCCGAGCACGTTTTTGGAATGCAGTGAATTAATACCTCGAATCGTCATTTTTGGCCACCCTAGCGACCAACACTCCGAGCACGTTCTGTGCTGGTAGTTTTCACGTCAACGATATATCGACCGAGTGTTGGTCAAATAGAGAAAACGAGAAATAAAAAAAAAAAAAAAAAAAACAATATAAATAAAAACAAAGAGATAAAAAAAAAAAATAGAAGATAACGTTTGACAAACATTTTTCATTCAAATATATCAGATAATGTTTTTGATGTATCGATACTTATATAACTGCCATAGAGTCATAAAAATTGGTGAAAAAAAAAAAAAAAAAAAATCATATGATTCTTCGAAAACGATTCTTCTCTTCATTTTCCTTTTTCTGTAAACCATCGGTTAACCAAGACCCTGATGGGTTATTTCCTTTTTTTGCTTTTTCTTTGTCGAACGAGCTGCTTGGTACGGACCCAAAGCACCGTCAAAGTGTTCGAAACAAATCCCAGAAGCGTCCAGCCAATCAGAATCTTTATAATTAAGTTTTCTGTCTAATCTTTGAAATGGCTGCCTTGTTTCTCCCGAGTTGGGCACAGCGCTCGCATAAACATGGCAATAGAAGGGAATTTCCGGAATTAGTTGAGAGGTCAGAAGAGAACGGATTCCCACAGGATATAGCATCTCCAGTTTGTTCTTCGACTGTATCTTATACCTGCACCGTTAAGTTTTACTCTGTTCATTTATTTCGTCCCGTAGAAAAGTTGAAATATTTTTTTATTTATTTTTTTTTTTAATTCGATGGTAAAAATTTCAGTTCACTTTTATTCAGCGAAAAAATAATCCATACGAAATAAAAAAACAAACCCCTTTCTTTCTGTCTTTCTCTTATTCTCTTCTCTATATTTCTTTTCTTTTTTTTTTTCGATATTCTATATGAAAAAAACTTTGATCGAATCTACCGCCTCGCAGCAGGTCCTTCGTGAAAAATTTATTGACGTTACTTCTTCTTCTTTTTTATCTTCTTCTTCTTCCTCTTCTTCTTCTTCTTCTCTTTTATCCACCGTTGAAAAAGCATTTGATAAAGGAAGAGGGGTTCGAAAAAAAAAAGTCAGAGGTAGTGCGAGTGGGAGACCTACGAATGCTCGAAGGACCCTTCCAACTCGAGACGTCTTCAACTGAGCACCAAGTCTTGGAGAAATACATGGCGAATTACCTAAGGTTTCCCCGGATCTCACCAGAGTGAAGTATGTCTATTTTTATTATAAACATTATAGGAATCTCTGAAAAGTTCTTCCTTCTTTAATCTGAGCAATTTTTACAATTTCGATATCGGCTTATTCTTTTCACAAGACACAGAAAACATCTCAATTATTCAAAACGATATGATCAATGATTAAGGTATCATGTTCTTATGCCTATTCCAATCCAGTAAACACATGCAGAAAATCATGGAGAATCATAGACCATAGTTAATATCCGAATTGGAAGTACTTCGTCCGAATGAATTCGACGTATACCTCTGCTCATGGTCAATAGGATGAGACTGCAGTAGCACTACCTTCGGATCATACACACGACTACGTTGCTACGTACTTACTCACCTATCCACTAATACAGTATCAGGTATTGAGTCTGCAGCCAGGTTGTGTTATAGTGTAGATATATAGTAGCAACTACCCACGGCAAATTGCAGACCGCCCTTTCGATTAATTGGAAGTGCACGGATGGACGGAAGGACATTGAATGTGATTGCTTCGATCCATGAGCAAGACTGCAGTTCAGGAATCAAGTGGTAGAAAAGATAATAACATACACACAGATGAAACTATGGATAAAAATATTCTGTTATTCAATCATATCAAAAGTGTTCAAACGATAGGAGAACACTAAATTGAGAAGTGATCAATTTTTTATGGGAACTATTTAGAGAATTGAGAAATTTTTTTGTGGAGGATCTTATGGTATTTCAATATGATATATATATGGACTAGCTTGGACATTGAGAGAAAATGATCATTCCATCAAAGTTAGGTAAATTTCCAAATGAAGGAATGTCATTTTTTATGATCTGATTATGTGGACATGTTTGAATATCAAGAAAAATTGGTCACTTCATGATGATCAAGTACTTTCACAATTCAGAAAGATCATTTCCGATGGAAGGAACATCGAAAATGAAGTATTTGATGATCTGATGATATGGATATGTTCGAAAATTGAAAGGAAATGGTCAGTCCATCAAGATTAGGTACTTTCATAATGTATAAAAATCATTTTCGACGGGAAGAACATCGAAAATGAAGTATTAGATGATGTGACAACATGGACAAGGTCAAAGATTCAAAGGAAATGGTCACATAGTCGAAATTAGGCATTTCCACGATGTAGAAAGGTCATTTTCGACGGTAAGAACATCTAAAATGAAGTATTTTGATGATCTGATGATATGGATATGATCGAAAATTGAAAGGAAATGGTCACTCCATCAAGATTACGTACTTTCACAATGTAGGAAGGTCATTTTCGTTGGAAAAAACAAGGAAAATGAAGTATTTGATGATCTGATGAGATGGCCATGTTCGAAAATTGAAAGAACGTGTTCACCCCATCAAAATTAAAAACTTTACAAAATAAGGAGCTCTTTCTTTTCGATAAGAACCACAAAAATGACCTTCTCTATTATTTATTAACCTGAAAATGTTTCACCAACGATAGGAAAATATCCCCCTCTCATCTCCCGATAAAAACCGTCTATTTCAAAGCACCAAAAAGTATCCTTTCTCCGTCTATAATACCAAAACTATTCCCGTACAAGAAATCCGGGTGATAAAATCCATCAGAAAGGTTCTTCCCGGCAATGATCGGGTGGTATATCAGCAGTGAGTATACCTATACAGAGTGAAGAAGGTGTAACACGTACACCCACGAAGATATACACACATACACACACAGTGTGGAAAAGGGCGACTGTTCGTAGTCGTTGAAATGGCGGAAGCTGACAGAGCTCGTTAGCGAATGAAATAATAGCTGAAGAGGAGTGTAAAGAATGTCACTGGCGAATTAGGTCAGTGTTAGAACCCTTCGTTGATGTTGGTACACGACGGATTCTGGGGATTCGTTGTGATATTGGTAGCCTTGACAGTGACGAATTGTACTGTTTGTTAGTTAGTTCAGTTTGAACCGTCGGTAAAGAAGAAGTTTAAAGTTTAATATGTTCGGTAGGTAAACTAGCCATCGATAAGTCACGGTTGCACCTTTACAACGGCTAACCCGTACCACGATGTAAAAATCGGCCAGTCGAAACTAGAGCTTCGCGTATAGAACCAGGTGATTTACAAGCTTGAAGAAGATTTATTTGACGCGCTTAAATGCTTACTTTATCGCGGCTAGCTAGTCGAGTGTTTAAAACCCCTTTTATTGAGCGGAACGCCCGTCGACCATCGAACTGTGCTTAATTTTTAAACTCAAACCCTGTTTAAAATAAATAAAAACAAAAGAAACAAAAAAAAAAAAAAAAAGTACGACATCACAAAATTGGGTTAGGAAGGTTTTTAAACCATCTCAAAGTGACCGGTAATCTACGTATCAACCGATCGCGATAAACTCTCACTAAAATCGTTCATATTTCAAGAACTGAAGAATCTCGAAGAGCTTTCCCACCCTAAAATCATCCCAAGGTTTACATCAGAGCTTAAATTCGACTGCGCAGTAGGTTTGTCCATCTCCAAGGAGTTGTTTCACAAAGTAATAAGGAACTAGGACGATAAGGGTGGTTAATTTCTGTTCAAAAATTTGACCCAGGTACGAGGCGTAAAGTTTTCAAAAGTTTTCGGTTAAACTGGCCAGAAGCTGCAGGGCTACCTATTGAATACTTTTATCATGGTTGAAAAGTAAAACTGTGTGGAGTGTGATTTTCGATTAATCTTTGAACACAGATTTTCCTGAACGAGTGTGGTAATCGAAGTCAGGATTCTTGGTGGTTTTATGAATAAAAAATTTAATCACGTAACCGTTTTTATTCACATCCTTTATGTTAGGGGTTGGTACAGGGATATGTATAAACCGAGTGGATTAGCTTGGGTTTGTTTCTTTATAAATAAGGGAAGGGTTTAGGTACGCGATAACGAGAAAGAGAGACGGAGAAGAGCGAGGCGAGGTGAGGCTCTTGTGGATTTTATACAGGAAATAAAGTGCTTTAGCGTAAGGTCAGAAATCCTTTACTATACTGAAGAGAGTTAAGGGAGTAAAGGAAGGAATAGCGTTCAGGAGGAGATGACCTAGCTTTCGGTTAAGCGACGGCGACGTTCACGTTGGTTGGGACTTTTGGTCCTTTCCCTAAAACATCCGAATGAAGGCTATAAATTGTTAGCGGGAGAGGCCGAGCCCACCGCAGATCAAATGAAACTAAAATCTCTCTCGTTTCACCTTTTAAGATCAAAGTTTCACTCTTGCTACCAAATTTATCTTTTATCGAATTAAAAATAAAAAGAAAAACGAGAAGAGATAAAAAAAAAAAACAAAAAAAAAAAATTGAAAAAAAAAAGCATCAGAGTTAATTCTTATATGATGACCATCGAGATATTTTTTCTTTCAATTTTGTTCTCTGGCTCTTTGATATTTGAGAGAAAGTAATAGAAAATCAAAAAAAAAAAAAAAATAAAAATACAAATAAAAATAAAAACGTTTGACACAGGATAGGCTGGATAAAGTTTTTTCAACATTCGAAATACTTCTGATCGTCTGCTCTTTGCTATTTATTGGAAGGTCGAGTGTCCAGCTATCCTAAAAAAGTTATATATATAAAAAAAAAAAAAGATTTCTTTTCGGTTCGAAAAAGTTTGCCGATAATGACGTCTCCATTTTTTTTATTTCCTCACCCTTTCCTCTCTCCTTCTCCTTCCCCCCCCCCCCCCCTCCCCCCCACTCCCCCCACCCCTGCCCTTCCTAAAAATATTAATCTTTCGAAAAGGGATTTCGTATATATTCAAAGAAAGTGTATTTTTCATCGAGATTGATAACAAGTCAGAAGATCAACGTCCGCCAGTTATTAATTCACCCGTTATTCATTTTTGTTTTTTTTTTTTTTTCCAAAGAAAAAAAAAAGATTGGAAATCGAAAAAAAAAAAACTGTTGAGACTAAAAAAAAATTTTCATAAGGGATAACTTTTTCCAGTTTTCCACGAAGCGGCGAGATCCATGTCTATAATAATAATTTGTCAACATTCTCGTGATGCATTCTGATCGGGTTAGGGGTGTATAATTAATAATGAACTTTCTTTGAGATGGAGTTTAGTGGTCGAATGAAAACTCTTCCGTGGTTGCTAACTTTCAAAAACTTTATTATAAAACTAATATTTTCAAACTTTTTCTCGGTTGGTGCGGTTACTGTACGAAGGTATAGGGTAAGGGTAGGGTAGGGTAGGGTAGGTATTAGAATAGTTTTTCCCTAGAACTGCAAAAGAAGGAAGAAAATAAAATAAAAAAAAAATAAATAAAAAACACACCAAAAAAATAAAAAAATCCGGAAAGAAAGAAAGAAAGAAAAAGAGAAGAAGAAAACAGAGAAAAGGAAATACGGAAGTGGGAGTAGAGGTAGAGAGAGAGCTGGTAGTTTCAGAAGAGAGAAATTCTGAGCGAAACTCCAATATTTGGCGACCCCTAACGACATTCCCTGATATATTTCTCGCAACTTATCATCTCGGCTTATCCCCGTGAAAAACATGATTAAAGATTTCCAACAAACGGGCACTCTCTATTTCTTTCTTTCTCTCTCTCTCTCTTTCTTTCTCTCTCAGCTCAGTTCTCGTCTCTCTGTTTAAATGGAAAGAGAGAGAGAGAAAAAGAAAGAGACAGAATAAAATAATGTCTCGTGTATTTAGATTAATTCTAAGAAAATTTCCCTGCGTTTGATATTGAAATGAAAAACTGTATAGAGTATAAAAAGAAGAAAGAAAATAAGGAAAGGAAACACAGGTATGCAGCCAACCTGACAATCAAAGTCCCGAAGATTTCCGAAGTAATTCTATTTGTCATTTTAAACCACCAGCTTCCCATCCCATGTTATTATTTCCGAATACAATGACTTCGGAAATTTTTGGAAATTTGACTATTGGGTTGCCTGCATCCTGTGATTTTCCTTTCTAATTCATAACCCCACCGTGTACATACAAGAAAATATCTAAAAATATATATTAGATGAAGCAAAAGAGAATTTGCAGTATAAAAATTAAAAAAAAAAAAAAAAGTTTATTAAATAAAAAAAATATATATATATATACCAAAAGAAGAAACGGAAACGGAAAAAATAACATAAAAATGAATTAATCGAAAAAAAGAAGAAAAAAAAAAAAAAAAAAGACCTACCTAGCTGCAGCTTTACGAGTCTGCTGGCGGGCGCAGCTCTGCAGCTGGAGGTAGGAAGGAAATTTTAAATTAAGTCAAGCTCGGATTTTCTTAGCCTGAAGCCTGCAGTACATTTATATGTATATATATATATGTGTATGTAGTATATGTCTGTATATATTCTAGACTAAGTTAATAAAATATTTAATTATATTTCTTAACATAGAATGGGATAGGTAGTAAAGGTAGAGAGATACGTACAGGCCAAGTAGTACAATTAAACCTGGAAATATCTCGTTCCCTTTTAACCCTCTACAGTTTCGTTTCGTTTCGTTTCGTTTCGTTTCGCTTGTCTTTACCGAACTCCAACGTTTCTCTTATAATTTTCTCTTATACCTGCGGAGATGTACATAAGTATAAAATATATACATATATATATATATATATATATATACTAATATATAGTATATCTCTTTTTCCCCGATTTACTGAGCCAGCAGCATTCACTAACCAAGACTGAGCTGCAAACTGCAAGCCCTTAAGTATACCAAAAGCTCAACTTTATACACATTCGCTTCTACCAGACAGAAAAAAATTACTTATTTTTTTTTTTTTCCTTTTACAAAAATCTATAAGCAAACTATTTTTCTCCATTCAAATTTTTCTCCGATTTCTTTTTTGTTTTTAATCAATTTTCAGGTAAATTATAAATCAAAATTCTATCAAAAAAAAAAAATAAATAAAAATCTCAAAAATGAATGATTCGATTGAAAATTTGAAATTCACAAGATTCATCATGTCAATTAATTATTAATCCATTTGAAAAAAAAAAAACATTTACATTTAAATTTTTAGATAAAAAATTTTCTTATTCGTTTTGTATTTAAATTTCTTTTGTAGCTTATTGTGCTTGTAAAAATTATTTTCAACACATTTTTATTTTGTTTTTGCATTTTTCAATTTTTTTGTTATAGATTGTTCAATTGTTTTGATAACAGTTGATGATTATAAACAGTCAGTATATTTCTCTCTCGGTGTTCTATCTTCGAACTAGATTCTTGGTTTAGACATAGTCATCCTTATACAGCCATTGTTAACATTACTGAGTAGCTGGTGAATGTCATTAATTATCCCTGTTCCTGCAGCGCACGTACTTGCAATTAGGGTCTCTCCTTAATAGTTGACGAGATAGTATTAGTATTTCGCCGCGTGCCTAGCCTCACGCTCTTCAGTTAGACATTTAATTGGAATTGATATTAACCGGGTATGTATATAGATAACATATATATTCATATATGTATAATATCAATGAAAATCTACTTCAACTATAAAAAATTTAATTATAAATTTGAATAACTAAAATTAGAAAAAAATTTCGCGAAATTATTATAATTTTTTTTTTTTTTGAATTTGGGATTATTTTTCATCAATTTTTTTATCTTCATACTTTTTGATATAATGAAGTTGTATTTAAAAAAAAAGAATTAATATCCTTCGTTATAAAAATTGATACAATAAATATATTTATAAATTATTTCATTTATTATTCAACTCACCGAATGTAGATGACATAATTTGAGATTGGGTTGTTGTGTGAATTCGCACTCGCTGCCCATGAAAGATTTACAGATCGAGATGTGAAGGCCATTATCAGTGGACGTCCTGGTGGGTCCGGAACGTCTGAAAAATGAAAAGTAAAAATAATAAAAAAAAATTTTTATCATGTTTATTTATTTTTTATATACACATATATATACAACTATGTAATGTATGTATGAGATAAAATAATTTATTGGAAAAACAGGCGTTTCCAAACGTTTTACAAAAAAAAAATAAATAAATAAATAAAAAATAAAGAAATTGATGATTTTTTTTCTGTTTTTGTTTTTGTTTATTCTTCTTCAATTTATGAGAAAACTGATTTCTCCTATTGAAAATAAAAAAAATAAAAATAAAAAAATCGGTTAGGTATATCGTTTTATCCACATTCGCTGCCTAATCGCTCGTCATGATCTTCAGTTTTGAATGGAAAAACTTTTTTTCAAACATATAATATTTCACGATGGTTCTGATTTTTCTTTTTTTCTTTTATTATTTTCTTTTCATTTTATTATCGTGGAAAATAAAGTCAGGGATAACAAAGTTGAAAACTTAAGATGTAAAATCGTGTCGCATTTATATCCACATACTTCGTCGATATTTTGACGTTTATTATATTCCCCCATTTTCATTTCATTCCATTTTTGTTTTTTTTTTTTTTTTTTTTTGGAATTATTCGTTAAGAAATTCTGAAATAACTGAATCTGAGTTATATTCGTTGGTGCAGTTTCGGTGTGTATAATTAAGCAGAAAGAACATCCCTTTCAAAGGTTTTCGAACAATCGACGACTGATCGATTTTCGAACGATTTATCAAACCGGACCTTATAGTCGCATAACCGATTAGAATATTCATAAGCTTGCAGAGCTAGGCTAGTTCGAATAGTTTTTTTAAAATTCAAATTTAAGAAATATCTCTCTAACGGTTTTTCCCGCCATTCATTTTAGTCCGTTTTTTTTTTCCTTCTTTTTTTTTTCTTTCTTTCTTTTTGTAACCTCAAAATAACCTCCCGAGGGAAATTCCTGGCACAGTCGCAGGTGATCGGATAAGTCGGAACGCTTAATATGCAGCACTCGGTGTTCCTCGCGATATCATATTACGACAGGGTTGCATAAAATCGTAAATGAGGTCGGGCAACTTTGACCGCTAGATTGAGCCATCAGCGTGAGCGCGCTTTTAAGTCTTCATTTTATAACCTAAAAAAATATTTAACGATATTTTTTCAACCGATTTCTTTTAAGATTTCTAATTTTTTTTTTGGTCAGACTCAAATCGTTTGGAAAGCAAAATTTCGGATTTTGAAAACGTTCTTATCGCTTTTTGATTTTTGATTTTTTTTTTAAACCAAAAATTCACGTTACTTTTTTCATTTTTAAAATAGAAAAGAAAAATAAACAAAACAAAAATGATTCTTTTGGGGTTCGGCATGGTCTGTTGAAAAAACTTTCCTTTTTAATTTATTCGTTACTTTATTTTTTGTGTTTTGTTGTTGTTTTTTTTTTTTCTCATTTGCGAAACTCGAAATTAACGAAATGTGGCTAAGTCACGTTCATATCCTCTTAGATTTTTGTTAAGTTTCATCTCACATGAATCTGTGGCTCAGCTTTTCGTTTCGTATAATTAAATTTTGGTCGTGCCATGCTTGCCGGGCAACGCCCTGGGCATGGACATGGTGCAGTTAGATTCTGTACGCGATGACCTGAACTTAAAGTTTGCGTGTTGAATGTAAATTAGTACCTATAGGACGTATGTATACATTCATACATACATGTACCACGTACATACATGTAACTTCTATTATTTACCTGCACCGTTACGTTATTTTATTTCGTGTATGTACTTTGGTTGAAAAAAAAAAAAAAATCTCGTTAATTTTTTTTTTTTTTTTTGTATTTGTAAATGAAAGCTTGCTTCTTTTTTTTTTCAACTTGATTAATTGGGAAAATTGTAGATTGAATATAAACAACGAATTATAATTTTGTTGAACTGAATTAAATTTTCAGATTATTACTTATTCTTCCCACAGAGTATATATTCTTCCTTGTGGAACTTTGGGTTTTACTTTTAGGTTGAAAATTTCGCTGCTTTAGCTCGTTTTGGTAAGAAACCCGAATCAAGCACAAGGGTGCCCTCGAGGGTACAACAACGTTTTCCTTAAACGCTTAGGGACGTTTTGAGGGAAACTAAAATTCATTTTTAAAACCTTAAACTCAGGTAGAGTAAATATATATATATATATACAATAATAATTCACATTATGTATAGGGGACAACAGTAAGATGAACAAAAAAAAAGAAAAGTAGAAGAAAAAAAAAATATATAATTTATTTTTATTCTTTCGATTCTAATTGGTGAGGATAATCAAAATTGATCAACTTTTTAGACTAAATAAGCGAGTCGAAAAAGAAAAAAAAAAACAAAAAAAAAATAAAAAAAAAAAGCTGGATAATCCAGTTGTAATCCCAAGCTAAACACGACTACAACAGCTTCGAGCTGCAGCTGGTTTTGTTAACGAGAAAATATACATCTCGAAGAATTCTCGGAAATTTTTCGTTTTCTTTCTTTCTTTCTTTTTTTTTTTCGATTTTATTCTGTACAAATATTTGACCAGAGAACTTGAGGCGCCTATATCGCGTGGCTACCCTGAAACAACAAATCGTATAAGAGCTGGGAGACCAATTAAACGATTCAAGAGAGTGAAAAAAACCCGAAAAAAAAGAAAGAAGAAAAAAAAAAAAATACAGAAGAAAAAAACGATGACAAATATTCCGCCTAAAATAATTGTGCTAAAAATAATAGTTCGCTCATAGTCAGAATAATAAGAAAATTATATAGAAATTTTTTATCCACCTAGAAAAATTGAAAAGAAAGGAAACAAAAATTTTCTATTTAATTACATCGTTTTTTTTTTTTTTAATTTTATTTGTTTATCTTTGTGTTCTAATCTTGTTATAATATCATATCTTCGTGCCTAAGTTGGTAAAGGAGAAACAATTATTTGGAGACAAAAGATAAGGCGATGTTCTCGCGTGTTTCTGGATGGAAATACGCCGAGTGGTTCTGGCAAGAAGAGGGAAATTCACCCTCAGAGGTGAAGGGCGAAATTTACATCGTCACTTCTACACATGTTCCAAGAGAAGACAGAGAGAAAGAGAGAGAGAGAAGAGGTAAAGTACTCCTTGTTATATAGTACATAGGTAGATACATACGTTATGTAGTATACATACATAGAATCCTTAGAAAATACGAAAATACATTACGCGTACGTTTCTTGTACAAGAAACGAAGAGAGAAGAGAGAAGTCAGGAAGAAATTTATACCGGTAAAAATACGTTGAGATAGAACGAGAAAATATGGTGGAGAAAAGATCGAGAAGATGGGAGGATAGGAGAAAGGTTTAGCTGAAAAGAACGGGATGAAGAGAACTGTAAAAGTGGCCCCTTGTTTTTGGTGACAGCAGTGGGATCGGCAAAGAAACGCCCGTCACTTTCGAACTGATTTATAACAACCGATCTTGTTTTCTATGGGTTCGAAATTAGAACCGAAAATCTTATACTTCTTTGAATAAAAAACTGACAAGACTAAAATAAATAAATAAATAAATCAGTTTTATTCTGTCTTCTCTCTTTCGAAGATGCAAAACGTTGAATAAAATCCTTTTGATTAAATTGAACGTCGTTAGTGTTAAAACAAAAAAAAAAAAATTGAAAAAAAAAAACAAGAGACCAAAATCAGTGAACAAAAAAACGAAACGAAAGAAATCTCACTCTTGTTACTACCGTGGGAGGTACAAAGCGCGTTACTACAGTGAATTTTTTACGACTCCATTAAGCAAACGCGAGGGTACAAAGCACCAACTAATTTCTCTTCAGAGATTTCGTGCCGTGTGTAATTAGTAGCGTTGAATAAAAAAAATATATCTATATAGATACATATATATATACACATGGATGTATAATAATAATAAAAAAAAAAAAAGAAGAAGAAGAAGAAGAAATCAAAAAAATTAATTTTTGATATATTTTTTATACTTTCTGAAAACTGACCGCAGTTTTTTACTCATTAAATCGAAATGAAAATTTATGAGCAGTTACGAAGATTGTCCGAAGCTCAGACTCGAGCTTTTCGATTGAGTAATGAAACTTGAAATTTGAGTAAGTATAACTTGTATGAATGATTTATTGAAAAATATGTATAAATGGTGTAAGAGATGATTCAGCAATAATTAGGAGCTTTCAATTTCTCTCTGTAACTTATTAATCGGCTTACAAAGATCAAACAAATTCATTTTCACCATTCGATATAAACGAGGTATTCAAGCTTATTTTAATACCCAAAATATCTGAAAGCTACGAGAAACAACCATATGCGGTGACACTGTATTTCACATATACGTGGGTAGATGTTATTCATAGAAAATTATTCCACCGAGTAAATCGATTCTAAGAAAATTTATTCCTTGAATAAATTTAGCAAAACCTCTTTGCACTAGCTGCTGCCTATTGCAATTGCAATTTAAAAAAAAAACAAAAAACAAAATATTTATATATAAGCTTTATGATTTTTCGATTGCTGATGTTCTTCTGGATATTCCTCACAATATGTGTAGGACGATTATTGACTCTATTCTAAATAACAACCTTCTCTCTTTTTTTATTTCACGTTTTTCTCTTGTTTTTTTTTTTTTTTTTTTTAATATCTTTCTCGTTCATGATAAAAAAAAAAAAAAACTTTGCTTCAGGGCTTTTTGGCGGTGGTTTATTTCAATTTTAGGTTGAAAATTGTAAAATTTGAAACGGTAGATCCAATATACTGTAAAAACAGATGAAACGAAAATCAACAAAACATTGTATCGCTGATTGGGAATTTTGAATGAAAAATTTTCAAATTCAAGATGGTGGATCGAATATGCTGCACAAATAAAAAAAAAAAAAAAACAAGAATAAAAAAAAATTTAATAATCATATTATTTGTTTAAAAATCGGTTTCGAATCTCGTTGATCAAAAATCTGATTCTCTAAACTCTTTGAAAGAAAAAAAAAAAATTATAATTCAGCTCTGCAGTCAAAATTGAATTTCATTTTTAAGTTTCGGATTCCAAGCAGTAATTTTTTTTTTTTTTTTTTTCAAATTTCTGAATATTGTCTAGGAAATTGTTTTCTATTTTTGCTAGTATAAGGAGACCTTTGATATATTTATTCGAGCTCTCATTTCGCAACACAAATTTTTACAACTTGCTAAAATGAGAGAGAAAGAGAGAGAGAGAGAGGGTTGGGGGTTAGGGGTTGGGGAGGTTTGGGGAAGATACGATTCTGGAAAATTTGAGATACTTTATAAACACGCGGTCTCTCACCGTGTCGTATAAACAAGATTACGACACGTGAAAATAGAGGAAAGTTTTCAGCTCGTCGGAGAGGAAGTTTTTGGTTAGATCACGAAATTCTAAAGTAATCGACCCGAGGAAACCATTACCCACTTTATAACAACCCGAGGTATAATAATAATAATAAAATATACAAATTACAAAATCTGCCTGGTATAATCCGAGTGTATTATAATACTCCGAGTTTTTTTCCTCAGTCTTTTTCTTCCCATTTAGTTTTATCATTTTTTTTTTTTTTTTTTTCTTTTATCTTTTTTCTTTTTTTTTGCATACGCATATATCTGCCTTACCTATAAGCCCACACCTAAACTCGATCAAAACTTTATTCGTTCAGTTTGTTTTTGTCTTTCTTTTTATTTTTTTTCTGATTATTTCAACAAAGTATCAAAAAACTGTATCATAAAGAAAAAAAATAAAATAAATAAAAATTAATCAAAAATTTATCCGCTAAAGAAATCTTTCATTTTCATATACAAACGAGAAGATCAGTGACGAGCAGTAATAAAGCTCCGAAGCTGAGGGAATCTGGTATAACAACCTTTCTACACGTCGGTAAAAAAAAAAAAAAATAATAATAATAAAAAAAGGAAAGAACAGAAAAAAAAAAAAAAAACAGGAGGGAAAAAAAGCTCTCAAGTACCTATACCAACCGCGCAACCTCAAGAGTCGAGTTTCTAGTACCTATCTCTGTAAACCCTTTTATGCACGCTTTGTGACGAGGTCCGGTTTGTCCTGCATCCCTTTCGGTTAATCCCCCGCAGCTCAGAAGCAAAATAACACTTATTGAACTTTATTTTACCTTTATATTATTTACATTTTAAATATTTTATAATTGCCATTATATCAAACCTGTATCAAAAATCGTTTTTCGAATGGTAGAAAATTTGAAAAAAAATCGATTTTGGAATTACGAAATCTACTTCAATCGCTTTACATACCCCCTAATTATAAAAAAATCAATTTTTTTACCCTATAACCAAAAGTGAAAACTATATAAGGAGACAATATATTCACTTTCCATTTCCACCTAATACGACACGAAAATTTGTCAAATTTAATTTCAAACTTATACACGAAATACTGGTTGAGTTACAAAATTGACTGGGACGGGGTGGGGATGAAGGGGGGATCAAAGTTTGGATAGAAAGCCACTCAATTACCCTAACCCATTAACAGTGATGATATTTACTCTAAACTATAGGCTGTTAAGGTATACACTAGCTATATACAATATATACAGCCTATTTATTTACAATTAAGAAAGATGAGGAGGAGGAGGAGGAGGAGGAGGTACGTATGTATGTAACATGCCACGATAATTATATGATGTGGTTGTTAATAACCTAAAACTGTACAGCCAGCTCGCCTTTATGGAAACACCAATATAATCATGATCAGCAACAGCATCACCATCCCTCATCATTCTCATTCCAATTTTCATTCCCATATATATATATATAAACCTCGTAGGAAATACCGGGGTACGACCCCCCCCCCCCCCCCCCCCCCCCCCGAATACGACAGTTTCCCTCTCAAAGAAAATTTGATAAGAACCAAAACAAAAAAAAAAAGATTTTCATCGTCAAGTTTTCATAAGTTTGACATATTTTCCAAGTTTTGAAAATGATATACGGGATATCCAAAGCATGACGCCCCCGAAATTTATAAATTTGTATAAGGGGGGGAGGGGGGGGGGGGGGTCGTGCCCCAGAGAAAAATTTTATTTTCTCTGTTATTTATTGAAACTTTTTGTGAAAAGATGTTAAAATTGGTTGAAATAGATAGAAAAATAATTTGTATCCGGTGTTAATAAGTCATGAGAAATGATTACTCGCTTGGGGGGGAATGATCGTGGCCCTATACTTTCCTGTATATAGAAAATTTTGAAATCGTTATATGCAAAACGTTTTGTACTATATGCGACAGTTAAGTTTAAGAGATATTAATATACAGCCAGAACGAAACAGGAACATGAAACTGGTACATAAATAGCCGGGTAAATAGCGGGACGATTACCCTATTACCCGACAGGGAGCCATACATTTTCATTAGGAATAAATAATCGTTCAAATTGGCTGTTCGCTAGCGAGCTGCTCAGCAGCTATCGCAATCTCTCGCTATATCTATCCATATGTATGTATATGTATATATGTGTGTGTATGCGTGTGTGGAGTATATATGTGTGTATGTGTTGGTATATATATATGTGCTTTCCTAACTAATGAATTAGCCACATTTGCGACACTCCGCTTTAACGTACGGCTCTCCAAAGGTAATTACAATTAATCAAAACCTGGTGGCAGCGATGGCTAATCGATTAACGAAACCAAAATATCAAAATTCTATTCAACACTTTGATGAATAAACCACGTGAAAAAAAAATGAAATAAAAAAAATAAAAAAAATTCGAGTCATTATACTGAAGATGATATTTCACGTTATATTGTAAATCATCTGCAACGACTGGTCAGTTTCATCGACTACATTGTATGTGCCTACCTGAGTGAAGTTTTTAACGATCCCTTTACAGAACGAGAAGTAAAAAAGAATCAAGAGTCTAAAAAAAAAAACTTATAATCGGAGGAGATCCTCGAGTATCAACCTATACTGTCAAGTTGTTGGAATTACATCGTGTATACACGTGAAATGTTCAAGGAGAGTTTTTTTGGTAGAAGAAAAAAGCCTAAAAAAGGTTGGAGATAATAAATGAAAAAGTAAAGCAAAAATAACGTGGGTATACTGTTTGTATCAAACCGCTTTATCAGTAAGTAGTAGAGTGACTGTCCTTCTTCCTATATCAGATGGAAGTAAACGCTTGAAGAAATATCCTGCACCAGATAACTTCTGGGGGGGTAAAACAGTATATTTCTTACCAACTGTTCCACTGAGAATTCACCAACACTTCTTACACACAGCCAGTGGTCTTTACTCTCTCTCTCTCTCCTTTGTCTCCTTTTTTTTTTTTTTTTTTTTACATTTTCGTTTAGTTTTTTACATCTCCTTTCCTCGTTTTTATACTCTGGTTACAAACATTCCCTAGTGGTCTTGTACTCTAAACTATATCAGACCAAACTCAAATCTAAATCCAAACCAAACCAGACCAAGACTAGTAACATATTGTACAAGTCTCTCAGGTAACGTATCAGAGTGCAAAGGTTGATTGGGTTCGATTCGATATGTGTAGACGATCGGTTGAGATACTGGACCACTTTAAGTCCAGAACATTTCATTCTGGATCTAGTAACGTCTGAATTATCTATACATCAAGTATTTGAACCATTCATTCATTCGTTTCAAATATCATGAATTAGTTATCCGGATCGTACATCACGAGGTGTCATTAACCGGACTATAAATTATGATCGTAATAATAAGAATAAGATATGATGAAGGTGAAGAGGAAGATGAAAATGATGAAGAAGCAGACCGAAACGGTGCACTTCACTTTACGACTATAAATTTTCTTGTTATTGATATACCGTAGAATATATATAGTCGTTGTCTGACAATGATTTACGTATCATATGTACATACATACATACATACAGTAAAAATAACATGCGGTGAGGTAAACATATGAATATAAAATAATCCGTGTGAAGTATGACTTCCTGTATTATACAAACGTATACTTTTAACAGCGATCACTGTAAGTCGTCTTAAAACTTTTAGATAGTATAATTTTAGTCGTGAATATTACACGGGGAAAATTTTTTCATTTTTTCTCTTCTCGTTTTTTTTTTTTTTTTTTTTTTTTTTTTTTTCTTCTCTTCTAACTGTACACACAAGTACCTACGCGAGACCCTCTTCTTGAATTTCCCACCCCTAAAGAATTAGACTTGAGTTTATAGCCATAGCCTTGCCATACCCGGGCCTCCAAAGCAAGAAAGATATTTGTAACGACCCGAGCGATAAACGGTGTCGGAATAATAGAGGAGGGAGCTTTTAAAATACGACACCATTTTACCACCAGTTTTTCCCTTTAAATGTATCCTCGAACGATAAAGAGTTCACGGTATATACGTGTAACAGCAATTTCTCGATGAAACACGCGCTGCAGCTGTATAGGAATTTTCTAAAATTTCAACAACAAAAAGAAAATCGAACCATCTTCTTCTTCTTCTTCTTCTTCTTCGCCTTGTTATCGGCTTATGGTCAATCAACGCCGGTGTTAATTATCGGAAATTATCAAATCCTATTCCCGCTGTGCAACAAGACCTGGGGCTGATGTACGTATACACGATCAGATCAGGCGCTTGTCTGACACTGATTATCGTGTTCTGATCATCCCGTTGATAGAACCAGACCTGACAATAGACCATACAATGTGTTAGAAATTTTGGTGGTTAAATACAAGATTGAGATGTTGTGAATGAAACGTTGTAATTCCTTGTCCGAATTTTAAACCATGTTCTATATTTATCTGGTTCATTTTTATAACAAGCCAATTCTTTCCTAACGTTATGGATGAAGGGAATGCAGTCCAGCTCGTAGTTCGATATATCGAATCTTAACGGATGCTATAAATCGAACATTTAACCGCCCAGTTTACCACGGAGACACGGGGAACTGGGTATTTCAAAAATTTCATTACCCAGGAAGTATATAGCATCGGTTTTTGCGCGAGAGGATGAAGGACTGGCTCCTGGACCAGTACTGACAAATATATCAAAAACGGTTCGACGATTCTATGAGAAACCTCCACATCTCGTGGTTATATTCGTAACGATTTATTCGTCATGGTTAAACAAATGATAATACTTTTTCTCCTTCCCCCCCCCCCTCCTTCCTCTTTTTTTTTTTTTTTTTTTAATTTTTATAATATGCTTCCGTTTAAAAATCCCCGGAGCAAATACTCTCGCATATTATGTTAGGTTTTGTAGCCCTTCAGGTTTATCCTTTCTCCATTTTTTTTCTTTATTCCTTTTTTTTCTTCTTTCTTTCTCCTTCACTCGCTTTCTCTCTCTCTCTACTTTCAATCTAGGGGTAGATAATATTTTCAAAATGGCTACCCGACACATAAATATTGAAAGGGAAGTTGGATCCGTAATGTAATTAGGCGCGATGTAGATTTTTCCAGATATACCGGCTACCTACCCTATACCACGATGAGAGGATACCTACCCCCCCCCCCCCCCCTTTCTCCACAGCAGCTCGGAGATACCGCAGATATGTATATACCAACCTATAACGTAGGGGAACGACCCTGCAGGCTAATGAATTATTTATTTAACGAATCGAAGAACCACCGTTTATGGCGTTACGAATATATTTACAGTACTCGCGGGGGATGATCCTCTTCTACCATATCTCCGTTACCGAATCACCCCCTCTGAACATCAAGACCAGGAATTAAAAAAATTTTCTCGTTTTTTTTTTCCAAAATTCCCAAAGGATCGAGGAAAGATTGCAAAAAAAAAAATATATATCTATCACCTAAATACCGAATATTTGCTGATAAGTTTCACCATTTTTTCTGCTATGAACCATGAACCCTATTCTCGTCAAAAATCGACTAGCTTAAGGTACGGAAGAGTCTGAAAAACGATATATTCTATTACCGTCCGTAGTTGCAGCGGGATATGCCTTAACCGCAACCCCAGAGTTTCAATTTTGAGAATTGGTAAAGGGGCAACAGCCCTTAGATCGTTGAGATGTGGAGAAAGGAAGAAAATCGAGGTAGAAAGGGTTTTTGATAACCAGGTTAAATCGAAGGCTACAACACCGCCTGCGTGGTAATACGTATTGGTATGTATGTACGTATAGTATGAACCTGCACCAAAATAGAACGTACGAAAGGGCGCAATGGTGATCCGCAAGCTGTGACCCCTTCCACATAAGACCATAAATATACTAGCTAGCGAATCGAAAAATTCCACCATGTTACCGACGTAACGTCGATGCGATATATTGACCCAGGATGGCTGCTGGGGAGTTGGATTCCCCCTAGTCCTACACGTTTTCTGGTTGTCCTTCACTCTTTCTGGTGAAGGTTGTAAGCTCGGTATGGCGTGGCATGTATGTACAGTAGTCCGCAGAACCCAGATCTTTATTTCTTCGAAGGTATGTGTGATACAATTTCACCAAAAATCCCCCAAAAAAATAACACAAGAAAAAAAAAACACACACACAAAACGATTTTCCTTATACAAAAATGAATAACAATATTTTTTATTATACTTCAAAAAATTACAATTCTTAAGACAAAACTTTTCAAACTTCCTTTTGAAAATAATAAAATCAAAATTTTCATCTCTGGCATCATCTGTGACGTTCTGGCGTCTCGTTAAAAGGTTTTAGTATGATCTTTTATTTGTTTGTTCGTGTTTTGTTTTTTGTTTTTTGTTTTTTACTTTCCACCTTCCTGTTTCTGAGGTTAAATACGTTTTACAAAGGAGCTGCTGGGAAGCTCCCATGGGGCACTGTGAGAGGAGGGTAACCTGATTCGTTGGTGTGATTCGTGCAACAGGAACAAAAACATGGCTTTTAACGGTTTTTATTTTCTCGTTTGATCCGACTGAGCGGGGAAAAGATAAAAAAAAAAAAAACATTGTATACGAGGCAGGTAGGTAGGTGGGTATTATTATTACGCAGGGCACACACATCCTGCCAGGTCCATACCCCTACGCGAGGATTTAGTCCTCAGACGTGGATATTTCCTGGAGGGCCCAGAGAGGCTTCTCTTCCTTTACTCACTCCCCCACCCCCTTCATGCCCTCAGAGAAAGTCTCATTTCTCATAACTGGTATAGCTGTTACAATCCAACAGTCTTGAGGGATGCCTCGTCAGTTTTTTCATTGTTTTTTTTTTTTTTTTTTTTGCTTAGTTATTATTGTTTCTTTTCGTTCTAAGATTTTCTTTATTTTCAACGTTTTTTAAACACCCACGATCTTTGATCTTTTCTATATCTTTTCATTAACAACTTTACGCTCTAATTATTGATGCGTAAAGTCATTCATTTTCTCGCACCTTCGCATATCAACCCCTTCGACACAAAATGACAAACAGCTTCTTTTACAATACATTTTAATTTTCTACCATTTCTTTGTCTTTTTCTTTTTCTTTTTCTTTATTTCCCTAACCGCGTCAAAGAGGTGTTTAAAAATCATTTCCCTTTCAATCAGATCCACCACCCCGGTACCTCATTTTCGACCTTTTCCTTTCTCATTCGTCAGAATAAAACAGAAAAATAAAAGAAAAGAAAAAAGAAAAGCCAACCTCCCTTGTGAGATGAATTTTTATCAGTCAAAGTATCCGTCCATAAAATTATCAACTCTCAATCCTCCCTAACAACGGTTTATTGGTCCGTATATTTTTTTATTTTTTTGATCTTTTCTCTTCTTACCATTTTTATATAGAAGTTCAAATTTTTTCATATTTTTATTTTATTTTTGTTTTCGTTTTTGTTTTTTTTCCTTCTTTTTCTTTTTTAAACGAGTGTCAATATTCACTATATATACATATAATACCCATGCGGTTAAATTTATCCTCTGAACAATACTTCAAAGGGAAAAGAAAATACGAAAATGGTCTTGGGTATAACAATCGTCGTCATTAGTCCTTCCTCATTAAATGACGCATTTTCCTTTCAAAAAAATAAAAATCACGAAAAAATAAGAAAACTCTAAAAGAATCTCCTCTTCGTTCAGTACGTTTCATATATAAACGAACCGCGTATTATACACGAGCATGTAAACTCGAGTTTCGTTATCTAATCGCAGACTATTTATCAACTACGTTGCAGTGCTTAACTCGATGTGATATTTTAATGGGATTTTTTATTTTATTTTATTTCATTTTTATTTTTTATTATTTTCCTCCTCTCCTTCCCGGTCCCCCCTTTTTTTTCTTTCAACCCACCAGTAGAAACTCCGCGACGTATGTGTCCCAAGGGTTTCCCAGATGAGGTATAGTATGTATATGTATAGTCAGAAAGAAGAGTACACGGAAGTAAAGGAAGTAAAGGAGTTTAAACGGAGCAACGCGCTTTCCCCTGCATCCCTACGAGTAAGGGTGGTTAAATATACGGTATAAGACATAATATACATTACGTTAAAATATTACCCTAAAAGTAGCTCGTCATGTTAGTGTAGGTACAAGTTAAGATAAATATTACATAAGCGAGAAGTCATGCCGCACATTTTCTCACCCCCCACCCATAGCTAAGGCACGAAATCAGAGGTTAAATCTATAAAATAAAATTCAATATTTATCCCCAAGAGTTGAGGTGTTGGTTCAATTCTTTCAAAAAGAATTCTTTCATAAATTATAATCTAAACAGTTTCATAATTCGTAGATCTTGAATCAACGTTTATATGACTTGTCCTTCAAACAAAAATCCCGCGTTGCTCTATATATGCATGCGCACTGCGTAGTGCGCATCTCGCAGTGACACTCAGTAAATAGTCAATCAGCATCGTGGAAAAGTGGCTTCAGCATCCGTTACAATTTTTGTTTTTTTTTTAAGAAAGTGAAATAGAGAAAAGCTTTTCTCCAAACTCAGAGCTTTGAAAGAAACGTAAATATACTTATATATGAGAGGTGAAATTTTTACTCGAATAAAACTTATGGGGTTAGGATATAGGTATAGGTAATATAGAGAGTACGTCAATTCCTATAAAAACATTTGTCCAAAGAGTTTTAGAGATCCTAAGAGAGTGTTGTTTCAGTGGTGAACCATCGCCGTCTTTTGCTATTTTCTCCGATGGTTAAAGTTCCAGGGATAAAGGAAAAAGAAAATACAGAAGATAAGAAAAAAAAAAAAAAAAAGAAAGTATCAAGCCTCAAACTTCCCTAGTTTTTTCTTTTTCTTTTTTTGTTTGTATCGTTTAATCGTAATTTTTCAACGTTTCTCTCTAAATCGTACCGAACAGAAAATTTTTGAAATTTTTCTCTTTACCTTTCCTTTTATTTTTTCTTCTTCTTCTTCTTCTTCTTTTTTCTCATTTTCGTGGGTCGAAAAATATACCCTGTAGGATTCCTTACTCGATCATGAGGGTCTCTGGTTCATCGAGCGGAAATCATCCCCGTATCCTCGGATCCCCCTAACACCCCCCTCTCTCCCCCCTTCTTTCCCCCCTCGTCCAGGAAACAATAACGATATATCAAAGCGCCAGAAGCTAACGGGTGTAAACTGTTAAGTGAGTGTCCCTAGGGAGTGCGAGGAGCAGGAGAAGGTCCCCCTCCTCTGGTACCTCAGACTCTAAAACTCCTTCCTTTGCTAAAGGAGTATATGCTGCAGTTTACTCCCGTATTTGTACCCTCAGATGAAAACCCAGAGGGACCCTAAACGAATACCCAAGACGCTGTTTGTCGCCATATATATATATATAAAGTAGAGAAGAGAAAAGAGATAATATATCTATTACAGTTAGTTTTTTTTTTTTCACCAAAAAAAAAAAAGGACAATTTTTTTTCGAGGAAAATTATTTATGTCTTATCTTATCGCACCTTCCCATTCCCTCCTTAAAAAAAAGAACCTCAGGGATATTGTTTCAAAGAGGTGATCAGGCTGCTCGGATTCCATCATTAAAGTTTATCAGATTAAGTCCAAGTCGTTTCTCAGGTATCTCAAAATTGACCGATGTTACCTGATCCTGTGACAGTCGAGGAGTTGATGATTCCTTATCGAGTAGATTGCAATTAGTGGGATGCTGATTAATAGATGAATGAATAGAAGTAGTTTATATACGAAATTGGTATGTGTTTGTGAGTGGTGAAAATTTTGTGAAAGTTTTTATTTTTAAATTGAAATAAATTGTTTTAATATTTTTGAAGGATTTTTAAAGCAAAAAAAGTCCGATATTTGATTAAGCAGAACATCCGTTACGTTACGGGACACGATGTGATATGAAAGGAATGCGAATATCGAATAATATATGAAATATTTTTGGAATAGGTTGAAGTAGTAGTAGTCTGACCATGAGAGAGACCTCATGGTATTGGTATGAGGGGTATGTATGGTAGTTATATAGGGGGTTACATACATTAGAAGAGATACGACCAGCTGCCTTTAACCCTTGAATTACGATCCAAGAGTCTTTCGTTTTTCAATTGCACCTCCGTTTGGATGATAAATGTACCTTGGGAAGCCAGTTTCTCCAGTCGTTTGTTCAAAAACCGTAAATTTTTTATTTTTATTTTTTTTTACACTTTTCTATTTTCCCGTTTTTCTTTCTTTCAATAAAACGTTATACCGCGGAACTAACGGAACTGCTACGACTATCGCTGCAGATTAAATTCTACACTGGGATAAAAATTTCGTGTGTTAATATTAAAATTTTTTTTCGCAACTGAATACGCAAAACTCGATTTTACACACCCGAATGAGTACGCAAAACAGATATTTCCTTACCGAGTGCGCAAAACTTGTTTTTGCACACCCGAATAAGTGTGCGAAATAAATATTTCGACATGCCGGGCGCAAAGTTTGATTTTGCGCCCACTTTGCGTTCACAAAATTCAACTTTCCGTACGTTGTATCGAAAAACAAGGTTCGATATACGTGTGAAAGGTGATTCTGGACTCGTGTGATTATCATCCTCTGTGATGTTCTTTCACTCGTCTTTTTTTTCGCTCTCGCTACGTTCGCGGCGGGCAACAAACTCGACTGGTGCGATAATGACCTATTTTGCGTACTAGTTGCGTAACAAACTATTTTCTCAATCTTGAGATAACCTTTTTCAAACCTTAAACCGCTTTTCTTACTAATGAGAAATCAAAGACTTGTCTAAAGACATTTCCTGGGCATTTTTTAACCTGCAAACTTTCGTATAGAATTTTTGAATGTAAAACGAAAATAAAATCAAGTTTGCAACCACTTCTAAATTTTCGAGATACAGATCTTCCTTTACTGGATCATAATTACGACTAATCAATTGCTTTGTTTGAACAATCAACTACCGAGAATCGCACAATAATAATAACCGATAGAGGGTCGTTAAAGGTGTTCGAGGATCTGATTGAATTGAGGTAATTTGATACCAAACAGTATATTTGTTTATCGCTTTGATCAGGGTTTCTATTCAACGTTGAATATATATATATATATACCGATTTATACCGATAAATCGTACCGCTTAATCTATAATCGAATAATAAAATACGATTTTTATAACCGTAAGATCCGTCTCAAAGAATTTGTCCTTTATTTTAATTTTTTTGTTTTGTTTTTTAAATCGTTGTAAGGATAATCAGGAATTGTGCTCGTTGTGACGTGTTTAAAATTTTCTCGTGACTTTTTAGCTGAATGGTTTTTCGTCCGGCACAAACACGTGGAAAGTGAAGAAGGGGGGTAAAGAGGCGCGAAGAGGGGAGGAACGGGGGGTATCAATTCCCGTGACAGTTTAAGGGAGAAAAGTCAGAAAATGGGGGTATATAACGGCTCCTCGAAAGGCTTCGGAGGCGAGTTCCCCCCCAGTTCGGATATCTTGATTGATGCGTCTCTTCAGGTTAGCTACTAAAGTGTTTTCGGTCCGGGGGATCTTGGGATTTCGGTTCAATTTTCAAGACGTTATAAATACGAAATAACCCTCGACGAACTCAGAAAATGAAAGAAGAAAAAAGGAAAAAAATGAAAAAGGAAAAGAGGAAAAGGAAAAGTAAAAAGCAAAAAGAGGAAAAAATTTACTCAAAAAATAAACTTTCGTCGCTTCTTGACTCTCTCTCTCTCTCTTTTGGCGTATTATTAATCAACCCCATTCTCTCCCACTCCCTTGTAAAATAACGATGATCAAAAACCGCGGATTCTTTCCGACCCCCACGATTTTTATTTTTATTTATTCTTTTTTGTTTTTTTTTTTCACCACGATTCAAACGCGGAGGATTTTGCACTGCCAGCTCGTTACTATACCTACTGTCGTGCTTTCTTATAATTTGTTAAACTGCCATATACAACGTGGAGAGACGTTTACCAGAGAAAACAACCCCCGCCATATAAACACACGCATACATACACGCACACACACACAAGGAAACACAACGGGGTGTAGTGTCATTAGCTCTCGCTTCGGACAGACCCCGGGAATTTTTTTCTTATTTTTTGTTGTTTTTTGTTGTTTTTTTTTTGTTTTTTTTTTCAACCAACGTTGAAATTTTTCACTCTGCATAAGGCAGCAAAATATAATCGTTTACTATAAATCCTAAAAAGAAACAGGTGCAGGAAACAAGATGGTCGGATAAAAGTAATAGGCTAAACCACCCATGCCCCGCTTCTTCATACCACAGAGGAAAATGTATAACTAGAAATATTTTCATGGTCAAAAAAAAAAAAAAAATAAAGAAACAAAAATTAAATTACAAAATAATAACAAAAAAATAATAACCTTCTTATGCATTTTTTTTGTTTTTTTTTGCCTTTCTTTTATTCGATTCCATAGAAAAAATATTTTGTAAGACAATTAAAACTTGTTCTTCATCATCAAATAACAAACCTCGAGAGAAATCTGAACTCTTAATTTTAATTTCCCATTTAAATAACATGATAAATGTTTCTGTGGCACTTTTCGATTTTCCATATCTCAAGAAATAATCTACTTGGAAAGATTCTGCGGAGCTACTTTTTTTTCAAAATTGAAAGCTCTACAAAAAAGATCTTGTAGTCTTTTTCGATATATCTAGTCGTTTCCAAGTTGGCTATTGGTCATTATTGGTAAGTAATTAATCATGTTTAACTTGGAAACGGTTAGATTCATCGAAAAAGACCAAGAGATCTTTTTTCTAGAGCGTTAAATTTTGAACAAAATTAGCTATGTGAAATTTTTCTAAGTAGATTAGTACTTGAGATATAAAAATCTAAACGTGCCACAACGACATTTCCCATCTTACGTAAATGGGAAATAGAAAATCGCGATGAGTGACCTCTGAATATTAAAATTAGAAGCTCAGATTTTTTCAGACTTGTTATTTGATCATAGAAAATAAGTTTTTGAAAGAACCTTTTGACAAAAAAATTATTTTTGGTTTATTTGGCCCATCCTAATACATAAAATACGTATATATGTATATTTATATATTTTTTGTTATTATTTATTCATATTTATAATTCTGTGATGAATTTTTTGTTGTTGTTGTTTTTTTCTTTTTATTTTCTGTTATAAAAACGTCGAGGTGATCGATGCTGACGTATTGGATTCAAACGCGAATTCTCTTGGTTAAATAAAACAGAGAAAACCTTTTACCTAAAGAAAGAAAAAAAGGCGGAGATAAATATATGGGGTAGATCCAATTCAGAGGTTTAAACGCCTCTTCAATGAGTTTGAAATTATTATTGAATTTCATAAGTTGTGATTTTTTATTATTATTATTTATTTTAATTTTTTTATCAGAATTTTTAAACGTCAACGCTTGTTTCTTTCTTTCGTGATAGGAAAAAAAAAATAGAAAAAGAAAAACGAAATAAATATGGAAAGGGAGAAATGAAAAGAAAAAAAGAAGAAAAGGAAGGAAGCAAGGTTTTTCCCTCGCCGGATAATATCTTAGTGGGTAAAACTACTACCAGTTCAGATCGTCAATTTTTACGATTACTTTCTTTCCCACCCCCTTCTCGAAGTCGCTCGATTCAATTTCAAACGCACCGGAAAACAGTATAGAAAATTCAGAACGACAACTAACTGACTCAGTATATATATACATACATATATACATATACTTCAGACACATATTTTTCTCTATACATTCAAAACTCTGGAAAAAAAAATTTTTATATTCAACCCCATAAACAAATATGGATCCCAAAAACAATAATAATAATAATAAACAAATTATCAAAAAATTCAATATTAACAAAAATTTGTCCTTAAAATGTCACAGAATATTTAATTATTATTACTATTATCATTTTCTTATTTTAAGGGTAGTTTTACAATTTTTTTTTTTTTTTTCAAGGGTAGTTTCAGATCTTGTAACATTTTTTTTTAATAATCGATTTATCGTTTTCCAATCCATTCAGTGATAATAATGCATATCTAGCCGGCCTTTTATAGCCTCGAAGAAAATTAGTATTGTTTAGACAACTGAGGCTTATCCCCCGCGTCTTTGCTACGTCGGTCGGGGGGTGGTTGGGAGGGGTAGGGGGGGGGGGGAGGTGAAGATGACAAACAGTCAAACAAACAAACGTACGTACGTACGAACGAACGAACGAACAAACAAATAAATAAATAAATAAATAAATAAATAAATAAATAAACAAACAAGCAAGTAAGCAAACCGGGGATAAGGGCGGTGACCAAAAACCAATGATGGATATGCCTCGGCAGTCTAGATGTCCTGAAAGCTTACCACGGATTTATTACATCTCCTTTCCTCCTCTCTCCCACCCTTACGAATCCCTACGAAGAAGAACACACAACCAATTTCCAGACACCTGAAATATAAGAAAACAAAAAGAAAAAAAAAATTGAGCAGGGGGGGGGGGAGGGGAGGTTGGGAAAGGAAGAAGAAAGAAAAATTCTTTCCCTTTGGATTTAAACAGTGGAAAAATATTACTGTCGCTAGTAGTACGACAGTATGACTAGTCAGCCGAAGCTCCAGAGGTCAGACCATACGCTAGTGGAAAAAGGCAGACAGAAATCAGACCTAAGAGATTCGGACGCCTCTGGGCCAGACGGCGTCGATAAATTTTCCTTTAGGGTGTTGGACAATTTGACCTCGAGAGAGAGAAAGAGAGGAAAAGAGAGAATCGTCCCTATTTCGAATCGTTTCTACAAAACGTTTTACTTTTTTTTTTTTCTCTTTTTATTTTTTATTTTTTTTGGTTTTTTTCCAAGACCCATTTTCTCATTTCTTATTGTCTATATATACTTTCAATTTTCAAATTCTTTGATCAATAAGAAGAGTTAAAAAAAAAAAATATATGACTTTCGATCGTTTGAATGAATTTTCAAATTCACAGAAAAAAAAAAAAAAATTCTCTTAAAAGCCCGATTTTATTCTTCAGATTCGTGAAAATTTTTGTATAAAAAACGTGGGAATTTAACGTAACTAATGTTTAATTTGCTTCTTTTTTTGTTTTCTTATTCTTATTCTATTTAATATTTTTTTTTTTTTTTTTCAGTTTTTTTTTTACAACTGGCTACGTGTACTACAACAGCTATAGGTTTATAAATATTTCATCGGCAAATAAGTAAAGTGTTCAGTTCGTAAAATTTACTACCCTACAGGGTTAAAATTAATTAACCCAACCGTCGTAATCGCTGACCGGTTAAGATTAAAACTTTTATATCCGTTGATAATAAAATTTGTCTTGCAGGATTTTTAAACGTAGTTATATACGAGTTAAAAATAATTTTCAATATTAAAAGGTCCTGAATTTGATAGAAAACTGAATATTATATAGGTATGAAAAATTTACTAACTAATTATTATTATCATTATTAATAATATTTATGAGATGAAAAATTTAATGTACAGAAGGTAAACCTCTGGCAATTAACGCAGTAGAATAAAGGAATTTTTATATTAAATAATATGAGTTGAAATTTACCATATATTCAAACTCCGGAACCTCGACCAACGTTTTTAAATTCCTGTTTCGTTGCAGTAAAAATTAAAAAAAAAAAAAAGAAACAAGCTGGAAAAAACAGTTTTTTCCAGGTATTTTTCATCGAAAAGAAAAAAAAAAGTATAGATTTGTCAGGTGGGAAGAAAAAGTATTAAAAAAAAAAAGTAATAAAAAACTAAAGAAAAAAAAAAAATTAAAATTACAAATTTTATGCAAAATAAAAATGCCCTATATATTGACAAACGATAATTTCATACAGTGCATTTCATCACGATTCGATTTGGGTATATTTACAATTTTTTGCTATTGTCATTGGCAAGGAATGCCCTATATATGTATATAAAATGAATAACTCAGTTCGGAAAAACATAATCTTTTATTTAGAAATTAATTAGAATGGAATAAAAGTATATATATGAGTTTGTCGGTAAAACATTGAAAATCGATTCATTTCCGGTATAACCGGAAGTACAAATTAAACGAGACATGGAAATTTTTCATGCCGATCGTTTGATTGTAAATTCCTTAAAATTACAGATTTTTTCATCAAACCTTTTCCGATATCACCTCGTGATTTTGTCGAAAAGATCGACAGACAGATCGACACTTTTCTAAAAACCTGATTTTCGGATTCTAGACAATCAAAAAAGTATTAAAGATTCGTTGAAATAACCAAAAGCCATTTTTCGATCGAAACCAATACTGTTTTCTCATATTTTTCATCAGAAAAAAATTAAAATTAAGATCCTTTCATCCTTACAATAAAAATGAAAATTATTAATATAAATATTCATATAACTTCTTTTTAAAAAATAGATTTTTAATTAGTGTGTAACTCGAGGTAATCGAACTGTTTCAAATTGAAACCCCATTATCAAGTTTGTTTGTGTGTGTGTATGTGTATGTGTGTGTGTGTGTACCGAGTGCAGCAATGCAGGGAGGTTGAGGTCGGAGGGAGGAAAATAACCAGGCAATTCGAAAAATATGAGGTATCGATTCGTCGAAGCATACTGGTGCTGTAGTAGTAGGTATGTACGCTGTGCAGCTAGCTGGCTAGCTAGCTAGCTATACTGTATGTACATATATATATGGTATATCCTGAAAACTCGAAACGACTTTACCCATCCTGTGCTCCAGCTTCTATATATGAACCATATAGTATAAGGAATGAAAATAATTTCATATATAAAACTTAGGTATCCATAAAAAGTATAAAAACAAAAAACAAAAAAACTCAAAAAAAAAAAGCAGCCCGTACTTCTCGTTATCATCTTCGATTGTTCAAACTGCAGATACGATCGTGAGTATTGCAATCAGACTTTTATCGATATCTATATAATTTGTCATATCTATACTCTTCAAGACTGATTCCATTTCTCTTCGGAATTATTTTCAGAACTTTTCCTCTTATTATTATTATCATGATTATTATCATTATTATTATTATTTTTGTTTTTTAATTAATTCATTTAACGACTCTATTACAACAGACTATATTTTTAATTAACGAATAGAAATTTCTTGTTCCACTTTCTATTTTTTCTCTCTCTCTCTCTCTCTCTCTCTCTCTCTCTCTCTCGTCTTCATTTTCTTCTTCTCGCGATATTGGTTAATAAAAAATTATTTGCTCCCTATATTTTTTTTGTTTTTTTCTCTTTTTTTTTTTGTCTTTTTGCGGGTAAACCTGACGTAGAGAATGAGAATCCTTGATGTTCAAGCAAAAGAAGAAGAGAAGGTAAAGAGAGAAAGAGAGAGACTTTGGGTTGGAACATTGCCATAAATTTCATTAGCTCGTAAAAAGTGGGCACTCTCTCGTTTCTAAATTTAACTTTTGCTCCATCTTGCTGAAGCAGGAGATGAGAAAGGGGGGGAAAAGAGAGAAAGAGAAAGAGAGAGTTCCACCTCGGTAATTGTCCCGAAAATAACTAAACTTTTATTTAGCTGTCTTTTAATTTCTCATTTGGCAACCCACGCCGTTACCAGAAGCACCCGTATAGCTTGCTAGCTCTTTTACACTTATCGATTTTACTTTACAGTCTCAGGGTAGGTACATTCTGTTACAACGTTTCTTTCCACCCCAAAAACCTCCGCAACTTCTTCTTCTTCTTCTTCTTCTTCTTCGTCTTCGTATTTCTCTACACCCTGTGAGACTCTCTTCTTCCTCTTCCTCTTCTCTCCTCCCTTCTGAAGGGGGATGGAGTTCTGTTTCGGAGCTACCTTGTAAACTTTGTCTAATTATTGCTAATTTCTGGCGCCATCGCGTCATTTATTACCCTAAGGCTTGTCAGCAATTTGTTTAAGCGATTTCTTTACTACCTTACTAAGTAAATATATATATATATACATAAACTGAAAAGATTTTTATTTTTTTAATTTTTTTCGACTCTTTATAATATCTGCTGTTATTTATCTCGATACAGAATAAAAAATTTTCTTCTTCCAATGAATACAAAATTGGAAATAGTTATTTTGGAATTTTTAATATATTTTGTTATTTATTTTTTTCCTAATAAATTTTCGTTCTTTTATAACGTACGATGATTTGATCCGTAACTAATTAATAACTCAATGATCTCGAGGGATTTCTCTGAGCAGATAATGCATAGCGATACCAGTTTCCGGCGTATACCGCATATGTGTATTTCGAGTTTCCGTTTTCATTAGAGCTCAACTGTGGCCATCGGAGCGATATTACTGGGGCATTGCAGCCAAAGCCCTCGCGCTAAAATGGTAATTAAAATTAAAAATAATCGAGGTAAAAGTGGAATATTTAATCGGCACGTTGGGCTTTTCCGTAACGTTACTTTTACGTTATACGTTACGTTACGTTACGTTACGTTACATTATGTGGAGGATCAATATTCACCCGTATAGAATCTGCTGAGTTAGCATCACGTACTAGAAACACCGTTTCCACAGTCTCCGTAGCGCATTCAGTGACCGAATCGAACGTTTCGATCGAATCTTATTCCAACGTCTTTCGGTACTGTGTCGTGCATTTAAATCACATCATCTGGACGCCAATCCCAACCGTCGGATATACTCAACGTAAGAAAACTTCAAATATCGTGGTCACGAAATCAGACAACCAAAAATCACGGCTTTGATACTCTGCCATTCAAACTCATACACGCCGTTACACCAAAGTCAAGAAACCGGCGAATTGGTCTGGTCTGGTAACATCGTTGTCTCCTTTCATGAAATGACAATTTTCATATTCGATGCATCGTGGTTCTTGAATTAGAGTGAACATTCCATTCCGTTTATTAATAACCGGTAATCCCACGAAATATCAAACTACAACTAAGCACCGATACCGATATACCGATAGACCCAAGGTGAGAATACTGCAGATATCGTGGTCACGAAATCAAACAGCCAAAAATCACGGCGTTGATACTCTGTCATTCAAACTCATGCACAACGTCAGACCAGAGTCAAGAAATCGGCAAATTTTCGGCAAAAGCATGGTCTCCTTTTATGAAATAACACTTTCTCATATTCGATGCACCGTGGTTAATAAATTAGGGTGAAAACTCGATTCCGTTAATTAATGACCGGTAATCCGACGAAATATCAAACTACAACTGAGCACCGATACCGATATCCCGATATACTCACCGTAGAAAAAATTCAGATATCGTGGTTACGAAATCGGACAACCAAAAATCACGGCGTTGATACTCTGTCATTCAAACTCATGCACAACGTTAGACCAGAGTCGAGAAATCGGTAAATGTCCGATAAAATCATGGTCTCCTTTTATGAAATGACACTTTCTCATATTCGATGCACCGTGGTTAATAAATTAGGGTGAAAATTCGATTCCGTTAATTAATGACCGGTAATCCCATAAAATGTCAAACTATAACCGAGCAGTGATACCTCGGGCTCTAAGAATCATCAGGTACCTAGTGCCTGGCAAAACTATATGGAGATACTATACTAATTAAGGATAATTAGATACTGGTATACGAAGGGGTACCCAGCCGGTCATTCCGGGAGATACTTTGGTGCCTAAATGATCATCCGATACGACAAACGTACGAGGGTGACAATCGAATTGCACCCTCGGGCCTTAATCTTCGGCCAGGTCCTTACGGTTAGGATACCCTGGATACGTGACCTTTCCACCAATGTTGTTAACCGCCTCGGCAGGTAGCCGTCACAACACGGTACCAATGTAAGGATACATTCGACGGTACATAAGGATTTCGCCGGTTCGGTAACATTTCCTGATTCCGGAATATATGCGATGTAAATTAACTCGGTCGTCTGATTTCTTTGGATTTCTCGATCGAGGAGAGTTTTCGGAGAGTTAACCACTGCTGGGCAGAGTCTGGGATCACGTGCTGCTTATCTCTCTTAGAGAGATGGTCTTGGTTCTGGTGGCTGGTGGCTGGTCGGACTGTAAAGGGCTCGAGATATCAAGAGCGTTCATCAAGGATATCTGGGCGCGACTTGAGACCAGATACACCTTTGATAAGGCCAAGGGTAGGAGACGGGTAGGTGGGTATATCCTTTGGCGTAAACCCTTCGAGCAACTCGGAACAACAATAAAGTTTTATTGATTACCAGGACGTGGGTATTTAGCTGTCATCCATTTCGCCAATAACGATTTTGGTATTAATTTAACGTCGGATGATTGCTATCAACCGTATCTGAAGTAAGATCAGAGAGGTTTCCGAACTGTACACGATTCTGTTTCTGTTTCTTCATCATTTACGGTTTCACGATTAACAATAACTGGAGGGAATATATCTCCCACTGCAGGTTATATGCTTCAAGGGCTCAATACGCAATTCCATGGCGTATACACACCCTCTCTGTGTTCCTAGTCTCAAAAGCATTTAGGGTGGTAAACGGGACACAGCTTGATTGCAGACAATTACTTTTCGCCAACGGGGCAATCTTCCTCCATGCTTTCGACCTGGGTATTACCTACCATGTATGTATGTACGTATACGAACGTGCAACAATAGCTGCTGCTACCAGACAAGTAAAGTAAAGCCACACCCCGTCGGACTTTCTAGTTTTGGTAATTTTGTCACGTTTGAATTTTACCGTATTGTATACATATACATATATATATATACCTCTATCTTTGTTCATGGTGAAACTTTTTACCGGGATATCAATTCACGCTCTTCATGGATAGTGAGAGTAACGTATATACCTTCATTTTTATTTATTTTATATATTTTTTTTTAAATTTGTATGAAATTCTTTCCATTGGAAGTAAATCTGATATGAAGTAAATCGTTCAACGGGTAGACGATCAGTTCTCCGAAAGTGTCAGGATGCTCGTACCCACCTCAGGAATTCAAATATCTGACAATCCTGGAGTGGAGGTACATGTCGTTCTTCGGTAATAATAAATAAAGGGAATCGATCCTTGGCTTGGTGAGATGGGTAGATACTACGTACCTACCTACTGGTCACTGCTCGAGCTTTTAGGCAGTTCGAAGGACCACTGAGCGCGTGTTGATGGATCGTACGTGATGGTGGCAGCCCAGTCTCGCAGACCACGAAGAGTCATAAATTTTCATCGACTTTCGATGCGCGGCCGACCGCCTCTGACAGGGGATAGACCCGCCAAGAACGGTTCGAGGATCGCCACGTACCGTATACTCGAAACGTTCATCATCGTCGGTCGTCAAACGAAAAGTAAGGATTTTCCGGGCAGAGAATTTACCCACCGATTTTTACCGAGTAACTAAAATCTCTATCATTTCTATCGAATTAATTAAAAGGATTAATATTTCTTGACCAGTTCAAATTGTTTCGATAATTTCATTTCTTTTATCGATACATTCGATATGTGACACAATTTTGATCAGGTTTTACTGACAGATTCGAGAATCGATCGGCATGTATCATACACACTATAGAAACGTTCATCATCGTCAATCGTCAAACGAAAAGTAGAATTTTTTCGAGCAGAATTTTACCACCGATTTGTACAGAGTTGCAAAAAGAAAAAAAAAAAATACTACTATTTCTCTCGACCAAATTTAAAAGGAAAACAAAAATATTGTTGACCAGTGAAATTATTTTTTTTTTTTTTCTTTCGATAAATTTATTTGTTTTATCGATAGTCGAACGTGTGATAGAACTTTGACTCGTTTTTTGATGGGATATATTGACGAAACTGAAAGATGATGAATAAATTAAAATTAAAAACCGGGTAACAATTTGCCTGCAATTTTCGTACCGTTGTTGCGGACTCTGGGGAATATAAACCGTAGTCGGATCGATCCGGGGTGGCAAAAGCGCTAGGTGGAAAACTATATTAACCAGAAAAAGCACGGGTGCAATAACCAGAACGAAGCCGGCTTGTCATATTCAGCAAATTTTTTTCATTCCACGTATACATACATACCTACCAACCTTCGTACCTATCCACCTACCAACCTACCTACCTACCTACCTACCAACCAACCTACAGTGCGGCTTTTCTCATTCGCATGCGAATTTTAGCGCCTCTAAATATTGCCACCGCAGCGTTCTACGCTTCTAGATTGAACGAACCATACCACTATATGATTGATGGACGTTGTGCCTTCGCAGTTTGCCGATTGTTCACGCAATAAAATACTACACGGTTATTATCAAACAGCAAACCTGATCCAGGTGATAAAATTTTGTCCATTTTTCAATTCACGATCACGTTTGTTCTGTTCTCTAAATATCTTTGAGGCAATACTATTTATTCATTGCATATTCTTGACTTAAAAAATCGTCACTTTCGAAAAATAAGATCATGCCAATTTGATGACAGACAGTTTCATTGCGAACAAAGAATCGCCATCTCTCAACGCACTGAATGGTTGTTCTACAAAGCCAATAAAATAATGAACCGACACAACAACAGCCTTGCGAAACAGAAAAAACGGTTGTCCTCATCATCTTTCCTCACATTTTGCACTTTTGGTTCAAAAACTGGCTCATACAAAACTGAAATTAGCCACTACACTCGTGAAGTGTGATATAATACAAAAAAATTGAGTGGACAGAACCGCCTCAAACGATTTAAGTTAATATTTATGAAAATATTTACACCCAGTGTCTCTTGCTCGCTCTGTTATTATCATCAGCAAGAAGAAATATCCGGTTGTGCGATTGTCGGATGAAATTAAGGGCGGAATATGCAGCGAAGGGAATTTTTATATCACAGACCCATCCTTGTCACAAAAAAAAAAAAAAAAAAAACAAAAACAAATTCTAGCTGTTTGCGAAACACGATCCTTGAGTAAAATAATGAAAAGCTCGAGTTTCCTGCAGCGGAATGATACATACGTGTGTACAAAGACTAATGCACATCAATGCCGATGCCTGTACCTAGACTCACACGTCTCAGTGTGAAGGCTTGCTTTCGCAGCCACCCTTGCGTTAGATAAGCCCTTTTGGCATATACGCGTAGGTAGGACATATGTACGTGTGGTAAATCCCCTTTTTGCTTGAATCGTGGCATTAATATCATCGTCGCGAAGTCCCACCAGCACGATATACAAAACCGGGGTGACCAGGATTTTCGGTAAAGGTCTAGAGGGATTCGGTCCGACCAACCGACCAACCTGACGGAAGCCATGCTTTATTCAACCCGTCAGAAACTAATTCGCGTGAGCGAGAAAGAAAGATAACGATAGGGATGGAAAGAGAGAGAAAGAGAAAGAGAGGAAGAGAGAAGGAGAGAGAGAAATAGAAGGTTAAAACGAAAGAGATGTTTGCCGCAATATCGTTCGGTGAAACGTTTACACGTGTGCTGCCAGATACACTATAATGCAGAGAGTAAATTTAACAGTGTTTTTCTTTTTCACGAAATTGTTTTTTCACGATTCGTACCACTTTGTTATAAAAGTCATTTAGTTTACCCGAGACTTGTTTTTTCGGTTTTTAAATTTTTTATTTTTTTTTTTTTGCTACCCTTTTTTACTATTCAACAATCTAACTTTTCTAAACCATAGACGACGACTTCGATCGTCCTCGTCGTCGTCGTCGTCGTCGTCGTCGTGGTCGTGGTCGTCGTTGCACAACTGCACAGCTCAATCCTGGAAAAACTAACGGGTCTTTAGGGGTTCTGTAAATGACTCGCCAGGGACTGCAACGCTACTGGATTGTTCGTCTCTTATCGTTTAACTGCAGTACCAACCTACCTAGCTACAAACTACCATTGCTAGATATCAGTCCGACGAGAACCACCAAGGGATAAAGTTTGACAATACGTTGTAAATTTCTGAAAATCGACACCATCAATCCGCACACATTGACTTGCGATACAAAAAACAAACAAAAAGAAAGAAAGAAAACAAATAAATAAATAAAAATAAAAGTTACGATATGCTAAAAGAATATTTTTTTGTTTTTGTTTTTTTTTCGTCACGGTAATTTTTATCAACAATTATAACAAACACGTTCGATTTTATGATATCTGGATATAGTTTCGGGTTATGTGATGAATGTATAGAATGTCAGTTGAAAATTGAAATTGAAATTCATTTTTTGGTCTATTATTGGAGAAGAATTCGTAGTTTTTGAAATAATTCAGTGAATTTATTGTACAAAAATTTCATCGTCAAAGAATTTTTGAATCGTAGAACGAAAACGTTTCTGGTAAAAAGTAAAGAACTAAAAACTGTAATAATAAATTGTTGCAAACTCTGTAATTATAAACCCCCCCCCCAAAAAAAAAAACAAGCTTGGCATTAATTGTACGTACCTAAATACATTCAACTTTTCCCTTGTGATTACTTTCTTTTTTCGTTTTTAGTTCAAAGTAGAAAAGGTGAGTGCATGGTCTCTCACCTCGACTTGAAAGATTACACGGATTTAATGACGAGCCATTACTCGGACCGTTAATTGTGTCACAGTCGAGTAATAGTCGTCAAGGAAGAAAGAAAAAAATTTTCAGAAAAGTTTCCGAGCTTCAGCATCAAAAAAAAAAAAAAAAAAAAAAAACAAAGAAACTCAAAAAAATTTAGAAATTTAAATTTGAAACCGTTGTTTTATCCTCCATACCCGGTTAGAATTTGGTATTGATTTTCTCTCCGGTACGTAGTAGTTTGTCCTAGATTCTTAACCAGCTATAGCAACCCTAATCCACCGGCTAGACCTCATGATCATGTTCTCTATTTTCGAGCAGTGGCTTTTGCTTTTACCTCGACCAGCTTTTGTATAACAACCAGATGAATTCCTTGCCTCTTTAGATTTTGAATCTCTTGAAGATATCGCGCAGGTGAATTTCTCCGGGCACGATGTCAGTCGTGAGAGATAGAACACTGACAGCTGTTAGCTGCAAGCTGCAGCTTTCATCCACATCCAAGTATACGAGACTCTCTTGTACGCGTGCAACTCCAACGGCTGTGCGAACCCAGAGACAATAGCTTTGATGGGACAATGTGTTCCATCAATGAGAATTCCCGCCACTATATTCACCGTCAGAAGCAAGATTTTCTCTATTTTTGTTGAGCCTCATTTCGTGCGAAATTTCATACCGAGTTGGTCGAGCTATTCAAAATGTAATTTCCGGTTGCCCAGGATTGATTTTTGAGGAAAAAACAAAAATTACGCTTAATTTTTTTCTTCTCTACAACTTTCGTGATCATTGATCGCTTAAACGAAAACACTCCGGCTCAGAGGTGCAATCAGAATTCTTTGTTTCTAATTAACGAACCAGTTACTAGATTCTCGGGTCAAAGCTCCAGGAGAGAGAGAGAGGGAGAGAAACAGAGAGGACCGGAGAAATATGAAATTGTAAAACCGAGCATGATAAATCCGGTGAATGAGACTGAGACACGCAACATATTCGTTAGTTGGTTCACAATGGAAAGTAATGAATACAAATTAGCGAAACGTTTGTTACGGTTGGGAGCCGGCATAATGCTCACGACTTCTAGCACGAAGCAATGCTAAAAGAAAAGATTACCTCGTCCGAGGAAATCGCCATATTTTTATTTTTTTTTTTGATTCCTATTCTTATATTATCTTCTGGTCTCTTCTCTTTTCTCAATTTTTGTATAGTTTTAATTAACCGCCTTCATGCCTTGTCATATTTCACTTTCCTTCTTTCTTTCTTTAGTTGAGATTTACCTAAGGGCGAACGGAATTAATCAGTGACTTTATTTCACCAGTTAACTTCGATGAACGAATTGAAATCGTTTTCATTAATCAGCGGACGATCTTTAATTAACTCCTTAAATGAAACCCGAGCTTTGTTCGCGGTCCAAAAACTTCTCGTCCTAATTATCAACTGCTTTAAACCACTCCTTAAAGATTTCGCTACTTCTTGGTAACGTCTTGACTGACACGTGTCAAATCTTCGATAACCAATCAACATCCCAGTCAAGTTTCTAGTCTCTATTCATCGATTTTACCTTTAATAAACTCGGTGACAGCGGTGGGATAGATAGACAAGAAACTGTATTGAGCTGGAAAATAAATTGTCCTTAACTTATATTTCACTTCCTTCAATTTTTTCGCAAAAACATTTAGTTCCTGACTGATTGTATCACGATAACTAGCGCAACATTATCTACGCACGTTCCTACTCGGTTCCAATGGGAATCAAACAAAAAATCCAGCATCTCTCTAGCCGTGAACGTTAGTGTCTGGGCACGTCAGCTCCCATGCATACAAATATCTTTGACTCTATTCATCGATTTTACCTTTGATAAACTTGGTGACAGCTGTGGAATAGATAGATAAGAAACTGCATTGAATTAGTAAGAGAATTGTCCCGAGCGTATGTTTCAGTTCTTTCAAATTTTTTCCGCGTGCACATTTAGTTCTTGTCTCATTGTATCATGTTAGCTGGCGTAACATCATCTACGCACGTTCCCACTCGGTTCCAAAGGGAAACGAACCGAAAATACAGCGTCTCTCTAGCCACGAACGTTAGTGTCTGTGCACGTGGCCTGCCATGCATACAAATATCTTTGACTCAACTACAACCAGAGTCCTCCTCGTCAAGGATCACGATTCAAGCTCACTCGTATCCGCCTGAATGGCCCGGAACAAATCCCCCAAGGACTTTTGACGAGCGGCTGTCATTAACGCTACCACGTTTACCTGGAAGTAAGTAAGAGCCTCACACGTGATATTAGTACGCCAGGTTAATTCTACCAGGGTGGGTGCTTTTCAACGTTTATCCGAGCTTTTTACTCGGTTTAATCATTTTTCAAGGTCGTTTAGAGGGTGGTTTTAATACCAACGTTGGAAAACCTCTTTCATTCACTAATTCTATCTCGAAATACCAGCTGACTACTACTACTACTACCAATACGATACTCTAGCTGGCTTCACTACCTACCTAACGAACTTTCTCAGGCGACAGGAATTCTTCCGCACAAATATCTCTCTGTAAGGGTAGAGACAAAATGGTTCCTTTGGCACGCTAGGGGTAAACTTGTTTCGTTCAGACGATACCCTCTGGCCACTTTTATCTTTCGTTACAGTCAATTTGGTAGTGGGGTTTAATCCAACGCAAAATCCTCAACGAAATCCTTTATTCAACCGGACAGTGTGGCGAGCCGCTATTACGGGTCCCAGGAAAGCCTGGAAAGGGCCCAATCCAACCCAAAAGGATTGACATTATCAACCCGTAGGAGATTCTTTTCGACACGGTGTTACATTATTTTTGTTCGGTTTCTTATCGGGACTTTGGATGAAACTACATCATGCGAAGCATCGAAGGTAGTTCAGAGGAAACAGGTTCAGAGACGTTTCCCGGTGGTATTTTGAACCCGATCTATATAGCCATTCTGTATTTCGTTATTTATGGGGAATAAGGATGTGTTTCAAGAGTGACCAATGCGGTGATGGGGACCCCTTATGTCACCGCCCGTTTTCAAATCCCATTTAAATCGCATTAGGCTGATCTTGACGTATTGGTCTGTGAGCCGAAACGAATTACCTGTTTCCTAGCCGGTATTAGGTTATTCATGAACCAATAACATGCAATCCAAACTTGATGCCGGTGGTAACCAAAGTATTCCCCCGATTCGATTCCATCCGATTCCATTCGATTCGATTCGATTCGATTCGATTCGATTCGATCCGATTCGATTCGATTCGATTCGCCGTGGTTCAATCTGTCGCTACCTTAGCTTGGGAAATAGACTATCTTCAATTACACCCCGTAGGATTATGTCGACGTGGACTTTAAGTTCATGAATTTATTTTAAATCAGTTGCCTCACTCCAGAAATGTTGTTAAAACAAAGTCGACTGTTTTGATGAAAAACCGTGCGAGAAATAACGATGAAATTGTCACATAGGTCGGCAATTTTGGTTTCTCCTAAAAGGAAAAGTATCGAATTTAAAATTTGGGCAATTCTTATGTAATTTTTATCCAAGTTTATTATTTTCTTCACAAAATTGCGAAATTTAAATCCGAATTTTGAATGCAACGAGTACATCTGCGTCGACGACGCTATGCCGACGCCTTTGTACTGTCGTTTACTCAGATACTCGTCACGTTCTTCATTTTCCAACGAGGTGCATCTTTATTTTTCATATTCAACCTTATTCTTATTATTTTTACTTTTTTTCTACTTTTCCTACTCCACGTCTCCTTTTCCTTATATTCCTCTCACCAGGCGCAACATATTTTCATTTCATTTTCCACGCCTCGTTCTATCAGCTTTTGCTATGTTCTGGTTTATCTCATTTCATCCGTCACTTTCCTCTGGTTCAAGGATTTTTAAAACTTGAAAACAGAGAATGATATACAAAATAAAAAGAAAAAGCGACAGAAGAAAATTGTTGTTATTTACTATTGTTATTATTATATTTTCACTGAATATCATGGAATATTTATAATCTCCCTTGAAAACAAAAAATTTTTGTTCCTCTTCTTTTCGGATTTAAAAAATTTTCGAAACATATCGAGGACTGTTTTTTTGTTTTAAATTTTTTCTTGTCGTTCATCCGTCATATAAATTTATGAATCGAAGTGGAACGGTCTTCAAAACCGTTCGATATAAAAGGAAAGCAAAAAAAAAAATATAATAATAAGGATTATAAATATAACAACGCGAGAATCTCTGAAGAAAGTAAAAAAAATAAAAAAATAAAAAGCAAGCAGGCTCTTAACCTTCGGCCTTCAAGATTCTACTGCAGGTAAAACTAATTGATACTTAACTCTCGTCGTCACCCCGAAGAAGAAAGATCGAGAATTATTATTATTATTATTTTTATTCTTTTTTTTTCAACTCGAGGAGGGAGTAGAAAATCAGCAACAATTATAAAGGCGATTTTTTTAACTATGGTGGTTGAAGATCACCTTCTTTTTTTTTCCCTTCATTTTTTGTGTCAATTTTTCTTGGAAAAATAATTAAAAGGAAAAAAGAAAAATAAATACAAACAGCCCGGTACGTTTGTAGCAATTATTTTAATACATATATTTTTTTTTTTTTAACCTTTTGAGTTGACTGTAATTTTCAACGCAATCTTTGATTCAGCTGACAAATTTATTGAATCGTTAAAAAAAAAATAAATAAATAAATAAAAAACGATCCAACAAATGTGTAAAGAAAGTTTAAAAAGAAATTACGAATTCAGAATTTCAATTTTGAATAATATATCTAAAACTAGTACAGGAAAAAAAAAAATAATAATAATAATAATAATCCACAGATCGAGTTTGTGCAAAGTGTATGAAACGTGAGAAAGTAAAAAAAAAAAAAAAGTGAAAAAACAGTGAAAAACAAGAAAAAAAAAATATGTCGATAACGAATCAAGCACTGCTCATTGATTTTCTGTTCAAGTTGCAGTGGCATCGTTCGTTGGTTTTGTTAGTCGCTTGGTAAGCTCAAGAATGAAGAACCTTCTCGAGCTAGGAGGAGCTGTGGAGAGTGAGTTGTTAATTAACCGATGGTTCGATAATTACTAAAATACTTGTACCTACAATTAGTCCGTCCAACTCGCGATCATTGGTGCTGTTCTGCAGGAATTTCATTTCTTTATTCATTTATTTATTTTTATTTTTCATTTTCCAAATGATGTAACAAGAGTGTGAGAAAAGAAAGAAAAAAAAAACGTTTTTGAACAGTATATAACATAAGAAAATTTTAATTTTTTTATTTAAAAATGGAAAGTAGAAAACAAAAAAATAAACAAAAAAAAGCACGAAAAAGAATAAAGAGAGTGAAAAAAAAAATAAAAAATAAAAGAATAAAAAAATCACAAGAGTTAGCACAAAAAGCAAGGGGAACAAAAGACTGGCGCCCAGCATTGAAGCGAGTCTCTGGAAGTTGTCTTCAATCTGGAGCAACGCTTTTTTACTCTCCGGGAAATTAAAGCTTCGACTTGCTCGTTTTACCTAGCGCGTTTGATTATATTCCTAGAAAAGATGTAGAGAGGAAGAGATCCTACGCCCTTTATATTACTCCATTTTTATTTCTGAGAGAGAAAATTTTTCGTATCATGTACAGAGAGTATGAAGAAGAAAAAAAAAAAAACAAAAAGCAAATAAACAAATATAAAGAAGGAAAAAACTAGTACAATTCAAACTAAACCATTTTTATTTATTTATTTTGTTTTTTCTTTCTATTCTTTTACTTCTCAACTTAAAATACGATTTTCATTTTCTGAAATCCAGTTCCCTCAAGGTCCTGAATACGTACAGCAACTATCTCTCCCTCCTACCTTATCTTTTTTTTATATCCAAGTATAAAGAACTACCCTCTGCACCCACTACTACTACACTGACGAGAAAACCCTCTACCGTTTAGATAACCTCAAGTCAGGTTGGTTGTCATCCGGTAAGAGAACCCGGCAGGATTGTTTCCAGAGTGTAACGACCCACAGAGAGTAATTGCTAGCCTAGCTTCGTCGTAGCTGCAGGATACTGGATACTGGATACTGGATAGCTACGTACGGTCTCTGACTCTGCAGGGCTCCAAAATCCCCATTCGTATACCAACCACCACCATCACCACGAACACACATTTCCAGGGATACTAAATTTTCAAATATTCTTTCCGTCCGCGACAAAATTGTCCACACTTACCTTCGCTTCCCGTTCCCATTTTTCTTACCAAACAACAAACGTCTTTGTATAAAATTCTGGACCATAGATTGGAACGAATAAAAAAACTGCAATTCCTCATTGAGAATAGCCGAATTATCTTCGCTGATATATTTTTCTTCTGTCATGAAAATATCAGGAGGAATGAAAATGGTCAGGGGAAATCAGGATCATCAGCAATCTTCATCTGGCCATAGCTATTATCCAGGCAATGTTCAGTATCATTTAATCGTTATGTGTTCCCAGTGTAATGCCCTAACGCTTTTCTGATCGATGAATAGGTCTGGCGGTATCGATGATCCGGCTTAACAAACCCGAACGAAGCGAATGAACGAACGAACCAACGAACCAACAAGCGAACGAACGATGGGTTAGGTAGGATAGCGTAGCTAACCAGAGCCGACAAAAGTTCGGCGGTTTCCATCCAGCGACATCCACTTAGTCTGGCTGAAAGCTGCAGTTAATTGATTGGTAAATCGAAAAGATACGACCTTGCAAGCCCTCGAGTTTGTACGTGAACTTGAAGAGTTAAACCCGACAGCTTTGTATCTCTTCGATCCTCTTAAGCCAGACCATAAAGAAGACAGTCGAATTGTTGTTCAGATATCAGATATACGCTGTTTAAAATGATGAACAGTTTTAATTCTCTTATATCAACGATACTTCATGAATTTCATTATCTGATAGTAGAATCTACTCGAAATAACTGACCATGCTTATATACGTACCTCTATCATGAAAACGTACCTACCCTACTAGTTTCATACCAAGCCAATAACAAACGGAGCTATCTGATCCTGGCACGACACCTACCCTTGGCACGGAGCCACTTACTGATCTGACGTAATTATTTTCCACGTTGTTATAACGTCCGCGTAATCGTAAACTATAATTTTTTATTAACGGTCGATTGTACGGATGGATTTTGTCCAGCGTATTGGAAAAGGGAATAGAGAGAGAGAGAGACTCTTGACCGACAATGGATGAAGAGTTTTTTAAGGTAATTCTGGATTTAAATATACCTCCCAGTTCTTATTATAAAGGATGTAATTAAATGCCTCCTCCTGAGAAGAGAGGCACAGCTTGTAGTAAACAAGAGACTCTGTAGTCCCACAGTATGGTGCGTTCATACTAATTGGGTGAAGGAGCAGCATTATGGAGTAGGTATAACTAACACCGGCTTAAACTGGGTCAAGATTTCATAATGGGTCATTCGAAGAGAGGACCGTGGTAGAAACTTGACTTTCAAACGCGTGGGTGACTCTCAAGCCATTTGGTTAATTCGAGTGGGTACTTCTTTGCTTTGCTATAGCTTCAAGCATGGAGAGTCATGGACTGTAACTTTCGACTGAACATAACACCATTGTTTCTAAATTTTCGGTACCTTTGTCGGATGGTTCCTTTATGTGTGATATACCAGAGACTGAGTTGATGCTAGATAGAAAAATTTGTTTTAATCGAAATAGCCAACGTTCGTGATGCTCTGGCACATCCAAACTGCATAACATGTCCTCTTCCTTATAGCCTGCAAACAACGCGACTACCGGCCCTGAGGTAATAATTTAAAGTTTAACTTGCACGGCGAAGAACCGTCTAGCGTAATATTGCGAGATGGTGTAAATCATCTTCTACCCTTCTTACATGTGTCTCCTTTTCCACGCTGGTTTGCAAGGCTCGTGGTTGTATATATTACCTGTCACCTCCCTTGAAAATACCTCGAAACTCCAAACGTGCGGAAGAATTTTTGTGGGAGGGGTGGGGGGGAGGTTCTAAAAAAAATTTTTTTTCATTACTTTTCTTCAAAACTTTGACCTTGATGATCCCTTTCCCTATGTACACCCTATTTGCCATCGGTTATTATTATTCTTAGTCAAAGTTTGGAAACCTGTAGATGAGGATATGGAGGTTATAAACAAAACCCTCATCGAAATCATGGCCAAAGGGTAACCCTGAAACCCGTAACAATGATTATGGTTTCTCTTTGTTGTTTCACTATACCGTAACAAAGATGGTGGTTTTGGTTGCAGTACATATACATACATAGACCTAAAATACAAGACAGTATATCTGAGTGGAATAGGAACTTTGTTGAAAACTTAGCCGGCGGCAGTATGGCATCGCATCCCATGAAGAGTAAGACGCAAGTAAGACGGAAGGGTGAGAAATGGGAACAGCCATGCAAGATAAGGCGAGAGAATCGACGATATTCAACACACATACATTTACTACTTTATACATCCCAAAGTCTTGATACACTCGTACACGTGGGTGTCGCATTGAAATATATTTTTCATGAATATATATTCCACCAGTCAAGCTCTTTAGGGAATGCAGAAGAATCTTTTCAGCTAAGTTATACAACTGCAAAAAGATCTCGTCTTAACAGATAAGCACTATAATTTCATGTACCATGATCACTGAGGTAAAAATTTATCTCGACATATTTCTCAGTGTTGAAAATTAGGCGCACGTTCTATGGAAATAAAATATTCGTTTCAATGATCCTGGAAATTTTTATATATCGTAAGGTTGTAGGGAAGCCGTTCACTAAATGCAGGCAACCCAACAGTCAAATCCTGAAGACGTTCGAAGTCATTGTATTCGCCATAAATAACACGGGACGGAAACCCCCACCATGTGGTTGTCATGACAAATACAATGGCTTCGGAAGTCTTCGAGATTTTACTGTTGGGTTGCCTGCATCTAGTGAACGGCTTCCCTATAACCTCACGGTATATCTTTGATGAACACCCTGTGAGTATCCATAGTGATGTATGTATGTACCCATATAATCCATAACGTCAGAGGATGTAGTCCCACGCCTTGTACTACTAGACATTTGTAACGATGTGTGAGGAGTAGATGTATGTAGTTGCGCCTAAGATTGTAACACAGTGTTGGATACATAATATACATGTATATATCTAGGTATATGAGTAAGCTCCGACATAAAGCAATTCCCGTGGCATGAATATCAAGGTAATTGAATCCCAACACGAAAATGAAATTCCCAGAGGGTTTTTTTTTTTGTTTTATTTTTATTATTTTTTATTTTTTTTCTTTTATCATACTACAAGAAGGACCTCAACCTTTCCAACTTTTGCTCTTCCTATTCCACGACCTCTTCTTTATTCCCTCGGGCAATTGATCGCGGCTAACCGACAGAAGGAATAGAATGGACACAGACCAAGTTCGAGACAAAGATGAGACACATGAAACACGGATCGATTTATACTCAAAGCTTTATTCCATCATCGTATGAAACACGATCATTTCATGACTCTGTCGTAGATTTCGAAATTCTTATTCTTTTCACTATGGGAACTGGGAATGGAGAGGGGGGGGGGGGGGAGGGGGGTCTTTGCGGGAGTGGAGATGAATTTTTCTTTAAACACGTATAAAGAACCGGGGTGTTCCCTGTTAGAGTTTACCTTTTAAATCGAGTCAATAAACTAGAGTAGAATTTCGGGGAAAAGCCAATCTAATCTTCCCATTCCCATTTATTCGAACAAAGTGTTGCTAGGTTAACGAACACGAACCTTGTAACAGTGGTTCGCCGTTTTTTTTTTTTTTTTTTTTGTAACGGTTCAACTCTGAGTAGAAGACTACCTAGCCGGGTTGATAAGCCGTAAAAAGTTTTACCCCTGTCGAAAGAAGGGAGAATCCTCCTTCTCGTCCTTTGCTTCATCAGAATTGAAGTAATCGGTCAACGGGCCCCAAAAGGCGGGGCTAAATTCTACCATAAAATAAACTCGCTATCCCAAAAAGCTAGGTTCACTATCGAGAGAGAGAAAGAGAGCGAGAAACAGAGAGAGAGAGAGAGAATAGAATAGAATAGAGCGGTATTTATTCGGCCTTGGAGCATAACTCCCTGAGGCCGCAGGCATACAAAAAGCATTACAAATAAAAATAAAAATGAAAATACAATACAATAAGAGCTAAAAATCCAAAAAACATTACAAAATAAAACTATAACTATAATGAAAAATAACAAAATATGCAATTAAATATGTAATTATTGCTGTGGAGCATTGGCATTGGATGCGCATCAATAATGCTATAGTTAAAAATAAAAAATTCTAACAAATCATAATCAAGCAAAAGCAAATGAAATAACATAACAATAAGTGAAATAAAGTAAATAAAAGTACAGCAAAGTAAAAACAATGAAATAGAATAAAGAAAACACAGCACACATCCATCGCATACCAAAACCAAAACCAAAACCGGGCAAGTAAGCCAGTCAGAGAATAAGACGCAACGGATCCGCTTCTTGCTCCTCCAGTAACATCAACTGAGCAAAACAGCGCGACCGAAAGCTAGCAAGGGTGGATGCAGAGGTTACCTCAGGTGGCAGAGAATTCCAAAAACGAATCCCTGTGATCAGAAAAGAATTCTGTAACGAAGCCGTACGCGCCTGAGGAACAAGAAGCGTATCCGTCCGCGCCGGGTCGCGGCGCGATGCCAGGCTTGCCCTAAGTTGAAGTTGTTCCCCAAAAAGGCCAGGCTGGCCAAGACAAAGTGCTTTATAGAAGACACATCCGATAAGCTGTAGGCGACGACTAGCCGGCGTAAGCCAACCACAGCTACGCCTATGTCCCGAAACACTAGCATCGCGCGGCAAGCGACGCAGAAACCGCACGCAGTTATTTAGCGAGACACACAGCGATCGCTCTAGTTCAGCAGTCAAATTAGTCAGTACTGTCGCGCAATAGTCATAAACAGGGAAGACCAAGGCGACAACCAAACGGCGCTTCAAGGCGATACCGAGATTGCCATCATTCATACGAATGCGATATAGAGCACCAGCTGCTTTCTTGCGTAGCAACGAGACATGCTCCGTCCACGCCAGCGTACTGTCAAGGACCACCCCAAGATATTTAAAGGAGCTAACAAACTGAATTGGAGAAGCACCCAAGAGGATCTCCGAGAATCCCTCAAGACGCATCTCGTTAACGTACCTCGAGCTACCGAAGATCATCGCCTTGGTCTTGGTAGCATTGATATACAACTTATTGGTACAGCACCATTGCCGTATGCTACCAACGTCGGCATTAAGCAGCCTAACATGATGTTCGACCTCAGCCGGGCGACACCTAAGGTAGATCACTAGATCATCGGCATACAAGAGATACGAACAGTAACGCAAACACCGCGGCAGGTCATTAACGAAGAGGGAAAAGAGGAGGGGACCCAGCACACTGCCCTGCGGTACCCCAGACGCGATAGGAAGCCACCCAGACGTTCTGCCATCACCACCGCGGACCGCTTGAACCCGCCCACGGAGATATGAGTGAAACCAGCCCAGAACTTCCACCGAAAAACCCAGACCATGAAGTTTACGGAGCAAGAGCAGATGATCAATGCTGTCAAACGCTTTGGCAAAATCAAAAAACACAGCAATAGTGATCATCCGGTCATCAATACCTTGCCGAACGTCATCAACAAACCTAAGGACAGCAGTCTGTGTCCCCATCCCCTCACGAAAGCCAGTTTGACGCGGATCTAAAACGTTACGCTCTTGGAGAAAGGACGTCATTTGCTCAAAAACAACCCGCTCCAAGACTTTAGAAAGAGCACATAGCTGCGATATTGGACGGAAGTCAGTGCACTCTAACGGCGCACGGATCTTTGGCAACGCAGTAACGAGCGAGAATTTCCATAGAGACGGAAAAACGCCATCCGCAAGCGAAGAGTTAAATAAACACAGGATGTAAGAAAGCATCACCGACCGCAGAGCTTTGTACGCTTGGATGGGCAAGTAGTCTGGACCCTGCGAGCGAGTTGTTATGCGCGCCAACGCACTACAAAGTTCAGTTTCGTTAACAGGCCGAAAGACAAAACCGTCGTTGGAGCTACAACGACTCGTATCGTTGAGACAGAGCGCGAGATCCGGAATCGGGGCACCAGACGATACTGCCGCAAACTGCTCGTTCAGCGACGACGGCGAGATGTGCGCTGGAAGCTCGTGTTTCGCAGAGCGAGTGATCCCGAGGCTGTCAATTTCCCTCCAGAAGGCCCGCGAATTGCCAGCCGCATCAAACTTGGACCGCAAAAAATCAGACTTTGCAGCAACTAGCTTATTTTTAAAATCGCGACGAAGACGCGTATATTTAGCAAAAAGTTGCTGCGACCGCGCACGCTTAGAGGCGCGATAACAGGCGTCCCTGTCACGTTTCAGCTTACGCAGATCATCCGACAACCAGGGAGCTGGCGGACGCTTAACCGTGACCTCACGCAAGGGAGTAGCTCGGTCCAGTACATCACGTATAAAACAATTAAAGACGGATAGCTGGCAGTCGATACTGGGCTGACTCGCGAGCAGCGACAGGTCGAAAGACGAGATTACCTCAGCTGCAGCCTCAAGATCAACATCGTCCCATGAGCGGTACTGGAACGTCCTAGGTACAGGGCGGTCGGCAAGATATTTTACAGAAGCAAAAATGAGGTCATGACCAGATAAGAAAGGCTGTGCAGACTGACCCCAGCCGTCCAACGCGTGAATATCACTGACGGCGAAGATGTCAAGCCACGTATGTGACGTCTGAGTATGATGAGTTGGCTTGAGCGGCACGATACACAGTCCTTGGGCATTTAGAAAATCTTTGAGATGACCGGAGTCATAAGAGTCCGAGAGCAGGTCCGCATTAAAGTCCCCAAGGACGCAGACAAACTTGTAACGCGCAGCGACGGACACGAGCTCGTTCTCAAAAAGGCTAAGGAAGCCTACTCTAGGCGGTCTATACACTACGGCCACCAAGATCTTGGGCCGAGAGGGAGTCCAGACTTCCACCAGAAGGTATTCAGGAACACCATCGCGCTGTAACGAGGCAGACGAGGCCACAATTTTACCACTCAACCCACTACGTAGAAACAGCGCAACACCGCCGCCATGCCGGCCCCTACGGTCAACCCTAAGAACGGTGTAAGATTGAAGAGCAATCTGACTATCTACAACACGGTCATTGAGCCAGGTCTCAGTTACAGCGATAATATCGTACGGATTAAGCCGAAAGTACTCGCGGAATTCATCGATATGAGCTGGTAATGATTGCGCATTTAGGCAGCAGATGTTGATTGTCGAGTAAGATGATGGCATGCGCGGAGCTGACAAGGTAGGCGAAGACGACAGAGTATTAACAGCACCAGCAAGTCACAAGCCAAGCTGGGATAAATTCGCAGATGGCAGCAACCGAAGAGGCTTGCTATTAGCATCCTTCCTCACAAACACGGCCGCATCCGAGATCCATACCGACTTCGGCCCTAACGCTGGAAACTCCTTGAGCACTTTTGCTCGCAGTTTAACCAGCTCAGGTGGGTGTCGACGATTGAGATAAATAACAGTAGTTCCCTGTGCTCCAGAGCCTCCAGGACCCAGAACGACATCCTCAGCAAACAGATCGCCCTTACGCTTCTTAGCGGCTATAAGTTCATCGCACTTGGCTTTGGTTGAAAGCTCTACCAGAATGGCACGCGCACTCGGACGCCCGTCAGCAGCTGCAGTGGAGACCCTCTTCTTGCTCCTGCCATGACTAGCCTGTTTTTTACCCATGCGTTCTACTCGGACAATATCAGGGACAGACAGGGTTACACCTAGGACACCGGAAAGCTTTGCAAACATCCCCACAAGATTTTCGTCATCAGCATCTACCTCGGGCACGCCAGTGATGACTAGCTGGGAGACATAGCCCTGGCATACTGCACGCAGCACCATAGCCTCATCTGCAATTGACAGGCCTGCAGACGAAGACCCAGCAGCCAGCTGTCCCTCAATAGCACTCAGCCTTGTGTCCTGCGATGCGACATCCTTCTGAACACTAATCAATTCATTCCTTGCCTCGCCGATAGCTGACTTAACTGAAGAGACATCCTTCTTAAGTTCGATGTTGTCAGACACCAGGGCATCAATTTTGGCACTGAACGCGCAAACCTCGGCGGCCAGTTTATCAACCTTGACGATTGTTTGGTCTAGCTTGTCAAGCTTGTCAAGCTTTGCAAGCTTCGCGTTCATGGCTTCGAAAAGCGCTAAATGCTTATCTCCGGAAGAACAAACCGGGCAGCTCTTGCTCACCGCACCAGCAGCGTCAGCGCGAGAAGCAAGCAATAGCCTCGTTTCAAGGCACCAGAGATGAAAAGAGTGCCTACACAACGCTTTAGTAGAAACCCCGTCACTAGGCTTGTCAACATCAGTATAGCACAAGGCACATATAAGTTTCGGCATGACGCACACCCAGTAGCTCCAACACGGACAAGCTAGACAATATAAATAGCTGGACAATTTAAATAGCCGGACAATACCGATAAGTGGGATTAGAGTTAATGAGATTTTAAAGGCCGGCTGAAGGATTAGCGCGACAGATGTAAACACACTTAATAGAGACCGCACAGCACACAGTATCTACGTACACAGCAAAGTCTATGACAGTTTACCAAATCGATCGAAAAAGACAGTTATTTTTCACTATAATTGTTGTAACACAGACACTCACAATGAATTTTTGTTACTCAGAAAGAGTCAGGCACCTCTATCACACAAACGGTCGGCCCTCGTTCAGAGTTTTTAAACAAAAAGCAGGAGAACAAAACGAAAAACCGAGGACCGCAGGTTAGCACCGTTACTCGTTACTCGTTAGAGAGAGAGAGAGCGAGAGAGAGAGAGAGAGAGAGAGAGAGAGAGAGAGAGAGAGAGAATCTATCCAGAAAATCTGAGAGCTGGATAAAAGTATCTACAGAAAAAAAAATAAAGCAGGTAGGTAAGTACATACATACTTACCTCCAAGGTTTACGATTGCTGGAAATTAAGCTCCCTGGGTTCCTTCTTCTCCACCTCAGTTTCTATTTGTCTCGTTTCGTCATAGGGGAGTGATAGAAAATGTCTAAACCTGAACGGGCTGTATCAATGGATGAATTTACGGATGTTAGAATGAATGGATGAATGCAGGATCAGGGATCGGAAACTGAACGAAATAAGGGTGTGAAAAAATAATATATCTCCGGTAGCTCTCGGGTAGAAAACCAGCAGTTGGTTGGAGTGAGTGAGTTAAGACCTGATGGGTTAAGCCCTTGTGCGAAAAGCCAGAATTCTTCTTAATTCCTCTTAAAAGAAAGGCTATAGCCGAGCAAGTGGCTATAATTTAGCAGCGGGCCCCCGTGGAAACAGCCCAACCCCCCTCCTCTCTTACTCCTATCCCATTCCCATTCCCACGACCACCACCACCCCCCCTAAACCAGCCTCATCCTCCTCGACATAATTAATCACCCTATAGCGCCCACTGGACAAGACAGTATAGTATATGGCGTCAGGAAACGCCACCATATAAATGCGTTTCCTAATTTATAGTGTACTACACACTTTGTCTCTGTCCACCTCTTTACCTCACAAAATGATATTTAATTACATACCGCAATGTTTCCTTCCTTTTACTATTCTTATTTTATTTTTTTATTTTTGTCTTGTCTTTATTATCGTTCTTTCTTTTTTCATTCTTTTTACTTTCGGGTCAAGCAGCATGTGAGCAACAAATTGGTTGCGGATACCACAGCAGCATCTACCACATTTCGTACATACGTTTGACCCAAGGAAAAGTTACTACTGTGAATTTCCACCACTCAATGAATGGTCACCTTGCCATGGCGTTTGTGCAGATGCGTTTGAGCCGATTCACTCACTCTATGGTCAGACAGAGTGACCGGGCACTAGAGTATAAATTTATGCAGGTATGTATGTATGTATGTATGTATGTATGTACTTGGGCATACCCCTAACCCATGAACTCACCTACCCTACTACGTCGTATAAAGCCGGATTCACGAGTGACCGAAAGTAGTATGTGGTTGAAAATTTTGCATGTAAATTTTCCAAAAGCCAAGCCTTGAAACGGTCGAATATATATATGTATATGTATGTATGTATGTATGTACCTACGTTCCAAGCTCCAAACACCCGAAATGCAGATTTAATCTGCTGCAACCACGAATCGCACGAAAACTCATTTCGCAGTGCATATACATATGTACTGGGACAATATTGTACAGAGCGGAGAGAGACAGAGAAACACACGAAAACACAAGGTTTCAGTTTTGATTTCATTTTTATTTTACTGTTTTTTTTTTTTTTTTTGTTACTTCGTTGATCCTTCTGTCAACGATTCACGCGGAGTGAAAAAAAATAAAGATTCTGTCTTAATTTTGGTCAGCTAAGAAAAGAAAAGGAAGAAAAAGAAGAAGAAGAAAAAAATGAAGAGGAAAGGAGAGGAGAGGAAAGAAAAAAAAAAAAAAAAAATCTCTCGACGTAATCTATGACTACGTTTTCGTAATATTTTCGCGGGAAAAATGAGAATGGCGTGAGTGAGAAACGCTGCCATACATCAGGCTTAGAGCCACATTTCACACACCCACGTATTCATATACTATATAGAGGTATAACATTATACATATATACATAATGCATACATACATGTACGAGCACACCCCTAATCTACGGTCCCTTTCCGCTTTGACACTCACCTATCGGTATATATCCCCCTTTATTGGAATTGGCATCGGTACATACATACCTAATTCTGAAAATGTTCGATGATACTTTCCGTATTTCCGGTTGTTCAATTGATACAAAAGTTCCTGGTTTGGTTATAGAGAGAAAGTTATCGGAAAGGAAAGGAAACGAAAGGGGAGGAAAGTAATGGAGAGGAGAGTTGGTGGGTATAAGAGGGATGAGGAAATTGGTGAAAAGTTTTTTAAGCTTGTTTTAATTAACTAATTAGAAGAAAGTATATTTCGTTGATGCAAAATTTACCCCAATTTTCATTGAGAAAGGATACAAAAAAAGAAAAGGTTAAGAAATTATGAAAATTGTTCAAAAAACGATGTGAATAATAATAATAATAATAATCATAGAGATAGAGATAAAATAAATAACAGCAACGAAAAAAAACCCCATAAATCGCGAAAAGCACTTGGAAATAAAAACAGGGTTTCAATACCGAAGCGCAACAACCTACAACCATTTTTTTTATTTCACATTTTTCTTTTTTTTTTCGTTTTTTTTCGAACAAGCTTCATTAATAAACCGCTTCAACGAACTCAGGGCAAATATGTATAACAGTACAAAGAGAACTCTCGCGATCAACGGTCCATAAAATAAAAAAACGAAAGAAAGAAGAAAAAAAAAAAAAAAAACTAGAAGGGGAAAATATATATAATAAATAAAGTGGATGATCAATTCTCGCTTCAATTGAACTGATAAGTTATTATTTCACTTTCGTATACATACCAAAGAAGAAAATAAAAAAAAAAAGAAAAAATAAATCTGTAACAAAATATGCGAAAGTGAGTGATGATGAAATATTAAAATTGAAAAATCACCTTGCCGATAGTGAAACTCTTCAAGACATCATCATACTGTATAAAATCCATTCAAACCTCCCTGCAGTGTCATTTGTTTTATCCACATGGTATGTACTAAACTGATCTTTAGTATAGAACATAAAACTTCCTGATACTTTCGGGGCTAATTCATTTTTATGACCGACCCTGGAAAATGACCGCTATATAAAACAAGACTATTTTCTTATTCCACGAAAGCTCGAGCTTTCGATAGTGCACGTGTAAGTTTACCTACCTATGTACATAGGTACTCTTCGAAAGAACGTTACGTTCCGTGACGATACACACTTCCATTATTCACACCGTTACACGCGATTAGATAATAACTAACACTTTGTTTGATTTTCATGTCCAAGCGACAATTGAAAAGCAAAAAACAAAAAAAAATGGAACAGCTGGTGTATTCGCAATTTTTCATCCATTCAAGGCAGAAATAAAAATAAAAATAAAAGAATGGATAATTAAAAGCCCAGATCTGAAGAGGTAGTGTTTTCCGTCGAAGTATGTACATACATACATACATACATATACCAACGGGTGTATTTTTAAGCGAGAAAATACTGGGTTTAGGTAGTAAATTTTCCGAGCAGTCAGCCTTACTCCTCTTGGGTCCATTCCATGGCCCAGCAGAAGACAGCTGGGCAGGTTAGGAAACGTTGGTGGTAGTGGTAGCGGCTAGGCAGCTGTGCAGAGTATGGCAGAGGAGTCCCGTCAGAAGAACGGTTAGATATACAGTTTGGCCCACTCGAGGGGATTCCCCTGCCAAAGTTATACGTCTATCCCTTGCGAGCTCACACGCCCATCCACCAACGAATGAACGAACGAACGAACGAACGAACGAAGGAAGGAACGAGGGAACGCTTCAGCCCAAACCCCTCGGCGAGCACCCTAACCGGAAGAGGTCTTTATTAGAGACTTCTCTTACCCCCGTAGCAAAAGAGGGATTCCCCGTGACTTTGTTCCAGAGATATATCCACTTTTTGAATCCACTCAAACTGTTATCAATAAACTCCAGTCTGATCCCACTATCGTTCTCACTTTCGAACTCGGGAAAAATCCAAGATTTCACGATTGCTGATGATGACGAACGAAGACGTTATCCGTTAGTCGTAAAGAACCATTGATGGCTAAGACGATAATCAACCAGGACGTAACAGGTGCAGACGGTGGGATATGATATCGTTCTGACTTCTCGGCAAAATGATGAGGGAAGAAAAAAAAAAAAAGTTTAATGCCAAGATTACAGACTCGGTCACACTGGTAAAAAAAACTCTTACTCTTATACTATCCGATATCCCATAATACCCTTTAATCTCATCCAACTCTGGTGTAATCAACCCAAGAACACGATCACGGTTTGTATCCCGTCGACTCACTGCGCAAAACTTTCTCTCAAAAGTAACTTTTATATTTATAAACAATTATTTTTAGACACTATCCAATCCCGGTAATCAACTCCTTTGGATGTGCAGACCAGTGCGAAGTCCTACTTCTGTCTCTGTCGTTATGACATGCTGTAACACTTCCATACAAATAATTTCGAACAATTTACTTTCGTATGGATATAGTTCGCGATGAAACTGGCCATTGAATCATTGCAGTATTCATTTTAGTAAATTATTACCGTCATCTTTTGTGTGCATATGTTTATTCAGGTGTCGAATGAACGGGGGATGATAGTTGAAAGAGAGTATTGCGGTTTGAGTCTTTTTAAAATTCTGGTTCATTATCTTCAGATATGGGAATGACTAGTTACTAACGTAACCTAGTTACAGGAATAGGAATAGGTATCGTGATAAGATGTATGTTTTACATATACTGCAGTACATTCGGCATTGAGACGTAGTTGGTCTTGTGCAAAGTAGGTAGCTACATCGCGTATCGCGTATAGTATAGCCCTGGTATACTTGAAAAGCTGTATGAAAAGGATCTTCTTTTCGTATTCCATGTTAGTATTTATCCACTTGCACTCGGCACTAGTTGCAGACCCGAGCGTAACTCGAGTTGCTATATCGCTTTCTTCAATTCCCGCGTATATACATACATACATACATACATATATATATACATAGAATGTGAATAAATGACGAGGTGTATATAAATATACAAATAGCGTATATACCTACCCTGCGCTTATTTCGTTAAGGGTAATACCGAAACCCACCTATCTACCTACCTTTCAAAGCATTCATGGCTATTCATACTATCTCGTGATACAGATACCATAAAATAATCATGCATGTCCTCCTTACGGTTTCATTCGTCTTTCACCCTCGAAAGAGACTAAGATGGTATGATGATGTTACGTTAATTGGTAACCAGACATAACGTTGCTTATGCTACCACAAATCTAACGAGAAATAAGTGAAACTTTTTCATTGATTCATATCGCGATGTATGTATGTATGTACTTTATAAAAAAAAATTTTTATTACATATATCAGCTACAGAATGTAATTATTTGCCGAATAGAAGAACTGTGGTAAACATTAACTAACTTCAGACCACAATTTTAACGAAAAAAAAAACCAAAAAAAAAAATAAAAAAAAAAAAATGAATGAAACTATTTTCATCGTTCCAGTTAGCAAGCGTGTAGCTCAAGGTTCAGCTTCTGCTTGGTAACGCTTTATTACTTTTAAAACAAAATTAATATATTTCGGTGTCCAAATATGATGATTAATAATGGTGAATATATATATCTTCTCACGATGAGAGAGATGAATATTAAAATTCATTCATGATACGAATTTTTGGTACGAAGATGAATTTTTTTTTTTTTTTTTTATATACGTATGTAACGCCTACTATATACCCTGTGCCCGGTGTCAGTTTAATTGCGAATAAAACTCGGAAAGAGATTGAGAGAGAGAGAGAGAGAGAGAGAGATTTTACTCAATAAATCATCGTCGTGAAGATATAGAACTTTCGTTGAAATGAATTTTTGATGAATTGTAACGTGCGCTCATTGATCGACAGAACGACATGCAAACGTACATACACACACACGTAAATAAATTTAAAGGCTTAGATTTGAGCAACTTAATGTAGTATATCCATTTCTTCGGTTATACCTGCCGGTAATTTATACCGTTTAAGACGTTTTCGAGATATGCGTGGACGTGACAGCTACCAACGTTCAACCATAGTTGATGATCCTATGAACTCCATATATTTCGAGTTCAAGTACATAATCGATCCTCGTAGACCGGGTCTAAAAGGTTTTGATCAATAATACCAGGGACTCTAAGTCTAGCTCTATAACCCTCGACGATTGATTCTTAACGAAAGCTTTGACCTTCCCAAAAACACCATAAGAAAAAAAAAAAAATAAAAAAAAAAAATTACCAAACCCTCCCTAAAACCATTTACAAAAGTACGGAACTGAACTGACGCTGACCAGTAAAGATGGCCGCTCCATAGGCTACCCTTTTGCCAAAATCTGTCCTTCTCTTTATCGCGGTTAGATCTGACCGAGTTCTTGGGACTTTGGGGTAAGCCACACGGTATAAGCGGTCTGCACCATCCAGATTCTAAAAGGGGATTTCTTTCCGACCATCTGACCCTAAGATAACAGTACTAATTATAAAACTCTTAAATATCGTTATAGTCCCGTTTTATATCAGCTCATGGATTCCACACATCGTTTTAACAAGAACTGATGAAGAAGAAAACTTCTATGCTTCACTGTTCCACAGAACATATATGCATATATACATACCCATGTGCAGACCTGCACATTGATGGCTCACCTAAAAAATCAGCATCATTGAACATGGACTTAACTCCACTAGCGCCGCCATGCGCTCAAAGTCAACGTTTAACAGAGATGGCGCGCGTCAAGACAGATCAACAATGTTGTTTGCACGACTTGAATTTCTAAGCGCATACGCGTAGGTATTTCTCGAACGAAACATTTTGTCGTCGACTATTTGATTGACGCCACGTTCACGATTCGAAAATCTAAGCGCAGCTATGTTCATGTTCAAACCATTAATGTGCGGGTCTGTACATATCCACGAATAGTAAGCCATGTAGATAAGTACCGTTGGGTCTAGAGCCATTGTTTTCAGTTTATCCAGGTTTTTATTATCAGAATAAAGTTACGGTTTCAACTGATTTATACACCATATAGGTATTGTATGTACATATACTATATATATACCCATAGAGGTCTGCGGGGACGGAATGAAGAGAGCCGTTACGGATTAGCCGGGTTTTCCCCGTCAATGTACAGACCGGATTTTGTGGGCTGAAATTTCTGGCCATGTTTCGCGGGCTATTAAGACAAGCTTGGGGACCGTTCCTAGCCTCTCCACGCCAGTTACCAAAACCGTTTGCTGACACGGTAATGGAGACGGTATAGGTAACCATTACCCGGAGATCAACCCGTGAAACAGTTCTCATCGAGTTATATGTAATACAGACTGTTTATGTAGTTAATCGATACAAAATTGATTAACCAGAAAATTTAGTGGGTGAACGGATGATGATGCTCTGTGGGTCTTGGATTTTGGAATTTTGATTTTTACCGTGAATTTTATTCAAGGTTTAAAGCTTTTAAGGTATGTATAGGTTTTGTGATATGCGAACCTTTAGCAAACGGTTTTTATACACCGAGTTACAATTTAATCATCAGTTTAAATCCCGGACACAGCATGGTAGGAATTAAGTGATAGTCAGGTTTTTTTCATTTACGAGGTAAAAATGCAAATTAACTTAGGTAGTAATATACACGCAGTGGAGGGGCTTGATTTATCGGTGTTACAGCTTTGTACAGTTTCGTTAAATTCCCTACGCTGCTGGTGCTGCTGTTACTGCTGCTGGTGCTGGTGCTGGTCCCAGATCATTGAAGAATTCCTTTTATAAGGTTATAACATAATAACGACTAAAATTAACTATCCAGGCATAGTGTAAAGTTCTTTTTTCATTCATTTCTTTTCTTTCTTTTTCTTCGAAATAAAAACTACGAGCTATGAGGGTGGTACAAGACAGGGGACAATTCTTCTTCTCGAGGAGTGCGGTCTTTCGATAACAAAATTCTAATAACAATGTAATTTAAACTTTCCTATGGAAGCTACTTTCCTCTTTCCAATTTTGCACCTCGACGCTACGTCTGCTCGACGAACACCACCTTTATACACAATAGCTGCTTGAAGAAGACCGGCCCTGCTGTTGTTAACTGTTCATATTCACGATAAACTCTGAAAAACAGATTAGTTGGATGTAGTAGGTTTAACTTTTCGTTTCTTTCTTTTTTTTTTTTTTAATTTTTTTTTTTTTTTTTTTTTCTGTACCTACGTAAACGAATTACAATTATTCCTCAGGAATTAAGTCAGAGTTTCGCTCGGCTTATACTGGAGGAATTTCTTCTTCTCCCATTAAACATCCCAAAATGGCTTCGCCACCCAGGGATCTCATTCTTAGCTTTGGACTTTCTATAGTTTTACCTTAATTGCCGTTGACGTTAAACTTTCTAACTTTCAACACTGGCTTGACTTCGTGGGTCCTTCCTGGGCTATGTTGTCTCGAGGTTAGGTACCCATTGTGCCCACAAACCACCGTCAACCCACTAAATTCCCACTCCGAACCACCCTTGTTTATTTATATATATATATTATATATATTATATATGTATATGGAATTTCATGATGTCAAGTTCAAACCTTTTGGCAATTGTTCATGTGCCTGTACCTATAATACATCCATATATTGCTGAAAAAGAATTTTTTTTTTCAATAACCTCAAATAAATAACCTCAAAAAACAAAAAAACAAAATTGACCATATATATTTTCGAATTGAAATAAGGGAATAAAACAGCTGCATGAGGGTATAAATATGGCTGAGGAACTTCCTCAAGGTGTGGCGAGTTGGTTGGCTGGTTTAATAACTTGGTACCTGAAGTTTCAGCGGAAACTTGCAGCACGTTATTTCAACGCCGTGGCATGGCGTCGCGGCGCGGTGCGGTGAGGTGAGGTGCGGGGCCCCGACGTCGTATTAATATTAGTCTCAGATTAGCACCGCTTTAACTACGGCTTCCTCGGTGATAAACGACCGAGCAAAGACTCTTTAGGGGTGGAGGGGTGGGATGGGGGAGAGGGTGACGGGGGTTTGGTAGGAGAGGAAAATCCTCCTTGGTAAGAGACGGTAAATTCTCTTCTCTAATAAGTGCGTCTATAAACGGAAAGACGCGATAGAATAGATTGAGCAGAGAAGATGAATGGTGAGGAAGTAACGTCTACAACTTTTCGTACTCTCATACCTGCTACCAACTCCAATCCACGTTTACCTTACCTTACCTTACCTTACTTTGCTTGCTCGTTCGCGATGTCAAACTCTTTAATATCACATAGCTCTTCACCAATCTCTCTCCTTCTTTTGACCGGAATGAATTTTTATTTCTTTTTTTTTTTTTTCTTTCACTTCGTTTTATTATTTTTTTCTTTTTTTTTCTTTAGTTACCTACCTGCAGGAATGAGTCGGCCTCATTCACCCAGGGCTAAACCACCTTATGTACCCAAGATCTTATCGGTTCAGAGCACATCAACCCTAGAACAAGAGGGTCTATGTACATATTTATAACCGCAGTTTGCTTTCGCTACCTCGAAACCTGACGCACTTCCTCTTTTTTTTTTTTACATTTCCGTTCTTAACGATCATGAAAAATATACTTCACCCGTATTTTTTTTTTTTTTGTTTTTCTCTTTTTATTCCCAATTATGGTTAATCATAAAAGAATCATATTTCTTTCCAAAAACATGTTTCTTAGCACCTTAAATTACCAAGGTCATATATATTCGAGATATTTCCAAAGTGGCCAGTCTGCAAAGTCGTGTACCAAAAGAATTCTTTGATAACCCAACTTGTGCACTGCAGTAAATTACGAAACAATCATATTTCTGTTCCAAAATCCGGATTGTGAACATGTTTCTTCGCACTTTCGATCGCCAATGTCGCAGTCTTGGGGATATTACCGAAATGGCCAGCTTGTGTTAAGAACTGTATGAATAGAATTTTTGAATAATCCAAGAATCCTGATGTTGTACGATATCAGAATTGAAAAGAGTAATGAACACCGAAGGGTAGTATAACCCCCGGAAGTTTCTGTCCGTGAGAATTTTAGCTACTTCCTGATATACCAGCAGGGTGTCGCCATGGGGTAAAGCTGGCATCATCTCATCTGCTAAAATCTTGAGATCCGCACTAGGGGTTGGGGGTAATATTTCCCCGGCGGAAGTCAAGGAAGCAGTAAAGTCCCGGCATGATAATTTACTGTGAAACTCGTATATGTATACATAGGTGGTTTATAGTGAGTGTAAACGTATACATATATAGAACCCTACGACTATGTATAAACATAAGACGAGTAAGCGTAGTGGAAGTGAGAAGCCAGAAGACATTAGGTGAGTAGATACACAGTGATATTTCATCCTTTGATGAATTACAGAAACTTTAAACCCCTGCATCGTGAAAGTTTCGTCTCTCTCAGGCTACCCAGGTGCCGGATAGTCAAGTCAACTCAAGTCAAGTATGGTACTACGGTGTGGGTGTAAGTAACGTGGGTGGAAAATTTTAAACAAACTTTTTTACCTAACCGCCCCTCTATCCTCTCTCCCATTCCTCAAACACTATACTGAGATGGTTCTACAGCGGATGTCCTCTTTCGCAAGATAGAAAAGACTTTTTCACCTAAACTCCTCGGAGATGATGTTCGTAACATTCTACATTCTCCCACGTCTGTAGACACGGATAATCGCCAAGGGAGTCCAACTTAGATTTCCTAGTTTCCCATGGGCAACCTCGCACCATCCTGTCCTATCTCGAGTATAACCGACGTGGATATAACCTAAGCCGGAAACAGATTACGACGTGGCATATTCAATTAACTAATATCCAAGTTGTCACCATTGTCAAACACCAAAATACATTCTTAAAAATAAAAATCGTCACATTCTAACTCAATTCTAGATAATTTACTTCAGTTCATTCACTCCAGTGAAAAGAGTTGTTCACTTCTGATACCTCATGAATTTTCATACGTAGAAAATAATAGTAGTGGTTTGATTTTGATACACTTATCACACTAATCCATAACTCCATTTCTGCGGATCGATGTGGCTTTAGCAGCACGCGAAGTCTGAACGTTCGGTAGACCAGACCAGTGCATAAAGGACATGTTATAAATACCCTTCTACAGACTTAGGAGTAGGTATACATGTATATACCTTTAAAAAAAAATTATTTTTTTTCTTTTGTTTTTATCCCTGAGTAGCGGCTGAGCGGTTATACAGTATCCGGTACCGATCATAATTGTGCGGTGTATAACGTTTTATCAGATTATACGAGAAAGAGGTTGGGAGGTGAGCTCGAAGTAACTCCCTTAGCTACTCCTTCTTTTCCACTAATACCACAACAGCTATTTCTGTTGTTACCAGAGTTAACTAGCTCTGACGAAAAGGGGTGGAGGGGGGGAGTGGGGTGGTAGTGGGTGACCTTGTCGTTGACAATCTGATTATAGTATCAACCAGCAAGAAACTAGAGGCCTAACAAACACGAAATCCTTTGATCGAAGGTACGTGACAAAGTAACCATTAAGAGACCACCTTAGAAGCACCCTAATTACGTTATGAAATATTTATTTTACTCTCCTGATCGATGAGGATCATTAAATATTCACCTTCTATTCAGTTTTTGAGTACTTCTACTCTTTGGCACTTTCAAATTATGCTGATAGGAATTGCTGACAAATCGCGATTTTAAGAATGCCCAGCTCTTCTTTTCTTATTGTAATGACCGTTTTTTTTTTTTTTTTTTTTTCTTCGGGACAGTGTAAATACTGATCAACTCTTTTTCAGCTATACTGAAAACCTATATATCTACTTTGATCATAAAACAAGATTGTTTCTTTGATTTGGTATAACATTTCCATCGATCGGTTCCGCCCAATTGTTATTTTCGACGGTTTTAGAACTCCCGATTAATAGTGAATTGATTGATCGATTGGCACAGGTAGCTTTTCAACTCTCAGTCTCGTTAGTATAGAATAAAAGAAAAAAAAAAAAGTATATATACCTTTATTCTCAATACGAAAATCGTTTCCTTTATTTACCCTACCGTGTAGTAGGTAATACCGAAACGTAATAGTCGTTTCGTAAATATTTATTGTTACATTATATACATTCACATATGAAAATGGAAAAAATTCTTTTACATATGACTGATGGTAGTATCGAACACGAAATATACACCCTTCGGATTTACTTTAAATACAATTCAGTCAGCCGCAGGGAATCCGGAGAACCGAATAACCGAGAATGTACAGAACTACGGGGTAAAATGGATGCAGGTTGTCTTGGACGGTTGCTAGGATTAGCTCCACTAGCTAGAGATTCGATTTGGCGTTGCACCAGCGCAATTACCCGCGCCACCCTAGGCGGTCCGAAGGGTGACGTAGTGTGGCGACAGTAAACCCGTCTAATCAACCATAAAATTAAACGTACCCCGTACGTACGATGGAGTTTGGTGGATGAAGGAGACTAGACGCGGTTCACTTCCTAAAACTCAGTTTATAAACTGAAGATTTTGAAACAATTTTAAGGGGCTTTGTAACAGAGAGGGATCAATAAGCACGTTCCATTTACGGAAAATTGCATTTAATCATAGCCTGATGAAGATAGTGAGAGTTTTTTTTTCGGCTCAAATCCAACCATCCGAATAGTAACTGGATATATGCACATGGTTGAATACTTTTGCATAATAATTTTCCCGACTTAAAATAGTCGAGTAAATTCCTAGCAAATTCCTGAGCACAACCTCATTACAGGCCTTTGTCGAGCCTGGTCTGGTCTGGTCTGGTCTGGTCTAGTCTGGTCTGGTCTGGTCTGGTCTGGTCTGGTCTGGGGGTCTGGATCTCTGGAATGGAATGGAATGAAATGGAATGAAACGGAACGGAACGCGGTCACCAAGAGGTAAAACCAGGTCTCAACGAGGCCGTGGGTGTACCGGCTGAGAGGAATTGCAAAAGTAACCAAGTCCGGGTTCGCCCCGGCTTTGACCCCAGTCACGTTACACCGCAGTCTTTGATTCCTACTCTCGAGACTAGTTCAATTTAGAAATTCTTCCCGTTTATGTCCAATCGTCGCTATGAGAGGAAAGGAGGAGCCGCCAGTAGGTAGCGAGATGATGTACCTGTCTGCTTGGTATACCTAGTCCAATGTCCTGGACCCGGACGATGATATCTCCGCTTTAAATAGCACCTACTCAGCGTTGGAAACTTCAACGTACCAACTACCCAAGCTAAACAGGCACGAATACGATAAGGAATACAAACCTACGTCGCCGTGGGTAAATATCAACGGAATTAATGCACGCTGAGAACTTGGAAAATGAAAATACTAACCAGCACAAGCACAAGCTCTACAACAGCTACCAACTACGTTACCACTACCACCGCCATGTCAACCCTGGTGGACGACCCTCGACGCTCGGTTTGGTCTCTCCGCTCTCGGCTAACGTAAACAACAAAGGATCACTCCTGTATTTCATCGTGTGCGCTAGGTATAATTGCTGGTCCCACGAGGAAAGCTTTCCCGTTTCACCAACTGCACACACCACATCTTAAAGTTACCGCAACAGTAGCGATATACTCGTACGACTTCAAGCTTCTAATAAAGTACATTTTACTATCAACGATGACGGATTCTATTCCTTAAATTAATTCATCATTTCGCCAATCTAAATTCCAGTCAAAAAATTGATCCGATAAACGATTTCAAGCAAAGTCTTAAACCTCATGAACATCTATTCACAGTTAAGATTTCATTCTAAGCCCATTGCGTAAATTTATTGCAATAACGATCAAGAGCTGGGAATAATAAAAGTTTATACAATTTTTAAAAGGTATTTAGAACTGCGAAGACTTAAATGTGGGTGCATTTTGAACCGCCCCTTGATAGATTGATTGATGGTACTTTGTGGTCGATGAAGCTTGAAGTATAGCGTAACACATTAATGATAGTGTGCAGTCGGTAGTCGCTTATCTTGCCCACGATTGAAACAACTCGCTAAGCGAACAGTAAATAAGAATATCAATTTCTGGATTCAGTATCGAGAACGGAAGGGAGGGTGGGGGGATGGTGATAGAGTGTGCAGTATAGGAGAATGAGGGTGAAATAAAATCGATTTTGTAAGTAGGTAACTGTCGGATTATAGGAATGGCTGTGAGACGGGGGTTACGGGGATGGTGAAATGTAGAGAAAACAAATGAACGTACCATTGAAAAGCCATCTAGCCAAGAAGGTGGGAAATTCAGGGTGCTTTTTGGTTCAGGTGCTGTCGCGTATAGAATCAGAGTTTAATGGGCATAACGATTGAAAGAGTGGTAAGAGGTGAAACCCTATCGGTACAATATATCAGCCCTTTTGATCCCGGAAACCCCCCTCTTCACCCTTCCCAGTATAAATGTAAAGTCAGTCGAATTGGAATGGCAAACTTCAACGAAGTGTAACTCGTGAAATGAAAAGCAAATCTAAAGAGTGCAAACACTATGGTGTATAGGGATTTAGGTAGGAAAACCTGAAGAGTACGTTTTATCATCTGAATTACTTTGCATCTCAAGGACTGATGACATTACGAAGCTAAAATAAACTAAAAAAAAATATATATATATATATAAATAAAAATAAACACATAAACACATAAATAAAAATCTTCTTTCCTTTGATCTTTCCAACTGGCTTTGGAAATAAATTAAAAATCGATGTTACGCGATCAGAGTTACCTACCCTCTACGTACCTACCTACCTACCTACCTACCTACCTTCCCAACGAGATTGAATTCTGGTCTCTCTCTCTCTCTCTCTCTCTCTTTCTCTGTCTTCCTCTTCCTTTACTCTCTCTTAACCGTAAGAAAACCATCACGTTCTGACGTCCCGGTGAGAGTACTTTGCCAAACTCTATCCTCGGTAAAAGGAGGGAGCAAAGGGAGGGAGGGGGTGCCATAGAAGTCCGTCTAATTAAGATTGAAGAGACGATTGCAGTTCTGGTCACGTGCACTTTGTGCAAGTGAACAGTTCCGTACAGCACCTCTAAGTGATCACGTGTCGAAGGTATTCAACATCTCCTCAAATAAAGAAGGACTATTTAGACTTCCCTTTATCCACTTTCATTTCGAGTACAAAACCCGTTGCATTTCATGCGTGATAATTACCCTCATTAACCGATCAACTCGTCCAGGTGCACCGCCTCCGATTTACATCCTGTTTAGAGTTATCCAAGTACCTGGGTCTTGGACTAGGTTTGTGGTTATTAGCCACCATTGCGGTTTGCCCAACCGCAAACGGAACGCATCGCTTCGGTCTTGTACTCTGTTGGTAATTTCTATGTGTACTATCTCGTAGATAGGTATACATGTATATATGCATACCTACACAAATTCTATTCGGTTCTGATCAATAGACACATGCTGTGTACTTGCAGGATATGATGTTGATTAGACGCGGTACATGCATCAACTGATATTAATATAGTCTGGGTAAGGTAGAGTACAAGTTTCTTTCTTCACAATGCCCCAGATCCATGTACAGGACTGTTTCCTCGTCTATTTCATCGTTCATCCTCAGCTGAGAAAGAGTTCGGATAGCATACGGTAGAAAAAAGAACAAGAAGAAGAAGATGAAGAAGAAGAAGAAGAAGAAGAAGAAGAAGAAGAAGAAGAAGAAGAAGATGTAGTGTAACAAATAAGCCACGTTATTTATTTGGACACTCGAGGTGTCAGGGAGGTAAAGTTGAGCCTGTTGGCACGCAGTGTCTTCCACCGAACCCGGGTTGAATTATCTCTTTTCTCAGCTTCCCGGATGGTGAACGCGTGACTTTATTTCCTCGGTGGAAATTGGGCAGATTAAACGTTTGAAAAAACAAAAATTCTAAAAACAAGATAATTTCTAAAGAATAATTTTTCGATATCGTAAATTCGATTTAACATTCACACTTTCGAATTATTAAGAATCGTTTTCGAAGAGGTAAGTATAAGTCTCTGTCTGGACATTTTATTTTCACTTTTATAGAATGATTTACTTCCCCGGACTCTGTCGTGGGAAATCAAATATCTAACCTTATATATACGCTCTGAGCAAACCAAGCCTCGAGGAGCAATGTGAGGAGAGGTCAATATGCCAGGTTGGTGCAGCAGGGCAATCCGGACTTTTTTTTTTTTTAAGAAAAATAAAAACTTAAAAGTAAAATGGAAAAATTGAAAAAATAAAAATAACTCGAGTTCAACACCCTCCGCGGGGTCGTACGTTGGCAATTCAATTTGACAGTTGAAGCATGGATCTGCACAACTCGGTGATGGTAGGAATTTGTAGAAACGCTACCGTCCGTCCGGACGTTCAGACCCAGATCCAGGTTCAGCCTCAGGACGTTACACGTCCCGGGTGGTTATTGGATAGCTAATCCATCACCAAAGGACAGCTTCGCTAATCGTTCGAAAACTCGAATCGATATATCGATTCTGATACAAAACGTGAATCGTATATTTATACTAATTACATTATTCATTTTATGGGGATAGAGTTAGTCCATCACAGTCTGGCACAGTGATTGTAATTAATCTATACACTCAAAGTATAGTATACATGCATATAAGTAAACGTACAAAAAACCTTACGAGAATCTGGTCCCTCTCATTAACGCCCCGATCAAGATTACTACCATAGTTTTTTTCCACCATCAATCCCATCCCTTTTTATACTCAAGGTTTCCTATTCCTATTTTTCATTCCTCGTCCAACGCGGGGCAAAACTACGTCCAGAATTTTCCCGAGGGAAAATTTGCCGATTAAGCTCAACTCCGCAGAGAAGATTCGACCCGTAGTGCCCTTGACAGTTTTTTTTTTTTTTTCTCTTCTTTGTTTTTTACTTTCCAGATACGGGATTCGTAATCCAATAGTATCAAGTACAGGTTACAAAATAGTACATTTCGATACGAGTGCGAAAGTGTTGATTTTCGGACGAGCGAAGCGAGGGTGACAATCCCACGAGTCGATAATCATCTTTCGGACGGGTATCGGACTTTAGTTTTCAACACAACGTGCGGAAAGTTGAATCTTGCGCACGTGAAGCGGGCGCAAAGTCGAACTTTACGCATGGCGTGTTGAAAATGTCATTTGGAACTTGCACGAATCTACTAAAACCCCATAATAACTTATACTTATTTATCCCACGTCTCGTGGCTTAGTTCTGACAATCGTTAACAGTTACCATCAACCATCTGCCCACTCGTTAATCAAACCCTATTCCGAAAACTACGTCAACGTTAACTTCCGTTATCTATGCGATATTTTTTTCTCTGGAATTTTAAAACGAAATTTTGTTAACTGTAAAGGAGTCCGCGATATCCCCGTAAGCCTTCAAAGCATAAGAGACAGTGTTTCAGGATCAAGCATTTGTAATGTGATACTCGGGTCTATCGATCTTTGGCAATTGATGTCGGTCTCAAATTACACTGATATAGGATCTCACATGGGTTCTGACTGTGTTGATTCAACCACTTTGTGCAGGTTGAGGTCGTGCTCCGGGCTTAAATGTGGGCTCGCAAAGGCATCAATTACTGAGATGCAGTACCAGTACCAGTAACAGTGACAGTACTAGCACCAGTAGCAATAGCAATAGTACTAGTCTAGTATAGCAGCAGCAGTAGCAGCAGCAGTTGCATCATCTCCGTAAACAGCATCACTAAACGGATATTCGCACTGGACACAGATGCGCGCTTGTACCGAACGGTAATACGAGATCATCCTTATTGCTGCTTAAAAGCATATAGGTATATTGTATTATACATTACATAATTTGTAACGGCCGGTATACGTTTAAGAGGCAAATAAAATTTGTGGACATTCAGGTTTTAACGGTTCCTAAACCCGTATTATAAAGTTTTTTTGTAGTTATAAGTGCTGGTATAGAGCTCGTATGAATCAATGTTTCCTTTCCACTATATGTGTGATAAAATAGTACTTTTCGATACTAGTGCGAGAATGTTGATTCTCGGACAAGTGTGAAGTTTTTCGCCCGAACAAAGCGACGGTGAGAATCACATCAGTCGAGAATCATCTTTCGCATATCTATCGGACTTTGTTTTTCAACACAACATACGTAAAGTTGAGCTTTGCGCACGGCGTGTTGAAAAATAAATATAAAAATACAAAATAAAAATGTTACTCTCAGTTGATTTTATCTAATAATTAAAAATCATGTTTTTGAATCGATGTATACATATTACATATAACCTGAAGAATAATTGCTTTTCACTTTTTATTTTTTATTTATTTATTTATTTATTTTTATTTTTTTTCTCCCATTTCTTTGATAATATTTTTATACGTATCCGCTACACCAGCCTTCCACTGGTATGACCATGATGCCAATTTGTTCAATTAGTTGTGCTTTAACCGTGCGACGAGCTATCGATCCTCTCTCGAGGTATCTACATCCCTTCTGCAAACCCCATACCCTCTATACCAACATCCTATCCTCGTTATAATTTCATTCTAACAAATTTCGTGTCGGAGTGGCCATTATCGGTCTAGATACTGTTTCACCCAAAAATAAAAATTTTAAACAAACGATGGGTTTTTTTTCTTTTACCTTTTCTTGTTTTTTTTTTTTTTTTTTTTTCTTTCTCTCTCTTTTTATTATTTATATCGTCAGCTACTCCCTCGATCAACGGATGAGAGACAGATATCATAAATTAAACGAGTTTGAATTTTGGGGTTGATAAAAAATTTGTCGCAATTACAATTTCGAAAGTAACAAAAATATGAAATTTCGTAGCTTCGGAGTTTTATTTATTTATTTATTTTTATTTTTTTATCATCACCAACGTCGACTGCATTATGTTAATGCAGGCATGCTCACCGACACAGTATTCGTCATCTGTTTATCTGTATTTCGTCTGTCAGATCCATTCCGCTCGCTCCAGCTTCAGCTTCAGCTACAGTCGGAATTATTTTCGTCGCAAAACAACAATCCAGGATTTTAGCCACAGTAGTGAAATAATTCCTGGAAATTCTATGTTGATACTATACATACATATAAACGTATATCTTACTCCTCGAGAAAGGTGAGATAATTCCTCACCAGAAACCCTGCAGCTTTTCTCACTCAGATATAGAAAATAAAAATTTCCATTGACTGGAGTTTAGACAAGATTTGATTTTATCGGTAAAGAAAAAAAAAAAAAAATGGAATCCAAAGAAAAACGGGAAAAAAATCTTTCTTTGTCAAATTTGATTATTTTTATTTTTTTTTATCCTCACACCTTCTTACGTGTCTTTTTTTTTTGTTGTGCTTTTTCTTATTTTTTTCTTACCCCGTTTATTGACATCGGAATAGGGTCGGGTTTTGATGAAAGTTTGAAGGCGGGGTGTTTGATACTAGAAAATTGGTATTGTTGAAGGTAAAAAATCAGGTAGCTGACTGTCGGTACAAACATTGAAAAGGTTCGAGTTTAAGGACCGTCCCCTCCGTCAATCCTAAATCTCTCTATGGTTTGACCGAGGCGAAAGGAACGAGAGAAATAAGAAAAAAGAAACAAATTGTATAAAAAAAAAAGGACTCTGTGAGGGAGGAAGAAAGAAGAAAAATTCGAATGATCTTTCGTGGAATTTCGGACCATGGAATTGGGTGACGAGACGTTGGTTAGACGATACCAGGGTGTAGGCTTCGAGAGGAGTAGCTAGCCAGCGAACAGGACTTTGGAATTGAAAGACCGTAAGAGGGATGAAAGGAGAGCCAAAACGAGAGATTTAACGGCATCACACCGAGCCAGGAATAACAATTGAGCAATAGAAATGAAATTTGGCTTTCGTGTTGTAGTTTGGAGACTGACGAGGGGAGGTTTACCTTATCGAAGGTGTATACATATACCGTGTAGAATAATAAGGGAAGAGATAGACAAAATAAAAACAATATAAAAAATAGATTTTTTTTTTTTTTTGTTTTTTGAATACGAAAAAGGTTGAAACTGTCTCATATATATATATATATTTTTTTCTTCTCTTTTTTTTCCTTTGACGTAAGCTTTCTTTCGCCTCTTTTCAAGAATCAGAAGTCAGACCGTTACCATACCAAACGCGACACCTGAGAACAAGGAATAAATGCGTCAGCCGGGATCCCAGGAATTTGACTTTCATGAAAATTTTAAAGAGATGACAGGTGCGACTATTTATCTTATTTTATTCCTCACACTCTTGCACTCTATATAGTATATACTACTCCTGCAGGGGGATACGTATGTTTCGTCATGGAAATTCAACTGTTAGAAAAAAAAAAAAAAAGAAAAAAAAAAGAACCGAAAATATTTCAGGAATCTCCTAATGACGTGAAAAAAAATTTTTGACACGTCTTTGTATCAATAAAAAAAAAAAAAAAAATAAATAAATCTTTGAAGAGTATTCTAACTACCATTTAGAATTTCGACACTCAGAATTTCTGAAAAAATTTTCAAAAATGTACGAACGATGTAAAACTTCAGTGAAATCGATCAAACGGTTCGTCTAAAATCGTCGATTCAAAAAGTTCGAAAACCAAAAAAAAGGAAAAGTATTTTTGACAACAATTCAAAATCTCGTGAGTAAAAAATCGTGAAAAAATTCCAAAGTCTGTGTATTAATTCAAGAGTAAAAATTTTTGATCCAAAATTTATTTACTTATTAATTATTTTTCAAAAACATTATAGGATAGTTGAACATAGGAATTGTCAAACTTTGATCAGATATCTAATTTTGCTTTTGAATTATTTGCGTTAATCGCCTGGTGTATATACATATATTTGTATATATGTGATGGTCCCCCCAAAAATAGTTGAATTCGTCGAGGAGAGTAGAGCATAGACGTACATACGTATACGTAGTAACGATTCGAAGTCGGGGAATCCCCGAACCGCTTATCTCAAGCGATGCAGCCTTACTTAGGGTTACCAGTCTCGCACGGTTCGCCGGTCAATGATCTGGGATTATTTCACGCCGACGACGGAATGCGGCCCAGGCCGCCTTATTACAATCTACGAATATAACGATTCCCCACCTTCAAGATATCCACTGGATTAACTACTCAATTTACGTTTAATTTCCTGCACCAGTTACCTACCTACCCAACCACCCACCTCTCTCTGCCTGCCTTCTATACCCTCTCGCTAACCGAACCGAGAGAACTGCGATAACCCTTCATTATAATTATTATCATTATATACATATATATATATATATATAAATGTATATATGTTAGATAAAGAAACGGACCGTTGCAGTATTTACGAAGGACTTGAAAATTGGCTATTTTTATAACCCAATGAAATTACGCTAATTGAAGAAAACAATCCGGATGGTATAATTACCACGTTTAATACAAAAATATCCTCAGCCATATAATATCACCCATTTTTATTAACGAATTAATTAACCTCAAAATCATTTTAAAAAATTTGCCCATATAGTTTTACTTCTGTGCGTGTATAGAAATAGTCAAGAGATTCAGAAGCTTGAAGAATAAACAAGAATTTTTATCTAATAATAAATTTTCTGTATCTACTCGTCAAACTGGACTTGTCAAACTGAAACAGTTAGACCAACAATATTATCGTCTAACTAATTAGTTAGCCAATACTTTGTTTTTTTGTTCATCTTTTTCTAATCTATTCTCTATTTCGGGAGTATTACAGAATACTGTATCTGATGACCGTTGGAATTTTTCGATAAAATAAAAAATTATCGAAAATATGACAATTTTTGTATGAAATCTTATAATACGGAGACCAAAAAAAGAAACAGTAAATTCTTGCGTTATAAAAAAATGTTATATCTTAAAAAATCTTGCGTATTAAAGAAATTCCAAACACTCATCTTGCGGGATATTGTTAAAAAAAAATAACCACCGGTCAAATATCCGAATAGATAAAACGGTGCTTTTTCAATCCTGTAAAATATGTAATCACCATTTTATTTCATGACTTTGAAGTGATACGTAAAGTCAAGGAAGCGCGGGGTATCTAAGGGTTTAAAAAATTTAAATTCCAAATAGGAAATTATTTTGGTGTAAGTTTAGTTAGGTGAAATATTTTCCCCGAGGTAGGGGGTTGAAGGGAGGGTGAGACAGGAAACGTAAAAGCTGTTTTAACGTCGTGGAAAAGTTATCGGTTGGCACCGCGTCGAGTGTAATCAAGCGTGTTAATTGCCGGAGGTTTTATAATACTAAAGAAAAAAAAAATAATAATAATAATAAAATAAAGTAATCCATTTTAATTTAATGCGTTTATACGATATATAGAGAGTTTGATAAATTTAATATATGATTACCGATTTCCTCTATAAAAACCGGAAATCTAACGGGAATTCTTACCTCCGTTATATATAGTCCAACGATACTGCCATGAGTCTACTTTATCGATTTTACAAAGTGTATTTGCTAAGGTACGCGCCGAGTGACCTCGATATAACCCAAGTCAACCCTAAACTTACTTTTACAGATCCGCAACTGTCGCCTTAAGGCTCTCTGCTGTGTGGTATTGACAGATATTGCAAGCACCGATTACCCACGATGAGGAGAATAAAAATAATCAATCGAAATGCGATACGTATTGTCTCTTATCTCTTCAAGCTTCAAAAAATAATAGAAAGCTGATTGACAGATGGCGCTGCTTTAAACTAGAAACGAGAAATCAACAACTTTACCTTCTATTAAACATTTTGTATCTCTATGGTCATTTTTCAAATAATACCGTTAGAAAATAATCCCTGAAACAAATTTATCATTCAATAAACACTTAACAAAGCATAAATGATATTTGAAAAACCATTTTATCGTATTGAAATAAAAAGAAAAAAAAAAAAAAAAAAAAAAAAAAAAACAAAACTAAATAAATAAATAAATAAAGTGATCATCGAAAATCGAAGCTAAAATTATTATCGAATTGAAATTATTTCTCGACTTTATCCGCAAATATTTTCAACGTATAGTATTTAGTTTCGAGGGATTATTTTTATAGTAAAATAAAAATAAAAATACGGATAATAATGAAAAACAAAAAACGAAACAAAAAACAAAAAAAATCAAAAAATGGAGGATACATTAATCGTTGAAATACAGAGCAGTTCGAGTCAATTTTTTTTTTTTTTAATCAATTCGTTTCAATTCAATTCAGAAAAAAAAAAAAAATAAACATACATTTCAAATATATATCATTGCTCTGGCGTAATTCTGACCGAAATCTGGTATAGATTATCCCTTGGAGAATGAGAGATGTACGAATGTAAACCATAAAAGCACCGCAGCTAGTCTCGATCGACATAACCGTGCTAGCTGGGAAGAAGAAGCCAATATTCTTTTGTCGGAAGAACCCGCAGCAAGCAACCAACCAACCAAGAACCCGAAAGCAGCCTTGGAATTTATTTTCCCACACCGATATTGGCCCTCGAAATATATCTACTACCAGTTTTCACCTACTCTAACCTTACCCCTTCCTTCTTTCTCGCTCTCTCTCTCTTCACCGCAATTCAGTAACCAAGTAAA
>OZ001264.1:969316-1196816 GCA_963924015.1 Macrophya annulata | reverse complement strand
CTCCATCCCTTTTACTTCCACCCTACCTTCCTCTCCCATCCCAACCACTACCCCATATTTCTCTTTGTCAAAGAGTTCGTTAACGTCGTTGACGTCATTACCGGTCGGAGTCATCAACGATTCGAAAAAGAAAAGCTCTAAATTATTTGAAGCGATTAATAAAAGCGGTATTTTTCTTTTTAGTTTTATTTTATTTTATTTTTTTCTTGTTCGAGAAGATTAATCCAAAATTTTGAAATCCTTTTTTACAAATCATGGAAACTGGATACAAATCAATTTCAATTTACTCAAATAACTCACAGCTCGGTGACCTCTTCTTCCGTCTAACTATTGGATTAAGTTTTAGACCAAGGTTTAGGTATTATCCTAGCTAGACTAGATGAGAGAAATCTTGAACCCAAATGTCATACTCTATTCATATCGCCTCATTTCTATGCCCAGACCTCGGCCCAGCCTTTCATTTTGGCTCTGATAACCCGGACGGAAGATTATTACCAAATTACTGTCTCTAAGGCTAAGGTCTTTGATCTTATATCTAACTAGACGTAACTTAAACTCGGTTTTACCGGTAGTAGTATCGCTTAGTTAGTACCGATCTTGGTCACATAATCGAGGAGTGACGCTACTGGGCAAAGACATCGGGATTCCCCCGACTTTGAATGGACTTGTGAACAAAGAAAAAATAAAAAGTGTTCTTTCTTAGTTCGGGATCGCGTGTGATGAAAGAATTAATTATTTTATTTATAGTCCAGTTTTGGATCCTTTTCTTCTTGTTTTGTTTTTTTTTTTTGTTTTTTAGAAATATAGAGAGATGGGAAAAATTTTTAAGGAATAAGAAACTCAACTAGAACTCGCATCACCTTACGGTGTTTACCGATCAATTTCCTCAATACCAATCGAGGTCTGGACGATTTCCTGTCGACTATATAGTTCCTCGTTTCTACACCCTATACCCGTCTTCATTCTACCTACACCTTATTTTCTTACTCCCATCAAATCGCGCGTATAAAATGACGTCAATTTAGAACGGTATAGTATACCTTATGCCCGCTATTGTATCGGTCCTAACGATCCACTTTACGAAGCCTATTTTTTTTTTTTTTTTTTTCTTTCTATCTCTCTCTTTTCTCTTTTTTTTTTTTTTTTTTCTTCTGTCTCTGAACATTTTTGCTTCTTTATCCTCTTCATTCTTCTTTCCACTTCCTCCCTCACCCCTTTTTTTTTTTTTTTTTTACCTCTCAACGAATCTTTACACATTCAGTGATCTCGCTATAAGTATATTCGAATTAAGATTTTTTTACTTGACAGATTATAGAAACAAAAAACTAAATTTATACTCCAGTGTACGTTTAGAGTATATAGTTTATATAATTGCGAATTGAAATTTCACACTATCGCTGTGAAGAGATTTTGCAGATATGCTTTATGTATAACATGTATATGTATGTATATTATATACTTATACACATGGGTATATCCAACATAGGAGATAGAGGAGGTTGGGCAAAGTGGTGTATAGTAATAATATATTTTTACCCGGCACAACGCTTCATCCGGTGAATAATTTCGCTCAAGCTGAGTGTGTTGCAGTGATAGGATAGGCAGGTTGTAGGATTTGAGGCTCGGAGGGTTCGCAGGAACGACTACTATACATATATATACCTATTACCCCAACTTAGGGCTTCGCTTGTACTAAATTTACAGAGGGGTGGGATTTAGCCATGGTATATATATATATATATATATATGTATACGTATATAGATGTAGATAATATTCAACATTTACCCACTATTGCCAAAATAGTGGATCTATAAACCTCTTCATAGCTGACTTGAACTTGAATCAATAAATTAATAGACATGATCAACACTAAACACGTATGTACGTAACATGCCTGTAGATCTTCGTGTATCAGAACGAGTACAATTTTCAGAAGAAAGAAAAAGACAAGACAGAAGAAAAAAAAAAAAAAAAATTAAAAAAAAAAAAAAGAAGTAGATGGAAGTTTTAAACGAATCGAAATGAGAGCTTTATAATGTATGCCGGGAAATATAAATGCGAGGGATTTGTGGGGTAAAATCTTTGAGCTTTGAAATGATCCTTGTTTCAAGTCTCTAGAATTTTTTCGTTTTTTTTCTTTGCTTCGTGAAAAAAAAATTTAAGATAATAGAAAAAACAAGGTGAAGCTACGAAGCCTGAGAAAATTCTGAGAGTGAAGAATTGGGGATAGAATAAGAAGAGAAAAGAAAAATGTAAAAGAAAAACTGTGAACATATATACGTTTTGAAGTAACACACCCTCGCACTGTATATATTCGGAGGTTGTTAAAGGCGAGGGTATACATAAAGTGAAAAAATTGGCAAAACCGCTCCGGGATGAATAAACCGGTTGGTTTGGTTTGGTTAGGTTAGGTTAGGGGAGCTTTTAAAAACGAAATGGTGAAAGAGAGGATTATTAATTGATGAAGACTTAAACCGTAGGATAATTAGGAAGGAATAATTGTCTCAATATCCTGCCGCATTTTAACTTTTTTTTTTCTTTCTTTTTTTTGGTAATTTTTTTTTTTGTTCCTTTTTCTCATAATTTTTTTTTTTTTTTTTAATTTCCATCCCCTCTTACACCCTGACCAAGGTAAGCCGCGCCTCGCCGACCCCAGGCAAAGGGCAGATGCCTCCTGTCCGTCGCCATTTTTAATTTGAAAATAATTTTCAAGACCGGAAGATAAAAAATAATATAATATACATATATATATACCTAAGTATGTATATATATATATATACTTTTATGACACATTTAACCAGCGGGATCTGCACAACCCCCGTCGGCTAAGTTAACCCGAAAGTTAACCAAAGTCAGCTTGATCTTTGGTCCTTCAAAAAAGGGTCTTTCTAGTCTCGAGAATATAACCCACACTCTTGGGAAGTTGAAGCGTTAAGACCGAGTTAAAGCTGAATTTCTAAGGAGGGTAATCAGTGCTAACGCGTTATAGAAGGGCTCATTAGCGCTGGGAGTTAAATCCAACCTCGTAAAAAATGCATGAGCCTTTTGCGGAGAGAGAGAGAGAGAGTGAGAGAGAGAAGAGACGATTTATAACGCGTGCATATACTTTGGTAGGACTAAATTCAAGACCGTTTTCTTATGGGTTTAAGCTAACCCAAGAGAAGCGAGAAGAGAAGAGAAGAGAAGCACCGAGGGAAGGAGAATGAGAAATCCTTCGAGGAACTAAACTTTCCAAGGGATGAGATGCGAGGCGTCTACCCCCAAAACGGCTGATTTTAATTACAAATCAGCATCCTTCACTTCCTTCACCCATGCCCCCCGCTCGCCCCTCCACGGGCCTTATTTTTTTTCTGTTATTCTCATACTTACGTTCTTTTTTTTAAACGATTACACGAAATTGGGGTAGAACGTATATGCGTAGTACCCTTCCGGGTATGTATATCGCGTTAATTGAACCCTTGCACAATTCTAGGCCAGCAATTTCTCGCAAAACTAAACTACCTTGTTGTGTGTGCAATTTTTTCTTTTTTTTTTTTTTCATTTTTTGCCTTCGTCCAGGAAACGTGCGGAAGGTAAAATTGTAAAGGATTACCCAGGCGTGGCGTATAAGAGGGGGGTATAGAGAAAAAAGTGGTGAAGAGAAGAGAAGAGAGTAAACTAGCTGGATGATGATGCCTTTTAGTATACTCTACCTATATTCCACAGCTATATACGCCTATACATACATATGTAGGTATTATATGGAGGGAAGAGGTTCAGCTGCTGTTCCACCAGGTTGAGGGAAAACTACGTTAGCACGTTTAGAGTGAGGAACAACTATAAACGGCTCTGACTCTCTATGGCTGCTGCTACTCCTGCTTCAGGCTTGGCTTCGTGGTAATTATATGTACGCGGTTCTCTCCCAACCCAACCTACCTTATTTTTTATATTTTTTTATTTTATTTTATTTTATTTTTTTTTCTCATTCCGGTAATTTAAGGACGTAATTATTGTATGGAGATTGTAACTACCTGACTATAGCAGAGGGACTAAGAGGGGCTAGGAATGGGAATGGGAACAAGAACAGAAATAGGGACATGGGGTGATTTTTTTTTTCTCTCACCGAATTTTTTTTTTTTTTTTTTTAAACGGAGCAATAGAGAACTGCTGCAGACCAGAACATGAACATTAACATCAACATGGCTAGGCTGCAGTAATTTCATGTCAAACGTTTTAAAAGTTTGCCACTTAAACTTTTGTGTCTCCACGAAACTAACTAACTAACCAACCAACAAACCAACATAAATATAAACCAAAAATGACCAATCAACGAATTTTATCTCATCAATTGACGATTTTGTGATTTTAAATTTTTTTGAGAAAACTTTTGATTAAAAATTTTAAACGAAATGAGAATCTTTTTTTTTTTTTTCTTTAATTAATAACATTTGTTGGGAAAATGAAAGCCAAATTGAAGTTTTTTTTTTTTTTTTTTTTTTTAATAAATTTAGAGAACGACGATCGATTTAAATTTAGTTGTAAATAAAATGAAATTAATTTAGTACAATCTTTTGGTTATTTGCTGAAAACCAGTTGGTACGTAACTACGAGTATAAAAATTGTTTAAAATTTCATTATTTTATTTCTTTATTTTTTACTAAATTATGTAGACTCGTTGGCGCTAGGTACAGAGTAATATTTATTCAGTAAATAACTTCCGATATTTTATATACATATATATACGGTCTATTTTCTCACCGAAAAAAAAAAAAAAAAAAAATTATTTACCTCAAATGTGAAAACTCACTTTAATTATTATTATTATATAGAAATGAACAGTCAATATGAATCTGTACGGTAAATCTATATACGATAGAGCTTTTCTAATGAATGGAAACGATAAAGATTCTTCATCGATAAAGATATAAAGTGCGTTTTTCTGTCATTTTGATTCTTTTTTTGTTATTTTTTTTTTTGTTTATACTGGGCCAATCTTTCGTCTAAGAATAAATATTTTTGCACCAAGTCCAGCGTTGAGTTTGTGGAAAAGAAAGACCTTTTTTCTTAGGCTACACGAGGGAGCGATAGAGAATACAGAGAAAAGGTCGAAACTGAGAGCGCAGGGAGAAAAGAAAAGAAAATAGAGGTAAAAAAAAAGAAAAAAAGTAGAAAGAGGTAGTGGTTAATAATATATAAGTGGGTTTTATCCCAAAATCAATAACGCGGTATGGCCAATCAATCGACATCTGGAAATACTGCAGCAGTCTTATTCGTCTCTTCAGTCGAAACAAAACCAAAAAAAAAAAAAAAAATAGAAAGGAAAAGAAAAAAAAGAACCGTTCAAGAAATTTTTTTTTTTATTCAAAAGCTTAAGAGTCTTGAAAAGTATAGAAATATTATATATAATTGAAAAATATATATTTATTGATTTTATTATAGTTCTTCTTATTTTTTTTTTATAATTTTTATTCAGAGATTTAAATTCTTTCTGTTCTTAATGTTGAGAGAAAAGTATATCAAAGGGTCGTGTTCGTAGTCGTCTTGGGTCAACGCCGTTTCGATAAACTCTCTCCTCTCCTCTTCGCCCCTTACCCCTCATCTTGGACCTAATTAAATTTCACGCCGCCAAGAGACAGTAATTATCGCAGGGTTTAATTGCCTCTCTAATAACGAAAGAGGGGAGTTTTCCAACCTCCTTCCTTTTAGTTTCTCGAGCTTCTACGCCGTCTTTAAATCGTTTTTGATTTGCCTCAACGGCGTGGCTGCTGTTGCAATGCAGCCACTGCGAGGCACGGCGGCAGCGTCCGCGAGTCCGCGTTGGTAGCTTTATCAAACTTTTAATTACCCTTGAGAGATTCCTGGCTATTAGTCAATTTGATTTAGTAAAAGAAAAAAAGACAAAAAACACAAGAATAAAATAATAAAATATTTTTCAGTAAATTTCAATAACTTTTGTATCCCAATTTTTTAAACAATTCTTATTTATAGTCCAGTAAACTGAGGTCTGAATCTCAAAAATTTGGATCTTCGTTTCACACCCAAAAATAGTATCCGAAAGTTTTCAGGGTCAAAATATGGCCTAAAAGTCGTAAAAATTGTTAAAAACAAACAAAAAAAAAAAAAATAGAAATTTTATGTTTTTTGCGATAATTTCGACGATGGTAAAGAATCTCAAAAAAAGTTTGTAATAAAAGTTGTAGAGCTAGAAATTTTGCGTCGAAAAATGTCATCAGAATTTAATTTTAGTCCAGTATTTACGAAGCGACAACGAATTTACCTGATTTAGGGATAAAAAATTGGAAAATTCGTTGTCATTTTTTAAATAATGAACGAAAATCAACTTTCGATAAAATTTTTCGAAACAAAATTCTTAACTCTACAACTTTTATACGAAACTTTTTTCGAAATTCTTTACCATTGTCGAAATAATCGTGAAAAACGTTTTTTTTTTTTTTTGATCAATTTTCATGACTTTTCGGGCATTATTTCCACTTCCAATTTTTTGAAATTCAGACCCAGACTTATTTTGCACTGTTTCATCTTATTCGTTGAAATTATCAAATTCTGGAATTTGTTCGTCGACCGATATGAGTCGGGCGATGCTTTTTGAGTAATGAATTTGTTTTTTTTTTTTTTGTATTTTGGACTAGATATATCCTATCAAAGAAATGAAATCAATTACTTGGATACCTTAAGTAATAATAACGAAATGACATTGATAGAATCGAGTTCTGCTATCGAATAATAATTCATTCGTATATTCGATTGTACATTTTCCTTGAAAAAGAAAAAAAAAAAAAAAAGAAAAAAAAAATACTCACGAAGAAGTTGTAACGATTTACAATCGTTGTCAGTATATATCGATATGTGTATACGTATATGTTGTATATAAATAAAAGCCTATATACTATACTCTGAGTTCTTGAATTGAAACGTAAAATCAATCTCATATCTCTCAAAGCTAGATTTAGAACGATAGTAATTCTATTTATTTTCGTTTCGAATTCGACAACCTACGAAGGCTCACCAATTATCCAAATATATCTCTATACTATACGTATGTGTGTGTGTGTGTGTGTGTGTGTGTGTGTGTATAGAATATAGAATTCTATCAATCTTTTAACTCGATTTATAGCCACCTGTCAAACGTGGAGGGATCGATTTTTCACGTCACTGAAAGTATAACATCCGGTAAAGAAAGTGGAAGGTTTTTTACAGTCGATATAATAATCGAAAATAAGCTGAATAAAAAATGTTGAATTTAGATAAATAGAAGAAAAAAAAAAAACTGTACCTAACTGTGTTACCGATTTTTGTTTCAATCTTTACTTTTTGTTCTTTCCTTTCTTCCTTTTTATTTTTTCTGTAGTTTAACCGTCGAGGAGGATGAAGAGACGTTAGAATTTTGAAAGATAAAAAGAATTATGTATTCATAGAGGGTCCTTCGAGCTGAAGTCTGAAGGTATGAATATGCAGCTGTCCAACGAACAAGGGTCGCGTTTCGAGGCGCGAGAAATAAAGAGAGAATATCTAAAGAGGAGGCTAGAAGGAAGAAGGCAGAAGGTAGGAAGGTGTTGGAAAGGCGAAGGGTAGAAGAGGGATGGAAGGGAACTGACGAAGAGTTTGCTGTCAAAGATGGAAAGAGAAACTCTTTTATTCATAGATATTCAATATCATCGCGATTCTTTTGTTTACCTTCGAATGAACGGTTCCCGACCTCCACCCTCGGGCTGAGAAAACAATAGCGAACGAACCGCGCCTTTGCCTTGCCTTGCCTTGCCTCGCCACCCCTGGCTGGCCCAGGCAGAAATTATTTTATACATTTTTGTTTTTATTGTTTGTTTCTTTTTTTTTTTTTCAAGTTTTAGGGGTTCGACGACACGCGATCCTCATGCCTCGACATCGCCTACCTACACCTCGACCTTATCTATCCTTCCTTCCTTCCTTCCTTCCTTCCTTCCTTCGCAAAACGAGATTCCCGACGCCCCATCTCAATGGACGTCTCCTGTACCCATGAGTTATTCAACTTGGGTAATGGGCCTACCCAGTCAACGAAGAAACACACGTCTCCTTTGCGACCACATACCACAAACCTCTGATTATACCTCGTGCAAGTATTCACGCCATTTGAGAAATTTCACTAACCCTTTACTCAAAGTGTTGAGAAAGAAATTAAAAAAAAATTAGCTTACTGAGAACCAATCGAGAAATCGATACCTCGATTTTTTTCTGTCGAAGTGGAAATCGTCCTGCGTATTTTCGATCCTGAAGAAAGTCTCTGACTGAAATGGATCCCGAGTTATGAATTTTTGAAGAAACCTTTGTCACACAGAAAATTACATTTTAAGACAGCAGATCATCTTTCAGATAGTTTCAAGTGAATTTAGATGGTAAAGTTGACAAGTTACGTTCTTGAAGAAAAAAACTATAAGATTTTGAAAAATCTCCTAAACGTTTACAATTCGGAAAGTTTATTTTACCCAGTTTCGTAAAATCGATAAATTTTTAAACATCTCAAAAACTTAACTCAAAAAACTGTCATCCTATATGATCGTCAATCCCGTTGTGATAATCCTCACTATGGTATACGGATCCCCTTTTATTTGACTTGGCTATTTTCTGCGTGTTACAAAACAACGTTGTCAGTTTAGCCTAGAAAGGAGCTCCTGGGCGCATAATTTAGATCTTATCCTAATCTGCGTGCGCGCGAATCAACGAATAATTACCACCCGGCTATATGTACGAGGCAATATTTTACAACCTACCTGTCGCTTGTCTCGCCAATTCAACCATAGTGAGAAACAATTATTAAGTCAACTAGTTTCCTGATAATTATCGGTTCATTAAATGCAGTTAATTATATATACCGTGGGGTTATAGGGAAGCCGTTCACTAATTGCAGGCAACCCAACAGTCAAATCCCGAAGACGTCCGAAATTATTGTATCCGCCATAAACAACATAGAACGGGAACCCCCACCATGTGGTTGTCATGACAAATACAATGTCTTCGGAAGTCTTCGAGATTTGACTGTTGGGTTGCCTGCATCTAGTGAACGGCTTCCCTATAACCTCACGGTATACGAAGATGGTTGTAATAATGGAGAGCAAAGAAAGAACAAACAAAAAAATTAAATAAATAATGAACTCTTTAACCTAGAAAGCCTACCTAACCCCAAAGTTCTTCTCTCCGTTACTCAGAGTACTGGCTAATCCACTCTGAGGAGAAATGCGTTTATTTACCCTTATTTGGTTTTCAATTTCGCTAATAACTTTGTCAACTTTGGCAAACGACCGAATGGGTATAAGGTACGCGTTGCGGGTATAGGTATAGAGTGTGTATAATATAGATATAGAGCTTTCGAGAAGTGAAACTTAAGCCGCTTTTAAAGTACTACTCAACCGCGCTATACCCGCGTGTCCTGAGGCAGCAGCAGTAGTAGGTATACCAGTAGCAGTAGAAGCAGCAGCAGTACCAGTAGCAGCAGTAGCAGCCACAGCCGTGGCCCAAGAACTTTACAGAACTAACTTTTAAATGTTTATTTAAAACCGCACAGTTCAGTTTTGCCTTGAATACCTTTCAATACCATCGCCAATCTGATGCTTTTACGAGAATCGAACTTGTTTTCAAACGGATTTCAAACTTGAAAACATTTTCAATAGAAGATATATACGCGGAATCTTCTTCTTCTCCTCTTCTTTCCCTACCTCTTATTCTGTCTTCATTTAGATAATAAGTAAAAAACAAGAAATACTTTGATTGAAATCGATAAACTAAAATTTCTTTTTTATCCTGAAAGTCCCCCAAAGTATGCTGCATTACGTGCATGTAAAACGTGCGGAAAGCAGCACTTTTCCGTCCTAGGGCGGTAAAGTAAACTCTCGGGCGGTAAAGTAAGCTCTAGGGCGGTAAAGTAATGATACTATACCGCACCAGAGCAATTTACCGCCCTAGAGTTTACTTTACCGCCCTAGGACGGAAAAGTGCTACCTTCCGTTCGTTTTTATATGCATTTCAAAGCAAATTTTCGGTACAGGTATTGGATAAAAAATATCGTGTGCATCACGGGCGAAAAGGCGATTGTGACTCGTGTGATTAATACCCTCGATTTGCTCGGGTGGCAACTTTGGCACTCGTCAGTAATCGCCTACTTTCCGCCCTTGATACACAATATTCTATTAATACCATCGGGGGATTTGGTCTCTCAGCGATTTATCATCAAGTATGAAACAAAAATATGATATAAATGAAAAAAAGAAAACTTATATTCATCTCTCCATTTCACTTTTATGAAGAAGCTTGGAAAATTGCAGTTTTAATCGTTCACTCACCGTACCTACCTTATACCTACGGAGGTAATATATTTTAAAGAGAATTATCTCACTACGGGAAGTTCGGCGCGCAAGTTGGTGCGCTTAAATATCATTTCAAGCGCTATCAAATCTCTTCCGTTGATCTAGGCGAAGAAGATTTCTTTCTTTCTTTTTTTTTTTTTTTTTATCTTTTTTATTCTTTTTTATTCACCCAGCCGGTATCACCTCGTACTTTTATTCCTTAAAGCTTAATTATTATTTTCGCTAAGTCATGAAATAATCAACTGAAAAAGGGGGAGACTCTACAGCTGAGATATGAATACAGCCATCGGCGTAAACGAGGCTTTAAAGTTTGTCAAACGATAAGAAGGCCAAAGAAAACGTTCAAAAATTCTTTAAAAATGACGAAAAAATAATTGAAAATATTAAACGAATTTTCGATATTTATTGTAATTAAAATAAAAAAAAAAAATTTCTTCTTCTTATACATCGAATTTATATTTCTTATTATATCTACGTCGTTCTATCAACGTAACTTGAGGGATGAAATTAATCGAGTCGATTTCTCTTTATCGAATGGACCAAATTGAAAGCGGGAAAGTAGGTAGAAAAAAAAAAAAAAAAAGAAAAAGAAATAAAAAAAAGTCGCATTAACCCGCGTCTGACTTTGACGGAAAAGGTAGCTTATCATCGATGAGGTAAGACAAAGAGATGTGCTACGGGGGTAAAAATTTTTAGGGCTGAGAAAGACGGCTCTTTTTCGGAGAGATGGGTGCGGGCAGCAAGAAAAGGAGCTACCTCGAGTAAAATGGTGTTTGTTTTTGCCAAAGTTCTCTTCTCTTCTCTTCTTTTTCCTTCTCTTCTCTTCTATTCTATTCTATTTTCTTCTCTTCTCCTCTATTCGGTTCCTCGAATGCGGGCTACCGGGAATCGCGCAGAGGTCCCCTGAGATCGCTGGGACTGATGACGTGCATTAGACGATACTGAAATATTGTCCCGTCTCTAGGGACTACGGGAAAGAGACAACTTGTTACTTTTCTTCCGGTGAGATCCGCTCCCAGTTTTCTTCAGACTCAAGTTAAACCAGAGGAACTCAACTTCCACAACCCCATATTCGAACCACAAAAAAAAAAAAAATCTCTGAAATTGTACAAAATTTACGATTCTCTCATTCTCTGACATTGTACTCTTTAAAGAATCAAAGAAAATCCCTAAAACGTCCCTAAAGAAGACGATTCTATTCACTTAATTCATGGAATCATTAGTCTCTGTATTAAACACTATGCTCACAAAATTTGAAAAAAATCGGTCGAGCGGTTCCCGAGATATTAATCATTGAAGTTTTCTTTCCAATGTGCACGTCATGTATGTCGCTTTTAAAGTGGCTTCTTGTTGTGGGGATTGTGTCTCGATTTCATAACGCGGTGACTATAGTTTCGACGATAAAACTGACGGTTTTAAGGAAACGATCAAATAATGACAATGATTTTGTCGCTTTTGACAAAGAAATAAGATGAGAAGTGGGAAGAAGAGAATTCTTGGGAAAGAATATAGATCCAGGACTTTCGAGCACTCGAGTACCCGTGCATCAAAGAAGATCTGAAACGAGGTGGGAGTCTTATGTTCACTCGGACGAATATTGAAGGCCTTTTCATGTGTTAGCCTTCACCAAGTCCCTCTTTAGAATATTGCAGCAGTAAGTAGATAGAAGTGTGTGTATGTATATTCACGCACGTAGGGTATATATCCGCTTAAAGCAAAATACTTTAACGGTGATCCTGAACTGTTTTAAGAGTTTTACTTTCAAAGATGAAACGGTTGTTTTTTTTTTTTTTTTTTTTTTGGGTATAATGTCGAATGGATATCGTCCTTTGTCGAGATTAATCCACCCTGCCCGCAAGCGTATATTTCTTGATGAATTTTCCGCTAACCGTTCACCCGGTTTTTATAAAGAAAATAAAAATAAAATGAGGTCCTCTTACCTCCGAGTTGGGCGCCAGATATATCCATGCTACTAAGTAAAGCTCTTCGGATTCTCGAAGCTCGGTTATAGAAAAGTCAGCCAAGGATGGATGTACGAACTCATTGCAACGGTGGATGTGCCCCGTACCTGGAGTTTCGCTCGGATGTTTCTCCGAGCGCGTGATTCAATTACAAAATTAACTACTAATAACGTCTCGCCATCTTCCTCTCTGTGAGTAGCTAGTAGCCTTGGGTATCTTAATTATATTTCCTATCCTACGCGAGCTATTCTCAACTCTCTTTCTCACCACCAGAACCACGAGCACCGTCACGAAGACCGTAGCTGAACCCTAAACGTCAGATTATCTTGAAACCGTCCCATTTTTCAAGGCGCGTCCCATTATCTTGGTAACCCAAGCCACTTCCGTAGCCTTACCCTTAAGGCCTTAGCCCCTTACTGTATGGTGGTGAATTCTACGCTTTTCCTATGTAGTCAGGGCAATACACAAGTCGCGTGCAGAACACATGCCTAGAAATCGGTCCTTTATCTGACTGCCAGCTCATCAGTCAGTTTTAACATAGCACCACGCGACCTACCCGGAACACGTAGGTATGGTAGAGTGTGGTTGAGAGTGTGGTTTGTCCTACTGCATGATGGCAGGTACACCCTATACCACCCTCTATTTCCAACTCACACTGAGATATAACACCGAGGTTGGCAGAATCGATACGAAATATAGTGCCTACCAGGCAACACCGTTGTGTCCTCTGCAGCCCACGGGACATTCGCCACACAAATTACCATATCTCGCCTTCCTATTACACCAGAGTAATTCTACCGAACCCTCATACCAACACGATGATACACCCCAGGATTTCAGAAAGGGTTACACTTTTCGTTTTTTTTTTTTTTTTTTTTGTTTCTTGATTATATTATTTTGTTTTTTCTTTTTTTCATTACTGTCATGTGATATGTGTCCGCCATCGGACCGATTTTTTCGGGAAACGATTGTAGCGTTTGATGAAAAATTAAACGATAACATGAGTGGATCTTTTTTTTTTCCATTGAATGTCATGGGGATCGCTCGGAAGTTGTATCAATCGTTTTCCGTTTTCGTTAGGGACTTGTACCATGAATTTAACACCGAGTATCGTTGAGGGCCAGTGTTCGTGGTACCTACGTATGTGCGTGCATAAATTACTAACGAAAATTGTAATAGCGATTGAGATTTTTTTTTCGTATCAAGGAAAGGCGGGGCTGGTTATACATACAGGGTGAACGTAAATCAAAAAGATTATGTCGTTATAGTTTATAATCTCATGCGTGAGAGCTGACTTCGTTCACATTTTCATTAGACCTCTGAATCGATTCGAGTATATATTTTCTTCTTTTTTTTTTCTTCTTCTTCAATAACGACACGCATGTGATTTGCATTGAATATTCGAAAGTAATCTGTTTAAAAATGAATAGCAAGTTGCGGTTTTCGATTTTCACCTCCCACCCCTTCGGGACGTGGAGAGGAAAATTAGGTTTTAATTAATTTAAACAGAAATTGGCATCGCTCTAGAACCACGCGGTCCATTCATCTTGCTAGCTGGGTTGCTGAGCATTTATCAAGCTGCTAGGTACTCGACAGTGTGAGCCCTCCTCACCCGCACCGTCCTAGTAGAAACTCCGCTGAGGAACACAAGCGTCTTCGGAGCAGAGCGACCAATTGAATTCATCCCCCGAGTGTAAATTCAGTGCCGCAAGGATTCACCGGCTTCCACAGAAAATAGGATCAAGGAAATGTAGGCTGCTCTCTGCTCTCTGCTCTCTGCTCTCTGCTCTCTGCTCTCTTCTCTTTCCTCTTACCGTCTGCACCAACGTCCCTTCCTATTCAACTGGGTATTGGAGAGGGAAAGATACTTGACAAAATCTATCGATTCAAATAACAACAATCATTTCGGTCTAACAGTATCTGAACCTACCAAACAATTAATATTAAACGTCTTTTATACCAGAGCCACATACTTGGCGGGTACATTTAAAGACTGCAGTAACTTTAACTGCTGATAATTCAGGAAGGAAAAATTGTACACAGATCAGCTAGGACTCAAAGGAAAGAAGATTTCTAGAGCTTTAAAATGACACCAATGTCGAAAGGGATGTTTTGATTTACTGACGATCAAGGTGGATATTAATTTTATACCAAGCTATATACTTGGCGGGTACGTAGAAAGATAAGATTAGTTTCAACAGCTGATAGTTCCTAAAGAAAAAATGTTAAAGAAGTGGATGAATGGTGGAATTGAAAGAAAATTTCTTGAGCTTTTGAACGGTACCTTATTTATTCGAATTTAATATCAAGACTGGTGAGTAACGAGGCTTTGAAAACGATGTTGAAAAAAGATGTTTTTTTGTGAGAAATAAAAAAAGAAATTTCTTTTTCAACGTTTCTTATTCGCGACTAAATTTGTTCTCGCTTTTAATATTTTATTTTTCATTTTTTGTTTTCTTATGTTTTTTTTATTTTCTCCTGTTTTCTTTTTCTTTTTGTTCTTTTTCTTATAAATAAATCCTGCAGTGAGCTCGCCTTTGACGAACGAATGAATCTCATCTCTTTACAGATTGAAATCTTCCTGACCAGATATATATCCAACTGCAGAAGCAGCTAGGGCGTTGTTCATCCAATGGTTCGTCCAGTGCGTAGCTTTAGCTGTAGATGTTCGCGTTTCAAGCTCTTGCTTGTGAAAATCGGATAAGCAAGAGAAATTTGATGGATTTTCTCAGAGCTTCTCTTACCGCGTGGAAATAAATTTAATTCAGTATCCTGTCCCCTGGGCTCGGATTGCGTTGCAGCAGTAGCAGACTTCCTCATCCACCACGACAACCAACACCGATACCAACATCAAAACAGAAATTTATTTAAAATCTAAATATACATATAACTAAATTCAATTTATAAAAGTTTTATTTACGAAAACTTATTCTTTGTAATTCAAAAGTTTGCTGAATCGGTTTAAACAAAAACGATAAAAGCAAAAAAATAATTTGAAAAATTAAAATAAAAACAAGTTACGAGACAACGATTGGGAATCTGTTTTTCTAAACGTATAGACATATACGAAAAAAAAAAAAGAAAGAAGGATATTTTATTTGTCTCGAAAGAAGCTGCCATTCCTTCTCCAATTTCACTTTTCTTTTTATTTTTTTTTTCTTATTTCTAGAGTATAGAAGGTTTCAGAATTTGAATCCATCGGAAGCGTTTTTTCTTTACCTTTGCGTCTTTATCTTCAAATTTATTGTCCAGAGTATTTTTTTTTTTTCTTATTCTTACTGGTTTTTGTACATAAAGAAAAAAAGAAGAAAAATAAAATAAAAAAATTATTCTCCTCGCGATGTAACAATAGAAAATTGATTCTTTTCAAGAAGTGATTTTCTTATTGTCGGATTAAAATATTCATACATTTTTTTTTTTTTTGGAAATGAAAGACATAAATAAAGAAAAGATTTTCTTATTTATCACTTTTATTTTTATTTTAATTTAACGAATCTTTTGACTCGAATGAAAATAATTTCAATACATTCTTTGATTTAAACACAAAAATTGAGCCTGCCATGCATAGATCAAGCTGGAGAGAGTATTTTGGTAAGCTTGTACCCAAGGGACACCCTAATTGATCGTACCCTCAAGACAGGACGGTGACATTAATCAAATTAAACCCTTAATTTAAGGTAAAATTTTCTTTATTTTCTTTTCTTTTTTTATTTTTTTCTTTCTTCATTTTTTTTTTTTTTTTTGGTTTTTTTGTTTTTTACTTTCCTTATTTTTTTTTTTATTTCAGAGACAAGCCCAACGAACGACGACCAATAAAAATTGTCGACATCGTAATGTACCCTGGCGAAATCGTGTAGGTATATAGTTGCGGGGAACTTGAATGACGTCAAACCTTCTGATAACAAACAGGGTCTCAGCGATTGTTCGAAACCCGCAGAAAGATTAACTGCCACTGCCACAGCTACGACAACGACGACGTTAAAACCTCTTTTCAAATTCTATCTACGTCTTATTTTAAAACCAACGATTATTTTCAAACTTTTTAACATGCTATGAAGATTCCGTTCGATTTATGACATGGAACAATCGAAACTATTTCAAAGATCAGTTTCAACAAAGTGGAACCAGATTGAAGTTCCAAATTTCGAAAGTTCCGAGAGGTCAAAATTGCGAATTCTATTTCAGACGATTATCGAATTTTCGGAAACGTTAAAGTTCGCGATATTGAAATTGGGATAGTTCGACAAGTCGAAACGCAGATAGTTTAAAAGTCCAAAATTGCAAAAATCCAAAAATTCAATGCGCGGGGTACGAAACTTCATACGTGAATTTCAAGTCCCGGAATTTTGGCCTTTCGGAATTTTAAACCTTCAGTGTTTTTCGATTTGATGTTATTTTTATTAACATTTTCAAAAACTGTGATGTTGATGATATTGAAATTCGGAATTTGGACCATTCCGAACTTTTAAAATTCAGAACCTCATAGTCATCGTCATCGTCATTCACACAGAAGAGACTAAAACGACGTTTTATTTTTGTCTGTCTCTTTTTCCATATATTCTTTTTTATTTTTTTTTTATTCTTTCTATTATTTTGTTTTATTTTCAAAGTCGAAAGCACATGCGGAATACTCAGCGGTGATTTCAAGTCGTTTCACTAGGTCGCTCTAACGAACCGAGATTTCTGGGTTATCCTTTGCACGAGAATCCGCATGAATGAATGCAAGCAATTTGTAGCAAGTCTCTCGGCGTACGTTCAATCATTCTAATTTCGAACGTTGGGACGTCGTTAAGCTGCAACCAGGAACCAAAAGGGTGGTTTGGTGTGCAGGCGTTCGTTCTCCTCTCGTTAGACGATGGGAAACACAACCCCCGCCGTTGTCGAAAACATCATTTGGCTAATAGCTTCGACGCCCTCGGCGTCAGTAAAAAAAAAAAAAACCAAAAAAAAAAAAAAAAACACGACAAATTGATGACGTCGAAAATTGAATCCAAAACGCTTGCCGATTAATTAAAAAAATTGAATAACTGATTTGAACTCTATGAAAAATTAATATACATTTTATTTCGCCCTAAATATTTCTTTACCTGGTATTTATTTTTTTATTTCATTTCTTCTTCTTTCGCGCTTTCATCGAACGAATCCAAACGCGATTTTTCATCTTTAGATATTTGACACAGAAAGTTTTTTTTTTTTTTTTTTTCATTTTTTCAACATCGGAGAAATGGTTGTGTATACCCCAACATCGATATACCCACCTACCTACGAACCAACCAACCAACCAACCAACCAACCAGCTACCCTTTAAAAAGTCTCCAGAGCAAAAGCGAGCATTAATATTCTGAACGAAATCCAATACTCACTAATTCGATTACCCCTCTACTCAGCTTGCGTAGCCCACCTCACCTCAACGTTGAATAAAAAAGTTTTAAAAAAGCACTGCATTTTTTTTTTTCATCTTTTTTTTATTTTTTTTATTTTTTTTTTATTTTGTGTGTTTGACGAAGAGGAAGCAATGCTCGTGGTGATTTTACCTTCACCTAATTTACCGTAAGCTCAACTAATTGGAAATACATTAATCACTAAAAGGCTGATACCTGAATACGTATTATATCACGTATGATAAAATTCAGAATTGTAGGTAGTTATAACGTATGAATAATAATAAATAATATTCAAAAGTACTTTTAAATTTACAACCACTTTGTATATATAAAACCGATCAAATTCATAAATGTAGACAATATTCAGAGGGATTTTAAAGGTTTAAACTGAAGCTGTAGAGGTCGTAAAAAATGAAAGTACCAATCCATACATATCGATAGGGATTATCTTTTACCCTTATAGAGTCTGGTAGATTTGCAAATCAAAGAATCCAATTTGTTTCGTTGAATTTTCCAATAAATGTGGTCCTTTGACAAGAGACGTCAAAATATATCCAGGGAAACCCCTTCCAACACTCACTCGATATATACGAAGAAGAAATTTCGACTAGTAACCGTACATACGAGTCCTGTTCTGTCCTATAACGCTTGAAAGGCGAATCTAGTTATCTATCTCGAATTCTACTGATGGAAATTTTAGGAATAACAAAGTATGGAGAAAAAACAAAAATAAAAAACGAATTCCAGACGACGGAGGATCCTTTGTATTGTGTCGAGATTATTGCCTTGTAAAAAAGTTTTCTAGGATTCGTATAAATACAATTGCCGAAAGAATTCTGTAGTTGATTCGAGAAAATTTTTTGGTACCAAAACAGCTGAGATGAAGAAACGAAATGTAGTTTAAGAAGAAATTTTGTCACGTTAAAAAGCCGGCCGTTATACCTTATACTTTTTACTTATCTTAACTATCTACCGTCTTCTTTTCTCTCTTTGAAAAAAGGGACGGGGTATACCGTTCAGCTGAGGAAATAAGAAAAATGTAACGCCGTCTGATATCCGGAACGTGTCACGAAAGATGGCCGTAAGCGGAAGCAAGCCAGAGAGTGAAAGACAGAAGGAAAAGAAGAAGAATAAGAAGAAAAAGAAGAAGAAGAAGAAGAAGTAGAGGAAGGGAAAGAAGAGGAAGAAGAACGGGACGAGATACGAGGATTTCAGAAATATTCATTTTAATGGTTGACATAGCGGGGATATTGGTTACCGCTGGGACCCTCTACGTGGGCGGAATAGCCGATGCGATTTCACCGCGCGTCTATCTGCAGCGTATACCAACGATTCGAAATTTTAACTCCCCCCTGAAACTGAACTAAACCGTCCTTCGTTTTTTTTTTTTATTTTTTTTTTTTTTGTGAGAGTCTATATATAAATTTGTGAGACTTGATTATACTCTGAAATAAATTATCGGATATTAAAGACCGATAGATACTTCCTATCCGCAGAGTCCGATTTTTTGTATCCCAACCCGGATTCCTCCAGAGTCTTTTTCATTACGTCAAATCAAGTCACGCTGATTGTCTGCTTTCAATATTTAGACTGATTGAAATTTCAGCCTTATATCCTTGTTCAAGCAGAACAAACGAACGAGCGAACGAAGTGAACAAAGTGAACAAAGTTTAGCAAGAAGAGGATGAATTTCCATTTGGCAATGCAGCCCGAAACGACCAAGCCATCCCATAAAGGGAATAAGCGTTTTGAGAGAAGTTATGAGATTTTTTTGTTTCCTTTTTCTTTCATTTTCTCTTTTTTTTTTTCCTTCATCGGGATCAAGTCGATCCTTGAGCAAATTTAGCCAGTCGAAAATCTTTCCCAAGATCGTGCTTTGCGCTTAACCTTATTTTCATTCGAGTTCGTTGTTCGTAGAATCGTCGTCGTCGTAGTCGGAGTCGTCATCGTCGTTGTCGTCGTCGTCGTCGTCGTTTTCTTCACTGACTCTGTTTGTCTTCACCGAACAATTTCATCTCGCGGATTTTACCGCGGACAAAGGAATTCGTTTCGTTTACATTTCCAAAGAGAACCCCGAACCACGAGACTCCACTCCCAGAGTCTCACTCGCGCTTATCCCACCGCTGTCACCAGAAAACTCACCAACGCAGGACGTTACTGTTACACACTCTCCCTTTCTCTCTCTCTTTTTTTTTATCTCTTTCTATTCTCCGGTTGTTTGTCTCGGGCAAGCTTTTACCAAGGCGCCTGGTAAAATTTCTCCCCAATAAATGTACTTCCCCCCCCCCCCCCCCGCCCCTCCTTCCCCGGCCACACAATAATAATATTCTTACAAATTTATTATTTGAAAAAAAAAATAGATTAAAAATACCGAAATAATGTCGTTTTTAAGCCAACTACATGAACCATTAATTACTAGCGATCGATTGCACCTTGGAAAAACTCTTCAACGGTGTGCGTTTTTTTTTCTTCTTCTACTTTTTATTCTTCTTCTTCTTCTTCTTCTTCTTCTTTTCCGTCAAAGTCTAGGATCTCCACTTACAGCGCGAGCTTCGATGTGAAACCTTTTTTCTCATGAAACCTGTCGTCAGTTTAATCTGCAATTAAAAACCTTCGATGGGAAATTTACGAGGATCGATAAAGAGAAAAAGTACCTCTACCCGCATATATGTATGCATAGGTATACGATGAAACTAGCTTGCCTTCAGGTGATATTAGAGCAAGACTATTCTCCCATTTTCTTACATACCTACCTACCTACCTATCTAGAGGCAATACGTCTACGATGTCAAAACGTGAGAACCAGATGGTTGGTTATACCCCAGACCATATATATATATATATTCTACGAGTGCCTCTAGGTATACTTGAACCATGACGTGAAGATACCATCTCTGTATCTCAAAATGGAGTAACTGTGTCAATACCTCACTATAACGTCATGTCTTTATACATATGCATACCTACATATGCCTATATCTCGAAAATAAATGTAGTTTTTCATTCAGTGATAAGTCGATGTTTATTTTCTTGAGTTATTTTTTATTTTATTTTGATTTTTTATTTTTATCTTTGGGGTGAGATGGACATGGGAATTTTCATTCCTGATAGAATTATCTGTCCTTTGCGGAGGGTGATAGGGGAAGCCAAAATCCCTTTTTCTTATTAATGCTGGTTCAGCTGTGCTTCTCATCTTCTCTAGGGGGATGGAAAAAAGAGAAAGAAAAAAAGGAAAAAAAAAAAAAAAAACAACAAAAAAACAAAATAGAGGAAAAACCACACACATTTTAGCCGACCAACTCGAGAGTTACACAGAGCCGCGGTCGCGAAAGTCAGCCAAGATTGAATCTTTTGGTAAGGAAAAGTGACGGGTAAAAGGGAAAAGGCTACGGGGCAAGCAAGGTGGCGCGGTAAGAGGAAAGTGGAAAGAGGAAAGAGGAAAGAGGAAAGAGGAAGAAGAGGTTCAGGAAACTCGAAAAGGTTTCATGCCCTGCCATTCCACTTTCCAGAGAACTGAGCGAGAAGGAAAATGAGATGGAGATGGAGATGAGAGAGAAAAGGGAAGAGAAGAAACAAGAGATAGAAGGAAGTGTGAGAGAAGGGAAACCTTAGCTCACTCCAGAGATGGCGACGAACCGAAAGATTTTTAGACGACTAGAGTCAAGGATCTATCCTGTGCCATTCTCGACATTTTTTTTTTTTTTTTTTGCTTCTTGCTTTTTTACGTTTTTTTTTTTTTTTTTGATTTTTTATTTTTTTTCCCCCAACTTGATATCTTTGGCTGGTTCACAACAATGGAAGGTTAACAGTGTAATATTAGCATTTTTTTTCGACCTCCTTTTTTGCCATCGGGATGTACTACGAATATCGCTGTATGTGCGATAAATGCCGAAAATCATACTCCGGGTTTTCTGAGTCCCAAATGATAAACGACGTGGAGGTAAATCGTAAATTGATCATTTTGCCCCCTTGGAAAGAATTTTTCTCCCCGACGAGGGGTGGGAGAAAAAAAAAATGAATAAATAAAATATATAGAAAAAAAAAAAAACGGTAAGGTATATAAAGTAAGGTAAGAAAAATAAGGTTTTATTGGATAATAATAATGATCACAGTTTTGTTTGATTATCAAGAAATGAGGGCTTGTGGGCAGCTGGTTAAAGTCATTGAGTACAATGCAAGTTAATCTTCGGGACGGAGTTGAAGAAGAAAAAAAGTAAGTGAAAAAGAAAAAAGAAAAAGAAGTAGAAGAAGAAAAAGAAAAAGAAAAAAAGTAAAAGTTAGAAGTTAATCGAGACATCTAAAGAAGAAAGTTTTTCAGGAGAATTCTCAGTCAGCAACAGAAGGAAGAGGGGTTGGTAGCTGGTAGCTGACGACGCAGGAAGATCAAGTTTTGTATATTTTTTTTTTTTTTCCTTTTCTTTTTTCTTTCATTTTTCTAATTTAATAATAATTCAATTAACCAACCAGCTGATAGCTATAACGTTATAAAAATATATATATATAAACTGTGTAAAGGTAAAATATTTTCCATTGAATTTAATATTCAAAAGTAAAATAGGATAGAAAATAGAAAAAAATAAAATTTTCTTCTTCTACTTTGAATATAAAGTTTATTCGTAACTGTAATAGCTTATACCAAATTTCTGAGGTAAGTATAATAAAATTTTCAAAATCTATCATTATTTTTTTACTCTCTCTTTCTCTCTTTTATACAAACGATTAACTCTGCAAGTATTTAATTTAATTTTTGTCACCACGATTAGAATTCAAGCATAAAAAGACATGTTCAAAGTATTGGGGTGAAACAGCTTTCCTCAATGTAATGCACGATTAGGAACTGCAAAGTAGCAGTCAAAAGCACGCGAGCAATGAGAATTCAGAGTTTGAAAGTCAGGCATTAATTCCATTCGTCAGAAGTTCGGTGATAATTACCCGAGCTTTGAAAGGGTGAATCCCTTTGCCGTAGAAAATTTAACCCTTTGAATGAATGCCGTTGATATTGTCCAAACAAAGAAGCACGAAATAATTTATTATTTCTTAGTATTCTGGAAATCGTCTGGTCTGTGAAAGTTGAAAACGAGTGACTGACTGTCTGTGGCTGTATTAAAACATGAGAGGAGCTCTCTCTCTCTCTCTCGACTTCTGAGAATCCTTAAGGAGTACCACTTCAACAGAAACAATATCCCAGAGAGTAGGAGAGTGAGTGTATATATATAAGTAAAAGAAAAGGTGAAAATAAAGAGCAAAAATTCTACTAACAAAATCCTCAGCAATACTTAAACTACACGTATCTATGTATATATGTATACGTATGTACATATGTATGTATGTACATACATACCCTCTCTGAAGCACACTGAAAACTGTTTTCCCAACAACCCCGAGAACTAGCTAGAGTTGCACGAGCAGTTTAGCTCCGTGCACCACCGTAATAAGCTAATTACCAGATAATTCGCAAACTCTGAAACGCGATACCGCAAACTTTGGCACCAAATCTCATTCCCAAGTGATCAAAAGTGTAAAAAAAAAAAACAAAAGAACAACATTTCTTTTGTTTTTGTAGTGTGATCATAATCGTTAACGAAGAAATTATTTTTCCTTAAACTTACCTTGAACCATGAGCTTGACAATAGCCTCTGGCATTGGACGGTTGTTGACAAGACAGTAATACTCTCCACTGTCAAGTGAAGTAACTGGATGAAAGAATAGAGCAAAATTTTCGGCTGTAAGTGATACTCTGTTACGGTGTTTCCATACTGTTGTACTGCTACTACTGTACTCAAGAATTCGAGCACCATTTGCTCGCCATTCAAGCATTAGGACCAACGATTGCTCAGTGACACCTGGACAGGCAAGCGATATGTTACCACCAGCTTCAGCATTCACAGACTGCAGTGGTATCACGGTCACGTCTGAAACATCAATGAAATTGAATCAGGAGACGGATGACACAAAATGCACAGTTGCATACATATGAAAGAATTTACGTTTTTTTTTGTTTTTGTTTTTGTTTTTTTCGCAATTTATTTATTTATTTATTTATTCCGTTACTTCAGTTTGAAAAATGAAAATGAAAAACATAAAAGGACATTTTCCAATCGTCGATACACTGATAGAATTTCAGTAACAAGTTACGGCCTCATCCTCATCCTTATACCTCACCCTATTCGTTTTCTTTGTTTGCCTTCCTGCAAGCCGGACATCTATGGTCAGCTAACGCACGACTGGACACCGAGACGTGATCAGGGTTCAGATCTGATATAACGTAGGAACCGATTCCTTCTGGAGTCTCGAACGACTTCCAAATCGCATGATGCCCTACGGCCACTAAATCGAGTCGTTTTCACTGATTGGTTAGAGGCGCGTTCGTTCGAACCGAGATTTTTCTACATCGTATAAAATGAGCAAAAATAAAAAAAAAAAAAAAAAAAATGATCAAGACCAAAGAAGATAAAAAAAAAAAAACCATATACTACATACTATCGAAAATCTTATGCACAGTATTGTACGACGTACATGTTCGAATTTATTATAATAATTTTTCTAAAATTATCTTAGAAAGATTTTCTCTTTTTTATTTCAGGTGATACTGTGAGAACAATTTCTGACCACCAAGGTCTGATGTTTGCGAATGTTTACCTTCCTGATTAAATTTTTTGACGGTTGGTTTCCTACCCTCTGGAGGGTCCTGGCCAAAGATCGTACCGTGATTTTTCTTCCTTTTCCTTTTCTATTCTGTTTTTTTTTTCTTCTTTTTTTCTTATCCTTTTTCTTTTTTTTTTTATTCCCCCTTTTTCAACAGAATTGATTTCACCAAAGAGACTTTCATTATCGAAAGAATATATTAATCCCCTGTTAGTTCTCACTCAAGGGAGGTTCGTTCGGTTCTAAAAAAATCTGCAGACGACTTGAGGCATTCTTTTTATTTCATCAAATAACCAAAAATAAAAAAAATAAAAAAAAACACAAGTTCACCCGATTATCACCACGTTCGATATCCGAAAGAAAATTTAGTCCATCTTCTCCAGATCACCGATCACAGTTTCCAAGTGAAAAAATAAATTTACAAGAAAAAAAAGAAAAATAATAAAAAATAAAGCGATGGGCCACTTTAGGCACACAGGATGACGCGACACGATGGCTTCGAAATGGAATCGATATACTTGTAATAACGTGCAGCAGCTAGCTACCTAGCTAGCTAGCCAGCCAGTATCCAAAGTCTGGTACATGGTAGGTAGGTATATAGGTAAAAAAATACATCGAAAACATGTACAAAAAGGTATTGTGTCCCCCAAGCCAGGCACAATGGACGTCGCTCTTTCATTCTCGAGTACACGCGTCCACCGGTGATGCAAAGGATTTTTTTTTTTTTTGTTTTTGAGCCATCGAACTTCACTCCACTTCTCTCTCTCTCTCTCGATAATCGATACCATACGCGTTATTATGGAAGGCGAGTACACCTTCGTCGATTTACCTTTTTCCATTTACAATCTCTGATGCAAAATAGTGTTTCAGTTGAACAAGTACATACATACATGCATATAACTTCAATAAATTATGAATCGATGTTACTTTTCACGATATTCAGTGACAACTCGAAATCTCCCAAAAAAAAAAAAAAAAAAAAGTAGCCGGATCAACACATCCAACCGTTTTAAAACTGGGTTGGATTTAGTTTTTTATGGTAAAACTGTACTGGTTGCAGTTTGAAAGTGAATTGCAACTCGCTAAACCAAACTGTACAGTTAGGTACTAGAGGAGGCATTCGACCACAAAGTCTCCACTGCATTGCACCACTGGGTACAAACCCAAAAAATTTTCTGTATATCGACACCTATCTATACATTTCAATGAATATACATAAAAATTTAGTAAAAATAGTGTGAACCTTTGCGTGGAGATTCAGTAAAAAATACCGGGACTCTATTCTACGTGATTTAACAGTCCCTATACCTACACTCGTTCACTTTATAGATCAAAGGGCCAATTCATGACCAGTTGCTGACCAATAAGCGACAGTGAGGAGTATAAAAGCTCCGAACATTTGACAATGCCAACCGTTCAACTAGTGGACTGCTACTTTTTAAGCCTAGGTTTGTTAAATGGCCACAAAACATTCACGGACTCCGAAAATAACATTTTCTTTTTGGTTAGATTTTAATCGGATTAATGATGCGAATCACTAGTGTACTTTCTGCTAAGACGCTTATTTATTATTTACGAAAACTCAAGGTGGGTGTAATTCAAGACACGTGTACCAAGTGATGAATACCTCAGCGACGTATTTAACACCGTCTGGTTATGTCGTTCATAAATAATAAGGAGTTAGTAGTGTATAATGTTGGAGAAACCTTATTCTGTATGAGTATAATAAATTTTTAAGAAAAAGATGATGGTTATGGTGATGGTGGATTGGTATCAGATCAGTATAACGAAAAGATCCTTTCAATTTAATTTCGTTGAAATCTTTCCAACGAAACCACAGCTTCTTCTTTTAAGAAGGTATATATGTATATATAACCAGCTACTTATCCTCACGAACTAAAGGGCGGAGGTAGATAGGCACCTATATCAAACCAACGAACCAACGAATCTACCTACCCACCTTTTCGTAAAGTTTAAAATACATTTTACGAAATGAGTGCAAAGCAAATACACTTTACGGTAAAGCTTCATCCTCCTCAAGATGATGGAATTGAAAATTATTACCACTCGAGAATGAAAGCGGTAAAGTTAGTCCTTGTCCTTTAATTTATCGAGCTTTTAACCGTCGATATTATAAATGTGTATATATTACACCGATATTTAATCAACTCTGCATCATCAAATCTTTCATTAATGATAACAGAGTGAAAAAAAGTTTACTTATCATTATAAACTGTCAATATTATCGAATCTCGTTACGATATTTTTAACCGATTATGAGAATTTGGAGGAACATCGATTCTCTTTTGCTCGATTCTTAAAACGAAAAATTCTTTATTGTTAGAGAAGTAAAATTTTTTTCCAAAAAATAACAAAATCGCATAATATTTCGCTATTGCAGAAAGGATGGGCGAAAATAGGGTCGGGGATATCGCTGACGCCAAATTGTCATGCGTTATGCTATAACTCTCTCTCTCTCTCTCTCTTTTTCTAGCTATCTCCACACTTCCTTCCTTCCTTCCTTCCTTCCTTCCTTGCTTCCTTCAAACATCCTCATATTTATTCATGGTATACTTTGGCTTAATTTCATAGAGTGCATCTAAAAGTTCTGCAGGCAAGTTGGGGAATCCATACATACATACATCTAGCTGACTTGGACTCACATGTATATTCATTCATTCATTCATTCATTCATTCATTCATTCACTTAGGTATGAATAGCATGGTTGCAAAATTCATCGTTTGTATCCATATCCGCTGTTTCTCTTCATAAATGGATCAAAAAGAAAAAGAAAAAGAAAAAATCGCACACACGTATACCATTTAATTTGACATTTTTTAAAATTGGCAATTTTCTAATGAAAACTTGGAAAAAAAAAAATAAAGAAAAGAAAAGAAATTTGTGTTCGGTAAAGTTTTTTTTTTTTTATATAACGAACGATCAGTAGAAAGCCTAAGGCGTTCGACTTTAATAGTCTGATATAAAAAAGTAAAGTAAAAAAAAAAAAAGAACAAGAAAAAAAAGTTTGTTTCATAGAGAGACAAAGTAGTGATTAAGAAAATTAGCAAATCTCCTTGCCTCCATTATATCCCCAAGGTTAATTCTTACCTTAGACCTATTCGACAAAAGCAAAAAAGAAAAAGAAAAAAATACCAAGCCAAGGTAATTGGTAAGGTAAGGTAATGAGGTTATAAAGGAGAAGGCACGTATTAGTATGAAATATTAAAAAAAAAAAACAAGAAAAAAAAAATATATATATATATAATTCACCGTGAAGCTGAACTTCTAATAAACAACTACTTATAGTTAAACTCTAAAATTATTGTAACATATTTATCGGACAGTATAAGGAGAGCTGCTAGCTGTTCCTGCTCTAGGGAAAACGAGGAACTTTGTATAATTAATCTCTCCAACTAGTAGAACCTTTCCAGGGCTTTGAATAACTGGGGGGGGGGGGGGGGGGGGGGGGGGGTGAACTTTTTTTTACCTATATATTTTCTTATTTACCGTCTGGGATATCGCCTTATAGTAAAAAAAAAAAATTGAAAAAGATCAAAAATAAATTCTTATATACATATACAGGATTTTTGGTGTTGAATTTTAATTTGGGTTTCTGATGGTTTCTTACTGGTTGGTTGATCGCATATGAGGTTTAGAGCTTAGGATTTAAAAAGCCGTTAACTCAAAGCTGACCGATCAAAAGTAAAGTGATCAAAATTCGTGAGGCATGATTCGAGGTTGGGTAGTGCGGCAGGGTATTAGGTTCAGGTATAAAGCTCGGTCACTATATCGCCCGAAATTTTGGTACGGTTCTGTAGCTATGGTATTAGGCAAAGTGTGATTTTGGAAAGGGCGGTGCCATCCCTCACACGCACTGCTCACCGACTCGGCAAAAACAAGATTTGACGGTCGACGAGCCTGCTGGCTGCCTTGCTCAAGGATAATTTGCTTACGCGACCAAGATTTCCCAACACGCAAAAAAAAAAAAAAAAAAAGAATAAATAAAAAAAAGCTGCTGCTGCAAGCTCTCGAAATTTTTTTTGAAGAAAAATATAAAAAGGAATTTGATACCTTATTCATAGCTAGTTATACAGGGTGATTCAGTTTCGTACCAAATTCTGTGAGTAGATTCCTCGAGAAATTCCAAGACTAAACTTTCTTTACCAAAAATTCGAGGGCCTGATAGTTCCCGAGCTACGGAATATTTTAGTTGACCAATCACAGAGCGACTAGAGCTGACAGAGTCAGGTCCGGATCAAAAGAATAAATTTAACAGTGCTTTAGGAACTCAGTCTGTAAAATTATATCTTCAGTTTTCGTACGTGACGTCGACATGCCTGTCGAAAAATAAAAATAAAATTTTACCCGCAGAGACCTGGGGGCACTACTAGCTTTATTCTTTTGACTCGGCCCTGACTCGGTCAACTCTAAACGCTCTGTGATTGGTCAACTAAGATATTCCATATCTCGGAAACTATAAGACTCTCGAATTTTCGGTAAAGGGAATTTAGTTTTAGAATCTCACGAGGAATCTACCCACAAAATTTGATGCACTCAACCTGAATCACCTTGTATAGAAATTCCAGTATAAAAGATTTTTTTTTTTTTAGGGAAACAGAGGTAAATCTTAGCCCATGGGCAGTCGAGGTAGTCAGTCCACTTGGTGTTTATAAGTTAGAATAGAAGAGCGGGGTTAATGTAAAAAGTTTTTTTCCGTGTAGAAAAGAGAGACGTGGTGGGGTATCGGAGGTACTGGGGACGAGGGCGATCACGCGCCGTCGACTTTCGTCAATTTCTCTGGTGTTTGGTTCGATTTCATCGAGAAATCCCCGATTCTTTTCCGCCCATGGTATACATATATGCTCGAACAGCTACTTGCTATTCGGGAGATCCTAGAGTTTTACTCTTCTCTTAGCTCTTCCTTGAGTATAAAGAAGAAGGCGGTAGGAAATGCCGGTCGATAATTCAGATCCTACGTCACTTCCAATCTCTGACTTACACCAACTTCGCCTTCCACCAGATCGGAAGGATCTCTTGTTCAAAAACAAAGAAAAAAATAATAATACTAAAATAAAATAAAATAAAATAAAAGGAATAACAAAAAAGGCAACCAAGTCACTGGCTGTTATTCAATTCTTCGAGGCAACCATTCGAGGACTAAAGTGAATCATTTTTTGGTACCATTTTGAATCGTGGATAACTCTTTCTCAATTTTCGTAGGAAAGTTGTTCGAAATGACAATAAAGTGACTCTGAACGTCACTGCGTCTCAACCCTTAGTGAATTTTATTCCCTAATACCATACATCGAACTTAAATATAGTATCGTGAATTCAGTGCAAAAATTTATTGGAAATTATGTCACTTGGAGTAATGCGAGTGAACCAGACTAGTTGCAGTAGAAATCCGGGTCTTGTGTTCCCGATAAAACTTCTCAAAGAATTGCAAACCCTCGGAAAAGATCTGGTGAGACAACGTCAGCAGAACAAACGTTGGGGTATATGTCTATCCGATATCCAAACATCTGAAAATATCGTGAGATGAATGTAGCAAATTTTATTTTTTTTTTCATTTTTTTGTTTTTACTTTTTTATTCTTTTCATTTTTATTTCAGTTTGGTTAATCCATTACCGCCGCTTTGCCGCTGGATGAGGTGATGTCGAAGTGCATTTTGATTGGACTAACTTTTAGGTTATACATTTTAATTAACCTTTGAACTTTGACCTCTGATCGTAACGGGTAATTCACCCGTGGGATACGCCAGAATATCCCCACCCCACCCACCCTTTTTTTTTATTTTTTATTTTTTAATAACCGCTGCGGTATCAAATTGCGAAAAATTATTGCACATAACTATGACTACCATCTGAAGCTGATACTTGACGGGGAGAACGAATGTCAAGCCAATAGCAGATCGTGTAACGTGACCATGGAGGTATGAGAGTGGGAGATACAGCTTTCTCCAAGTCTTGAGGTTTAATTAACCTAAATTGAGGAAGAGACACTAACTGCTAACTAAGACCCTTTCTCGTAATTGGGTATAAATGCCCATGGAATTCAGATCTGACCGTAAAGTTTCACGGATCTCTGCAGCATCAGGCCTTCGGGCTTTCTTGAGTGAAATATCTTCACAGACTGTGGGATATAAGCGACCTTGTTTTGACTTTATTCAATGTCCTAGGCCCACCGGACATTCAAAGCATATCTAAATCTTTCGAGAAAAAAAACTTTTCCAGTAAATGATTATCGCATAATCGGAGTTTTCTTATTTTATTTATACTGTGCAACGATGCGTCACTCGATCATTCAATCTTTGACTTTGAATTCTTGATTTTTATCAAGAGTATCTTCAGCTGATGTGATGCCTGGATGTATCGAGCGGAAATAAGGATGAAAGATGGTGAAATTTGGCGGTTTGTTAAAGTCTTGTTCTTCGTTTGACTGGAAATAAGGCTTAAGGAGGAGTTTCGTGGTGACTTTTGATACGGTATAAGCATCGACCCTAGAAAGGGAGCTGCGTACTTTGATGGGATCAATAATTTAGGGGTTTAGCTTGAGAAGGTAATAATTTATTGAGGGTCGTGGAAGCCCGAACGCCTGATTTGTTCGAAGCTGGTCTGGTCTGGTATGGGCTCGGCTTGGCTGGGCTGGGCTATATGCTGCGGCAAGACTATCCTCAAGGAATTACCTGATCCGAGCTCAGTTTCATCTCGGGAACGATCACTCGTCCTCCTCTTCCGGCCACGGAGCAAACTTCTGTGTTTGACGACGTATAAAAACGATTTCCGGTTAGAACCCGGACCCGGGTACGACGCGATACCGGATGTTGATCACATCAAAGCCTGTCTGTGGTCGATACGTCTGGAGACACTTTCCGCACGTATTTATTCCCCCTCCCTTAGCCTTTGTCTTGATACATAAGCCCTGATTCTCGTTATTCGACAAGGTAGAAGACACCTTCCACTGACCTTTTTACCCCTTACAATATTTCGCCAATTTTTATCAATAGTAAATTCGATCATCAACCTTGTATAGACACAATATCCTCTGATATTGATAATTAAAGTCTGTTTATTCCTTCCTATTTTTTATTTATTTTACTTTACTTTACTTTGATTCACTTCAATTTTATTTCTTTTTCAGGCTTTCGTTCGTATCTTCTCTCCTTAATTAATTGGCATCGAAGTTTTCAGCGAAGAGTGTTTACCGAGCATTGTATCAACGTTTTATTTTTTATTTATTTTATTTTATTTATTTTTATTTTTTTTATTTTTTTTGGTTTTTCTGTCGTTCGTAGGGAAATCTTGACACGGTCAATTACCTCGACGTTTCTCTTTACCGAGCATTTTGATTCTCATTCTTCGTTTTGTCGAGGCGAATTCCCCTAGTTAATTTTACTAACAGGAACGATACCTGACTCCTGATGGTTACTCTCGACGTTTTATTGTCACATTATAATTACCTCGTCTCGCGCTGTTTGTCCTCCCAATTTTGTTTGTTTTTTTTTTTTTTTTCTCTCTCTCTCCCTCTCTCTTTCTCTTTCTCCCTCTCTTTCGACTGACTGGCTATCTTAATTGCCCCGTACTAAAGGGCCGACAAACTTTTCACCTTCCATCTCCAATTTTCATAACGAGACAAATTAAAAACAACAAAAATTAAAAAAAATAAAATAAAAAAAAAAAACAATCAAAACGAAAGCTCAGCTTTTCTTTCACAATCGTTATGACTCTTTAGCTTCTTCCCTTAATTGTCTCTCTTAATATACCGCCTAGTGTCACTCGAATGAACATTCTTCTCTCGAATCATTTAACCGCGAATGAGATACCCTGAGCTTTCGGTATTCCAAATCTTTGTTAATTTTTTAAACCCATTTTGGACGTAGAAAAAAAAAAAAAATGAAAAAAAAGCTTGTCCTAATGACGACTGATCATCAAATCAAACCAGAGCGTGAAGAGAGATGATGAAGAAGAAGAAAAAAATTACTCTAATCTTGGTTCGGATGAAAGGAGAGCGAGATCTTGTTGTACGAAGTGAAAAAGAGTGAATGGTTTTGGCAAAAGCTCAGGGAGTAGTGAGCTGCCTAGACCGTACGAGGCAAAACGTTGATTGAAATGATCCCACCGATTGGCACGTCATAATCTTGTCCTTTCTTCTTTCGCACGCGCATCCTTTAACGGTATGGTATAAGCTTTAGCTGTAGCTGTAGCATCTTCGCTATTTCGGTAACCAACCCTCAACCGTTTCCCTGACTGTTACCCCTCGTCCATAGAACGCGGATCCTTTTTCTGTCTCACGTTTCCTCGTTAGTAAATTACCACGAAGGGTCGGTCGTCCTGTCGGAAGTAAGAAAAGAAAAAAAAAAAAAAAAAAAGGGAATAAAAATAAACGAACATCTAGAACGTAGCTATATACATTTTTGCAATGAAATATGCCTTTCACCCTAACTCAAACGTGTTTCATAGTGTCCTCGAGTATCTTGGATTTTAGGATTATCCTCTAAAAAAATTTTTATCATGATTAATTAATTCAAGGTCGATTGATCCATACGGCAAATGGTTATAGATTATTTTCAATATTCTCAAAAGGATTGAAAGATGAAAAATATAAATATAAACAAAATTCTGTCACTTTGGATAAAGAGAGACATTTTTCTAATCAGTTATTTAATCTATTCATTAGAGAAAAGCTTACATTATACTCTTTAAGAGGTATGTTTCGTATCAGGTGGGGTATATATGTTTCTTGGTATTTCCTGACGTAAGAAACTATGTGCTTGCGTGTTTATTGGGATCATTTAGAACGCGAAGCTATGAGCCACAATACGTATGTATGTACGTTTCGAAGCTATACAATCCCTTAAAGCACTGTGTAGCCTGCCATGTTTAGGGTGAGAAATAACTCGTCGTATACATATATATAGATGTATATATATATACCTATGTATTATACAGTATTGTACAGTGTGAGAGATGAATGAGAGAACTAAAAATATAAAACAAAATAATAAAAAAAAAAAAACATTTTTATACGAAAATATATATTATCAGGTATAGAACAAGCGGTTCTGTGTTCCCTCATATACCAGACACGCGATAACTCCGTATACTATATATACTATAACGTTATGAGGGATTAATTATTTCTATTAAAGCGGAAAGAATTATTTTTCATATACGTAGGTAATATATATTAAGCAATATATATTTATAAGATACAATAATAAAAAATGAAAATAAGTTCATATATTTAAATGAAAAGCGGTTCATCTTCAAAGTTCTTTTTTTTTTTTTTTTTTTTTGTTTCATTTTTCAGACGTGTTACGTCAGTTTCTTTTTTTTTTTTTCTTTTAACCATATTGTTGTTATCTTTTCACCTGTTATTTTTATTTTTTTTTATTTTTATCCTTCAAATGATTGAAAAATGAAAGTTGAACACGCTATCCAAGGCGCAGGTAGGTAGGTACCGATCATATACCATGCAGGGCGTTTCGATATATACATATATACCTTAAACCGTAACTATATATACTCAATGGACAATACCGTGGTGTCGTTAGCGATTATCGAGCTGTTTTCATCCAGCACGTCATAAACAGTGATGACAGGGACAATCAGCAAGAACAATAAATAAGAGTTTTTTTTTTATTTTTTTCTTCTCGTTTTTTTGTCATACTATATCGAGGATTCGTATCGGACAATTCAATGCGTTCTGACTGCATCTGGCAATATAGTAGGGTGATTAAAATAGTGTCTTTTAAATATGATTTTCAACACGCTGTGAGCAAAGTTTAATTTTGCGAGCCCGTTTCGCGAGCGCAAAATTCAACTTTCCGCACGTTGTGTTGAAAAACAAAGTCCGATACACGTGCGAAAGATGATTCTTGACTCGTGGAATTGTCATCCTCGCTAGGCTCGGGTGAGAAACTTCACACTCGTTCGAGAATCAACACTTTCGCACTAGTATCGAAATGTACTATTTCGACACGCCGGACGCAAGGTTCGATTTTGCGCCCTCTTCGCGTACACAGAATTCAACTTTCCACATGTCGTATCGAAAAATAAGGTTCGATACATGTGCTAAAGTTGATTATCGACTCGTGTGATTGTCAATCTCGTTTCTCTCGGGCGAAAAACTTCACACTCGTCCGAGAATCAACACTTTCGCACTTCTATCGAAATGTACTATGTTTGGAAAATGAATAAAAAAAAATAACAATACATAAAAAAAAAAAGTCAACGTTTTCGAAAAACTGCTATACCTACTATCTTTTTTGTTTTTTGATTTTGATTTTTGATTTTATTTCGCGAAGGAGTGAAAAAATGTTGACTCTGAATTATAGTGCAGTTTCGATGAAATTAATCAATAGACAAGAGGGGTGGTCTGGTGAGGACCATCAATCAGGCTCACGCGGGACGTTGACGGAATTCCTGAATCTTTTAATCTCGAAGAGTTCCTTTCGCGGGACAAAAAGTTGTTATTCCATCATCGCGAGAGGGGGGGGAGGGAGGGTAGGGAGGGATAAGAACGTTATGGCTAGAGCTGGTCATAGGCTTGCTATAGGCTGGCGTTTGAGCTGCAACAATTCAAGCTAGAGAACTGTTGAGGAAAATTCATTGTCTCATATCATATCGAAATGGCTTTGGATTTTTCGCACAGCCATTCCTCTATGGGTTTAGCAGTTATTATACCTATACACGTGATTACGGATTTCTTACTTATCCTTAATCCGCCAAAAAGGCTGAGTGTAGTCGTCCGAACTCGGAGATATTTTCCGTAGACGCGGTGAAAACAAGTTTTTCATTTCTTTTTTTTTTTTTTTTTTCTTTTTTTTCTTTCTTTCTTTCTATTTTTTTGCATCCCGCCATTATTATTCTCGAGCATCTTATAACAGTTACGAGTCCTTCAAGACCGTTTCACCACAATTTCAAAGAATAGCAAAAAGAAAAAAACGAGAACAAAAAAAAAAATCCTTCAATTCATTTTTAAACCTAAATATTTTTCATCAGTCGAGTACATTTCTTTTTTTTTTTTTTTCTTCAGAAATTCCCTCAGGATCTAGAAAGTATATTTCATATTTTTCTATATCGGCAAACAAATTAGAAAATAAAAAATTTTTTGATAAATGTAAATACGAAAAAGTTGTTTCACGTCTGAAATTGAACCTTTTTACTTGTAAAAATATTGTTATTTAATTTTTATGATGAAATTTTGTGTATAGACGCAAAATCGAAGATTGCCAAAATTTACTCAGACTGTTTTTTTTTTTTTTTTTTTCTATCATTGTTTACTTTTTTAAGCCACCATTTAGTTGATTACCAAAATAATAGCTGAACCGCGACAGAAAATATATTTGTAGTTGGCGAAGGCCGAATCGCGTGGTAACGATTAATGACATGACGTCACGTGACCAACCGTCCTCTAGGTTTCTAGGTAAGCCCTAGCCTGGGGGCCTAGTTGTGTGAACACAGTATACAATAAGGTAAATGATACCTTGTCGAACACTGTAATTACCTTCTTTATTAGCTTTTTCGTAATTACATGTCCACCGTCATTTCCTGCCTCGTTTCACCCTCCATGTTTGATGAAAACAAAATAAAAAAAAAAAACTATACATACTTGACTTGTATTATACGGTTCAAAAAAATGTAATATCTTGTTTTGAAAATTCAAACAGTCTCACGAACCCTAAACTCTTCACTAATTAACAAATTATAAGAAAGTAGGTACATTGAAAAACAGAAAAAAGCTCAATCCGAAAATTTCTGGCTAAGTTTAGTCACCCAAACATCGAATCGAAAAATGCTTCAGATAAAAATTGTAGATGTTACCAGGCTCCTCATTTTTTGTTCAACACTTTTTTTTGTAACTCTAATGTACGATGAGTTATTTGGATAAAAGTGTTTCGGAAAGCTTCAGTGTTCATTGAAAGCAGGAAGAAAGCTCAATCCAAACACTACAGCCTAAATCTAGCAATCCAAACATCAGATCAAAAAATGTTTCAGACAAAAGTTGTAGATATTACAAAGTCCCAAATTTTATGTTCAACACTTTTTTTGGTACCTGCAATACCCGGCGAGTTATTTAGGAAAATACGTTTTAAAAAGCTTCAATGTTCATTGAAAGCAGGAAAAAAGCTCGCAAGCCAAACATCAGATAAAAAAATGTTTCAGACAAAAGTTTTAGATATTACCAAGTCCCAAATTTTATGTTCAACATTTTTTTTCTGGTACCTGCAGAACACGGTAAGTTATTTGAGTAAAAGTATTTTGGAACATGGATGTTCACACATGAGACATACGTTTGAATAATGATAACACGTCAGCTTTTGAATGCGCATCTTTATACTCCTGTCCGGCTTTCACAGAAGTGACGGAAACGGCGTCTCGCCTTCCAGCTGCGAGGTGTTCAACAAGGAAGAAATACGAGGGGGGTAGTACCGTAATTATTATGGTCGCGTGTCAGCTAGGGTGGTTGGTTGGTTGGTTCAGCCACAGCAGGCAGGCAGGTAGGCAGGCAAGCAGGTAGGGCAGGCAGGCAGGCAGGTTGTAACTACGTATTCCAAGTGTAATTATTTGCGTTGCTATTACTGTCGGAAAGATAACGCCCGCGCGTATCAATAATAGATTAGCCGAGTTGTTTGTGGCGAAAACCATCAAGATACGTTGGCTAGTACCTCGACGTAGTGGCTACGGACTATAACAACGAAGTTGACAATAATACCATTAATATATAACACCCTAGAAAACCCGATAACGTACTGTCCAGCACAGTTCATCATGTCCGTTTCCTTCTCTATTAGAAGACAACACGCCTTAAGCTGAAGAATTTTTACCCCGCAAAAATATATATTTCAACTATTTTCACCCTCCGAATCAAAGTACAAGCTCTCTCGTTAGTTGACCAACGCTTGTCGTTCTTTCTTCTATAAAACTACTACCGGACCCTTTTTCCTCTTAAGGAGCACATTATTTACCCTCTTGTTTAGCTCTGTTAGATTTGATGTTAACCCTGAATAGAGGAGGGTTGAAGAAGCTGTATTTTGAGGATTAGTATCGATAAAGTGATCGAGTAGGTATGTCTTGTCGAATTGGGAGCTGGGGGTACTGATAAGTCAAAAAGTACCTCGAGGTAGTAAGAAGTGCATTTCTCATGAATTCCAAATTTTGTTGGCAATGGAAAATGAGGATGAGAAAGAGGTGGAGGTGGAGGTGAGGGAAGAGACCACGTTGTTTGAATTCAAAATTTATTATGTATTCAGAAATTAAATTCGTGCAAGAGACTGGAATAAATCGATTTATCCTCAATCTATTGATCGATCGACGGTTTCTGGTATATATCTGCAGTGATAAGAACTGCAGGCATCGAATTTTCAACTTGGAAGAATTCCACTAGTTTTTCTTCTTCTTCTTCTTCTTTTGCGTAAAACTATAGAAGAGAATTCAAAGACTCGAAGTAGGGAGCCATAGAACAAGTAAAGTTTGCAGCTCCTTCGCGCGAGCTTAACCCCAATCTATGGTAACGTAGTTACCTCAAATGCACACATACTCGTATAGGATGGTTACCTACGCGAGTCTTGATTCGCGCCCCATCTTCAGCTTGAGGAGTCTACCTGGGTACCATTGCCCCCATCCTCATCGAGTTTCCAGTCCTTCGTATCCCTCTTACCTCTTGCTCTCTGTTTCCTTGCATCCCGCTTTAATCCCACGGTAGATTCCGGTAGTTCGAGTCAAGTAGGTATTTACATAGGAACTCGTATCTATTCGGTGTCGCTTGTGGAGGCCTCCCATTCCCATCCTTCTTCATGCCCGTTCACAATGTCTCCCGTTCTCGTACCTAGATTGAAATTAGATTTCCGCTGTTCCACCTTGGCCAAGCCACCGTCGTTTCTATCTCATTCCCCACCTCTCAGAACCTAGACTATCCGCTCAGAAATCCCACAGAGAATCTTTCTACACCACCGCAAAGAAGGAGGAGGAGGAGGAGGAGGAGGAGGAGGAGGAGAAATAGGAGTAGAAATTACTCCTTTAATTTCACTCATGAGAAACTGAAATTACGAAAATGTTACACCAATTGTTATCCAAAGAAAATAAAGACGAAAATATTTTCTCAAGAAGGATTTTCCATCTAATTTCTCATGGCAAAGGTATGGGGTAGTAGAAAGAGAGAGAGAGGGAGAGTTAGAGAAAGCATGAGACATGTTTATGTATGTACAAAGTGTATGTAGGTACTAGAGGAGTTATGATAACTGCCATGGCTAGTAATCATCTCTGTTAGCCTCGTTTTAGCACTGGCAAAAACTGGGGCCAAGTCTCGGAGTTTCCTTGTCCTGAGTAAAGACTAAATCTACTTTTTTTCTTCCACCCTGTCGTGAAATTTCTGAGAAACACTGCGCTCCGAGTACCTAAACACTAAGCTTGCTTTCCGCCACTCTCCCTGTAGTAGGCTGTACACCAGATAGAGCTATGTGGTGGGATAAAGCCTCGAAAAAGGCATTTTTCACTCTTTAAAACAAAAAAATAAAAATAAAATGTAAAAAGAGAATTTCTTGCGCGCCATCACGTGCAGTTTTGCAGAAACTTTGTAGAACCTTTTAAATGAACATTCCTGCGGAAAAGGATTATGTGAAAAAAAATTACGCTAATGGAACATCGAGTAAAATTCTGACAAATCTCCAGATTTTCAACTCTCATTTTCGCTTCAATTAGTCAAAAACCTTTTTCGTAAATGTTATTTCGTTCATTCTCCTCTCTAAAAACCGGGACTTGTTTGTATGTACGTATCAGCTTTGAACGTGTTACAACTCTGTGAGTGTTTATCCGTTTTTGAAACGCAATATTCCCCCCTTTTTGTTATTTGTATTTTTTTTTTTTTTTTTTGTTATTGTTAATCTCTTTCTCTGTATTGTGAAAATTCTTCCCTGCGGTCTCCAAATCGAGTGTACGGATTTATCTACTAATTGGAAAAACGCTAGCTGTCGTTCGAACGGTAGTCGTGTAAGAGTCGAGGTATACATCGGAAGCGAGCCGAAAGTCAGGGGCGAAATCACACCCTGATTTCTACGGGACCGCCACCCCCTTTGTTCGGCTCTTAATTAAACTACCAAAATCCAGGAACAATGAACGGATTCGGACTGATTCTAGTGCGCAAACCCTGCAGGAGTAAGGGATCTCTCGATGTGTTTACGACTCGCGTCGATCCACGCACGTTGATTGGTACATAAATCCCCACAAAACCTTGCGTCACGTTACGGAATCCTTTGTTATCCTCTATCCTCTGTTCTTTCTCTACTCTACTATACTCTACTCTACTCCATCCCTTTCTCTCTTTGTGTGTTTGAATGATTCAAAGTAACAAACCTTTTTGCCACCTGCTGCTGCAAAAGTAAGCTACGCTAAGTATAAACCGAAAGACGCCATATTTGTTCACCCTGCAAAATTTCCAACCGTTATACCTTCCCAACTTCATTGCTCTGCAAATTTAACGGGCTTTTCATGAGCAAACTTTTAAATTACCAACCCAACCGGATTGCTTCTCATCCAAAGTATAGCTGAGAGAACGAGTAGGTAGGTAGGTAGGTAGGTAGGTAGGTACCTGTCACAGGGATATGACACTTTTGCTAGTAAATTATTATCCGACAAAATTTTGAACAAAAACAAACTAAACACTACCCTTTATGTCAAAGCACAATGATACATTTATACATAAACAGATGGTAATTCATGAGAAATAAATATCTTTTTGTGAGTAAATTCCACTTCGTAATAATTTAGCATTCGCTCTACCTTATACCTACATTAGAGATTACTAGTTGTGGCAAGTTAATTGCACTGTGATTTAGTGCATGGGTTACTCCACTAACTGCAAGGTAGCTTTCATCATTACCCACTGCAATAGCACAACAGTCTGAATCTAGATTACCATAGTATCGTGTATAGTAGAAGCCGAAGAGAGGGTGGACTACCTTGTTCCGAGCTTTTCGTCTTTATGTTAGTAGATGGGTTATTACAGACAGACGATGACCCTTGACCCAATTCTTAACGCGTTGTTATTATTATAACGGAAATTTGACAAAGTTGATGATTTTTTATTATGATTGAATTTTCATTTGTTAAAATGTTTCGGTGAATTTTCTATGTGTATAGTCAGTCGAGGATGTATCATCTGCTTTACCTAATTCAAAATTGCCATAATACCAGATATACTTTACCTCTTTTCATCCAGTATTATTCTGGGCTCTTCAATTGTCGCCGTCACTCGTCGACGATTCGACTATACGTCGAATAAGGAAGGAAATTTAATCACACTAAATTTTTCCCACCCACACCCATGACTCCGTTCACAGTAGCTAGTGTCTTGGAAATATCCTCTCCTCTTTATCCTCATCCTCTTCTTCCGCGGCTCTTTCTCCTCATCCTCTACCAGCTCTCGCAGGAGGAGCTTGTAAAACGATCTAGTAAAATGTGCGAGCGTTCTTGAAGAGGGTTGGAGCCCCGGGTTCGTTGGGTTTAATTAAAAGAAACAATAACCTCCCATCTACCCATTCTTCTACAGAGTTTAAAAAGTCTATTTCACGATACAATGAACCCCACTCTACTGCACCCTTGTTTGGTAAGTTGAACCGTCCTTCCACCATGGTGTCGGACCTTCAGTAACCCGATAGAAAACATCTAGCGGTGATATGAGGCATTAAGTACCGAGTAAAGTTTGTCCTCAAAATTAATGCATCACGATTGCAACATGTTTATCTAAACAAAGAAGAGGGCTCCCCTAACGTGGAACATGTTAACCAACTAGTTGAGCAGAATGGCGTTCCGAGGGACAGAAAGTTTGCTACGGCTGTTGAGATGACATCAGGGTGAAATTGCAATAATTATATTATACCCAAGTGGCGTGGCATTTCTGGTGCACGAGTAGTCCGTTCTCCCCAGTAATTTCTGAAGGTAGAGAGAGGTATCTTGCTCGCCCCTCAATGGGTATATCTTGAGACCCATACCCACGAGCAGCAACAGCCCGGGTTTAACCCAAGGTGGCAACAATGGGACGCAATGACAGATTACGAACTAAGCGGTAACAAAACCCTAGCGGCTACCTCGGATTAAGATACCCACCGAAAACTTTGCTACGACCACACAAAGGAACTCATATATACCTTCAACTCTCCAGGTACCATATAGTCCAAAATGTCTTCGACGCGTGTGAGATTCGGGACTAATACAAACCCACATAAATGCTGAAGAAATAAGGTGGACTGTCGAATGAACGTGGTGAATTTTGACGCTGATGTAGACCAGGTGCGAAGACCGCCACATTCTGGATTCTGAATTTCGTTACGTAGTCACGCGGTTCTTCGACTTGTGTGCACTGTGGTTTTTACTTCTCGATACTGTCAAACCACACACATGGTTGTAAGTGGATTTAGCAAATACGTAGCACCGTCTTGGAATAATTATCAGGATCGTAGGACAGCACCACCAGCAGGCGTCGCGTCGCGTCGAGAGTAAAGGGGGTTAGGGTTAGGTTCTCGACGGTTGACTGTTCACGGACAAACATCCTAATTGAATCTGTGTATATACCCCGTATGCGGTGTGAGGTTGACAGAATTCACGATGCGTTCTCCGCACACTAGTTTCCGCCTCGACTAGTTTCCACCCTGTTACACCGTTGCGGTGGTCGCGAAAAACCCGAGTTTTACAAAATTCAAAAAGAATGTCCAGAATATTTTCTATTACAATCTCATTTCTACTACAACTCTTATGTATGCGTGTATGCTCGTTGTATACACAATACAACACAATTTCAGTGCTTAGTGTTACGTTTCGCCAGTAATTGCACCACCAGATTCACTATGCAGTATAACTTAACGCTACGCGTCTGCACCAACGCCACATTCGTTATCCTTAATTCATTCACGTCTCCAGTTGAGAGCACTTCTCCTTCCACCTCAAGCCACTACTCGTCTCTGTCGCAACTCCCCGAAGGACAGTTAAAAGGCAAAAGGTGATTTGAGAAGGAGTGAATAAGCGGATTGCAGAGGTGAAAATAAAACGATGTAATATTTCCTGTTGGTGTCCCAGGGATGCTTAATCCCGGAGGTGAGAATTTTTATTATTCTGTTTTTCGTTTGAAAAATTTTTACAGTTATGTCACACGTTCAACTCTAGTCTGTTACTGTCTCCGCATCAGGATGAAATCAGTTTGCGTACTTGTAGATAATCACGTATGGTTTAAGCTGGTTTCGAAATTCCTAGCTCTTCAGCTGGTGGTAGTACAGTTGTGGGAATAGAGAGTCTGATAAACGCGTTTACAGATCCCTAAACTATGGATTAGGTAGGCAAAGTCGAGCAGTGAATTCTAATAGCACCGTACAGGGACTAAGTCCCTAGAGAGGCAAGCGTGTATCGCTTTTAAATCCGTTAATGCCGGTTTAGATTCAAGCGATTTGCATAGGTTTCGCGAAACGTTGCGTCACTGTACGAGGTATGTTATATACAGGTAATGCCTACGTATCCACGTGACATTCTGCACGTGTCACTGAGGTCCGCGGTCTCAGTAAACCAGACTTTCGCAAAGGGGACTAAGTAAACCTGATGCTTACAGTCAAGTTAAGTCACGAGGCCGAACGGTTCGAGAGCTTTGACCCACCGAAGTTTCAAGCCCTTGAACATAACTCTGAAATATCATCAACGAACTCGGTTTGTATTTCTCGTTACGAGCTCTTTGTCCTTTACGTAAAAGACCGACATTTTAACCCTCTTCATGTATAATAACGAAAATAATTCGCCAAAGCTGGGTCAGAGAGAGGGGGAAAAAAAAAAAAAAAATTAGTTGGAACCAAAAAACAAAAAGAAAAAAAAAAAAGAAAAAAATATTCGTGTGACTAAGAAGCACGGAGCCAATTATCTTAATGCCATATACTTAATTGCTGTTAACAACAGGAATCCTTCACTTGCTAAACTCTGTCCTGAGCTTAATCCGATTTGTTAAGCCATACGCATTGCTTCCTATCCCACTACCAGAACCTGAGACCTTAAGGGGCCGTAAGGACGAAGGATAGGACAGACTTTGACTAATGGTTGGAGATGATAGGTCCTTGAGTAAAATTTACAATTGTTCAGAAATAGGCGCGAACTGTATACTTACGTTGGTATAACTTAATCGATTTCCATATGATAAGATTTTACTAATAAATGTTGTGAATATATGTGAGGATGAAGTGAAACAAGATTTCGAAAGGCGAGAGAAAGAGCGAAACTTTAACAGGCATAAGTTTATCTCTCGCGAGAGCGGGTTGTTACGCGATTCCTCTAAATCACTCCAGAGGCTGGCGCCTTTTCGAAACTGTTATCTTTCCCTTCTACTTCGTTTCTACTCTCAATTTTATTCTTTCGGATTTATTCCACCGGTTTCCCGTTGTATCGTCGTCGCCATCTTGCGGCCAAGAAACAGCTTTCGAGATATCGACCCTTTCGCATTACTCTACTCTTCTATTTGTCGGAGATTTATCTATCTCTCAAAATTTTCTACAACAATTAAAGAAATAAAAAGAAAAAAAAAAATTTTTTTTTTTTTTATTTCTACGGTTCCAAAAACCGAATTTCGAATTCTCTGCAATTAACCATTAATGAAAAGTACACAACTACGAAATGTTTCCTCCTGTACACTCCAATGATCGATAAATTGATTCGGCATGGTGGTCTGTCCGATGTATACAGCCTACTGGCAACGTTACTACCAGACGTATAACTGTAATTGTTTACACAGTGTTCGCGTGTTGTCTAACTCGTGCCCGAGCCAATGGTAGAAACACTAAAACGTCATGAAAGATTTGTGCCCTGGTGAAAATTATAGGTATCCGTGTATACGGTGGGTCTATTAGCAGAACAAATAACAAATAGGATTGAGAACCGTGAGGATCCGAAAGCCACGGTATAGTCGATAATCTTCACCATATAGTAATTGACGCAAGGTTACCATGGAGTGGCAAAAACCGTTTGGTATATTCGTTTGAAATACTGTTCAGAGAGATCACTTGGCTGTGTTTCGACTCTTTGATGAAGCTGTTTAGATCCCTCTGAATATAGGGGCGGTTTATAATTCCAAGGTATATTGGGTATTGAGGGGTGTGAGTGAGACGTCGAGTCAAGCACGTTCGAGGGTCGCGTGCGGCGCCTTGGAAACGAATCAAGTTCCGAAGTTTGAGCGTTGGAGGATCCCTAAAATATTCAAGCCACGAGAATCCGCTGGCTCCTAGTGATGCTCCTTCTAGCACTAGCTAGTCTTGCTACTGCTACTTCTACTGTCTTCGGCCTGCTGCAAGTCTCGTTCGTCTTACCAACCTGCAAGTATCCAAAGTCACTTCGAGTTGAAACTTTCGGAACAAACGATAATAATAAGAGGCTCGAAGGCCAACTGAGTATAGAATGACATATTTTCTGCTACCAATACCAATTTCTCTAACCCAACTTTTATTTCACACTAAACTTTTGATAAAAACCATATGCGAAAGGGTGAAAGTAAAACGTCCTCCTTCATCTCTTTCAACTTTTCGTCGCGCACCGTATCGGTTCCAAGTCCAAGCACAGAGAGAATTAGCGATTCGATTTTGCGAAAGAATAAACGATACGAAAAGTACTCCGATATCACGAGCATTCGATTGATTGAATAAAACTGTGGAATTGAAATGGGGAAGCCAAAACGTCAGTCAAAAGGACTTTGTGTATTACCCGGTTGTCGGGGAGGCTAGGCGCCGCGTGTAAATCCCCGTAACTCATAAAGATAGGACGATATTTACTCGGCCATATATTACCAAGTCTCTCACTTCCTGTAATGGTGGTGGTAGTAGTAGGCAACACGCCACAGCCTTGGTACGAACGGCAATATACCGTTTTAATTAATTTACAGTTCACGCGCGCACCGCAGCCTATGAGCGCGAAATTACACGGATACTAACCAGTCAGTTTGAGGCTGTTTTAATACAGGTATGAGTATAAACTTCGTCGACCGTACGTCTAAGCCGTTTCGCTTAGGGTAAATAAGGAAGAGAAACAACAAGTGATTACGAAAATTTATAGAAACCGTGAGCCGAGTTGAGTTATGATTTTACAAATCGTTCATCAAAGGTCTACTCGTAAACTATACAGACTATAAGCTTTGACCCCGCCGACGGTACGTCTGGCGTTGCGACGACATACACGAAGCAACGCCCGCTGTGCGTTGTCGTTCCTCTTTCCCCGTTCTTTGTGGAAAACCAGGATTGGTTTTGGCTCTTCTCTGGTGGAAAATTAGAAAGTGGATCGCGAATCCGTCGCCGATAAGCGAGACCCGCGCTGTCGTGCGCTTGGAACCCGATACGCCGGTTGGCTGAACCAGAAGAAGAGAATCAAAAAGAGAGATAACAACTTGAATCGAGCTTATTGCAGGTGAAATAGATGGCGAACAAAAAAAAATAAAAGAAAATCATACTCACACGAGATTACACGGGAAACTCGAACGTGTACATGTCCATTAATTTAATGATAACCCTCCCAATCGCGCACTTCATATACTTCAATTACCAATCGATTCGTTTCGTAATAACCATTCAAACGAAAACAAGCATTAGGCGACCACTCTTGTTCGCGATTTCGCACAAACTCTGTGACACCATTTTACAAATGCTAAAGACCTAGTCTACTTGTCGTAATTGATTCAATCAGAGTACTCGGTATCGATAGATCAATAATTAACAATAACTGCTCGTGAGTATCGCACATTAATTCGATTATCGATACGAGTAAAGACCGGTTCTTATTCACAATTCCGCACAAACTTTAGAGACACGGTTTTACGATAATTGAAGACCGATTTTACTTGTCGTAATTGATTCAATCGGAGTACTCGGTATCGATAGATCAATAATTAACAATAACTTCTCGCGAATATCGCATATTCATTCGACTATATCGATAAGAGTTGCGAAAGGAACGTTGCAAACAAGCATTGACGATGAATAATCGCGACTGAATATTTTATCGTCTTATCATTTCGATTCGATAACCCATTACAACGATATCGCACTTTCAACTCGATGATTGCTTCTTCCCTTCGACTTTGAGCCGTAAAGTTTAGCGAATTTTCGTCGTCGAGTAATCGGGGAATCGTTCATTCTTCTTTTTTTCTCTTTTTCGTGATAAAGGATAGTCGAAACGGAGACATCGAGAGTCGAAAATTACTGATTTGTTGTTACCGCGGTAAAGATTGCGGGATGAGCAAAACCCTCCGGCATATATACCTACTATATACGGCGTTCATTCCCGCGGGAACAATTCCCATGGAATGACACGCACCCGAGCAGCCGAGTGAGTGGCCAATATAGATAATACGACGTAGGAACGTATCGCTATTGTCATCTATATTTGATGGGCGAATTTAGATATCGAAGTAACCCTCATACGAGCTTCTAGCCCGGAGCGTATTATACGACTAGATTTCCCGAGGCCTTTCGTCCATCTTTCGAAACGTACCTACATGGATCTTTGACGATTAACCAAATTAGGCTTGATATCATCGCCTCTGTACGACGAAACTTTGGTAATTGTCTCTCGGATTTTACTTCCCTGAATGAAATACGGTGAAATTTAACAGAGTTTCACTTTCATCTTGTCATTTTCAGAACATACAAGAAATCATGAAAAGTTACCGGAGACAAAATTTTTAGCGGAAAGGCAAAGAGCCTTTAAAGCCAAAGAGGGTTTCGCTTTTATGCGACAGACAGACGAGCTCCTAGGCTCTCGAAACGGTCGAGTTATCAACCGATATTCACCGAACCACTTTTGTACGTTGCGTCCCATCCGCTAAGAAGGTGTAAATCTTTTCCTCGGCCATCTTTAAACGAAATATGAGCCACTTCAACGGAGAGATCGTAGCGAAATGTTCAGGTTTCGTTTGGGGTTAAATTGAGATTGAAAGAAAATCGTCGTTGAAAATTTTTAAAAATAGTTTCCAACGCTCTTTGACATAGTCGATAGAGAAACGGACAAAGGAAACCACTTTTTACCGGCTCTAAAGTATCGACGAAATTTTTAGAATTTTGTGAAAACGTCTTTTCCCTATTCCCCACGAACCGTTGCTCGGCCGTTAAAGGCCGTTTCGCGAAGTGTCGACCGGGCTGACAGCACGGCCAGAGGATTATAAACGAGCTGTGAACGCCCAGAGTTTTCCCTTTTCGTTTACTCGTCCGCAACAACCAACTATATATACTTGTCCAGACAGTTAAAAGCTCTCCCTCTTTCGTTTCCACTGTTCACTGTTCACTGTTCACTGTTCGCTCTTCCCTATCGTCGTTTCTCCCTTCCGCGCCGAGATCCTTTCGGAAGCAAGTTAAACGCACGTGATACCCGTTCCGGCTTAATTAGAGAAATAACGGACAGAGAGTTGTGCCGGACGTTGACGTTTCGCGTTGGTATATTTTAGTACGAATTTCGAACGATGTGGTGTTTTCAATATTTCGTCCATTCTTATATATCGGCACAGTTATTCATTCGTTCATTGATCATCTCGGTTTGTAGATTATCGATATGAATACCGGCACAGTTTCGCAATTTGGTAAATTCGGAATTAAAAAATTACCAACCTGACCAGACCAGACGACAAAAGCATCTCCGTAATATGCTGAGCTACGTTATACGTCATATGATATTACACGCTAAGTTTTCTGACGAAATAAAACCGGAGAAAAGGACGATATATATCGCGGTGAATCTACAAAGGATTCCGGTCTGTAATAACCGTAAATTCTCAACGTAATATGAACTATAAAAATAAAAAGAAAAAGAATGGTCGAAAGTTAATATTTTGCTCACTGACAAATCGGAATGATTTTATATTTCGATTGTAATTATAAGTTGAATGATTATACGCTGTATAAAAGATACGGATTGTTTTTTTTTTTTTGTGTTTTTTGTTCTTACTGACGCCGATGAAAGTAAAATAAAATTAATATACTTTAAGGAGGATAAAAGTGAATAAGGAGGTCGGGAATCCACTCGAAAATTCGCAATCTGGGATATAAAAAAAAAAAAAAAAAGATAAACAAACCCCGATGTAAACGTACTTCTGGTCGGAGGAGGACGGAAGAATAAAAATAAGAAAAAGAAGCAGCAGCTACTCATCGTCTGGAGTGAATCGTGGTCTGGATTTGTTTGTACGCCGTTTCGCAAACAATAAAGGCTTTATCGAGAGACGAGACGAGACGAGACGAGACGAGATGAAATAAAACGAAACGAAATGGAAGAGAATATAAGAGAAGAGAATGGGATGGAATGGAAGAGAATGTAAAGCTATATACCTCCCGGTTATTGTAACAGACTCACCTCACTCTTCTCTCAATTTCTCAGTAAATTTTCCATTTCCGATCCAAATACCAAAGAACAATAATTACCGAGTTTTATCCACCCAACCTTACCTTGTTCTTGTCTTTCCGTACCTTTACGCTCAAGGACTTTGAACTTAAACCCTCGAAACACTTCCATAATAATACCTCGTCTCCTTTATATCACTTACCTAAAACAGAAAACAAACAAACCATTAGCCTGTTTGACAACACATTATACAAGTGAATATCTCATTCATCAAATACCACCGAGGTATAAATATGGTAGCGTTTTAAAAAGCGACAGGGGGTAAGAGAAAAAATAAAGAAAAAGAAAAAAAAAAACAAACAAACTCTTTCCATCGAAACGCAATAATCCAAATTGTAGAAATTCAATATTTCATTTGGTACTTGTCAAACGTGAAATAAAACGAGAACTGGAGACAATCGAACTCGTCGAAGTAAACGATCCTCAAAAAATATGTATACTATAAAATAAAATAAAAATTTCGAAACTCTTAGTCATCCCTTCGAGAGTTGGTGATTCTTTAGCTCTGGAACAAGACGACGCGATACGATTACCAGTTACTCTACACAACGAATAAGAGGAGGGCTGGCTACGTGGTGGCGGTTGAAGAGATAAGAGGTGAAAGCGTTAGGTTTGATAGGTGGAATGAAACTCCCCAGGGAAGATGCGAGTCGAGGCTCGACAAGGCGAGGCAAGGCAAGGCAAGGCTCGGCTCGGCTCGGTGATCTAGTCCTCCTTCAAATTCTACTCCAGCCTAACTCACTCCTGCCATGCCGCCCTCAGCGTTTCCCTCCATCCGCCATCGCATAAAGAGGTCTGAGGTTAAGTTTCACCGCGCTCTGCACTGTCTGCGATTCCGTTTATTCTTCGCCCCTGGTAACGTTGGACTGGGAGTATGGGGCAGGGGGCAGGGGTGAAGAAAATTTATGAAAACACCAACCCCCAAGGTTCGGTTATAGTTGTTGTTTGTGTCCAGCTCTCGAGATTCGTTGACGTTTATTGCCGGGCTTTTTATCACACTCTGGCATGTTGTGTGTGTATATGGGTATATATATATATATATATATATATATTTTTTTTTTCTTACCCTTTTATAGAACCTCGATAAGATCGTAGACTTATCGTCGGGACTTATCGTTAGCCACCTAGCTGACGGATATAAACCATAATACCTACGTCCTTAAAGGAAGAGCCGCATAAAGCGATCGCGGAAAACGTGATCAGAGGATTTCTTGAACCAAACCAATTGCGCTTCCTCAACTCGGTTCTATCATCCCAGTTTCTCTCTTCGAAGAGATGATATTGAATTTCGACCACGTGGACCACGTGAGCCCATAGGAGACGGGCCTAGTACGATATCGCACAAAGGAAACGCTTGGAATTTATGCGGGGATCCCTAGCAATAAAGAGCGCCTTTGAACATTAGCATTTCTCCTAGCAAGCCAAACCAGCTCTTTCCTCAATAAATATCATCCTTAATATCGACGAACGGGACTGCTTACCAACCGGGAAGAAGAAGAAGAAGAAGAAGAAGAAGAAGAAGATGTAGAAGATGAAGATGAAGGGAAGGAAAGGAAACGGACACAGAAATGCTTTGAAAATAGTTGCCGAGAAGAAGAACCATATATATAGCAAAAGAAGTGAAACATGATCAGTGAAAGAAAAGCCAAGGGACAGAAGATAGCGGTTCTTTATCGTGAGTGAAAAAAAAAAAAAAAAAAAAAAAAAAAAAAACCTCACGTAATTCCGTTCGGTTTTCCGTTCGACCTTACGCTTTTTCTAAACTAAACTTACCACCCGTTTCCCGTACGCGAGTAGTCAATGGAGACGGGTTTTCCTTCGGTTGTTTCGAAAAGGTAGAACAATCTTCGGTTACTCTAAGATGACCAACTTGGGACTCGTATCGTCCCGGAAGCCTACGCGTCTTCTACTACATTCAGGATATTTACGTCTGAGGTGAAGGAAGGGCAAAAGAAAGGACCAGGTAGATACCTGGGACACAGTTTCACACAAAACTTTTTTTCTATTTTTTGTTTTCGATTTTATCTCTTTCTTTTATTCTCTTTCCTTCTCTCTCTCTCACTCTCTCGTTGAAACTAGGTGAGCGAAAAATTCGAACTTGATTACGACGTCGTCGACGACTACGGACTCACGTTTTCCTACTAATTATATATCTTTTTAATCATCGTCATCATCGTCATAGTAAAATCATACTGTGATGTAGAAGAGATGAGTTTCATCAGAGCTGAGCTTCTCTATCTACTGTGCTGTGCTATGCTATGCTGTGCTATGCTATGCTGTGCTGTGCTGCGTACCGGATATTATAAAACTAATTAAACCTAGTTACCGCAACCGTAATTGGTGTCACTTTGATAGTTAATCAGATTTTCCGCTTCGGTCGTCGTCTATTAGGTGAACCTCTGCAGTTCGGAGGTGTGACTGACGATGAGGGATTCTCTATACCTTAGCAGATATGCATACATTCATATACATATACATATTTTATATACTTATGTATATTTCTTAGGTAAATGATTCTCATAGCTAACTTTAACCGTTTAAATCAAAATCGTTTGAACTCTGACATCAGTCCTACACGCTTTGTTTAATGTTAAATTCGTTCAACGGCTTATCTCTCTACGGACTATGAAAGGGAGCTAGAAAATTTTCGTTGTCAAAATTTCTGGAATCCTGCCCTAACTGTGTAAACAATTTTCTACAAAATTTCGTGGGACAGAGGATGGTATGTTAAAAGGAATAACGAGTTTACGTGATGTGAGAAAATTTCCGTTCGTTAAAGTAACCGGAAGTCGTTTTTACATTTACAAAAGTATATTATTTAAGAGAATATGTGAAATTATTCGAGGGTTAATGTTCTTTTCATTAATTCTTCACCCTCCCTTATATATATTTACCATCCGTTTTGAGTTTCTTTCTTTGTTTTTGTTTTTTTTTTTTTTTGTTTCTCTTTCGTCCAGAAATGAAAATAAAATTTTATATTCATATTTATGTTTAGATTTCAAAAAAAAAAAAAAAAACACAAGCAAAAAAAAGCTTCAGTTAAATTGGGTATGAAAAATGGCAAGAGAATGAAAGGCTGTTGGGAGAGAAGAGGGAGGACTGACTGAGGATGGGGTGTTCCTCGGTTTCAGAGTTTCACGGTTTTGCCCGTTTTAGGCTCTGTTGATCGTTTGTAAGCTACACGTGTTCCCCGTCTTAAAGAGGGACTTTGGATTACATCGAGCGAAGAGATGGCTCTCGGGCGTGTTGAAATTATTGATCGGTCGTAGAGAGATTCGGCTTGAGGAAAGGGACGGGGTGGGTGGTGGTGGACCGAGGGGGGAGGTTGGGATAGAGTGAAAAAAAAGGGGTATAGGCAAGTGAGATGAGGAAAGAAACAAAAAAAAAAAAAAACGAAGAAGAATAAGAATAAAAAGTAAAAAAAAAAATAAAAAAAAAAAATAACCAAAAAAATGAAATGCAGAATAAGAATAAGAAGAAAAAGAAAAAGAAAAAGAGGGACAAGACAAGACAAAAAATAAAAATATTACAAAAGAGGAGAAGAGACAACGGAAAATACACGTATAACTCAAGGATATAGGTAAGAGTGAAGAAGAATCTTCAAGTTTCTTCATATATATACAAACGCCAGGCTCCTAAGCGTGAATATTTCACACTCATCTACCTACCCTGGACCAATACCCCCGTGTATAACAAATACGTATATACATACAGCTATATGTAAGCATGTATGTATGTATATAGCTATAAGGTTCGACGCTCAGCCCAACCGACCGTAGAATATTGATTTCAAGGCACGTTATTGTCTTTTCTATTGTCTTTCCTTAAGAACGGGGGATAGAGAATAGAATTTCAAACGAAGACCACCTTAGAGCTCCTCACTTACTATTATGATAGTATTTCAACCCTGGCTATATAACAGAGCCACGGTGTGAAATTTTTCAAGATTGACAAAAAAAAAAAAAAGAAAAAAATTCTTTACTTGTTTATTTATTTTTTTTCTACAGTATGCAAAAATTTTTCGAAGTCTGTCTCATTCATCTTTTTATTTGTCAGTAGGAGATATAAAATGAAACAGAGAAAGTTAGAGAGAAGAAAAAAAAAATTGCGCTGAACGTATATACGAGAAAGGCAAAAACTCGAAATAGGATTCGAATTAAATAATGGACGACGGTATATACGGATTTCATTTTCTGGTTACAGGGTTTTGGTTTTACGGTCTAGCAGCCGGCGATTCAACGAAGCAGACAGTATTCATACCGTATAGGGTAGTGAAAAACGCGGTTTGTCTCTCTTTAATATTAGCAAAAGACCCGCCAAGTACTGCTGTTGCTACTTCTGCTGCCGTTGGCATTGGAGTTGGCGCTGCTGCTGCTGCTGCTACTGGCCACTGCCTTCAGAACCGAGAAAAGTAAATTACATTAATCCCAAGGCCCGCGTTAATTCTTCTTGACAGACGACTGGATAGCCAGTTGATCGAGTACCAGGAAAAAAAGGTGTGCCTTTGTCAGATCTTTTTCTATCCCTTCTTCCTTTATTTTTTCCTCTTTTTTTTTTATTTTTTTTTTTGCAGAACGAGAAAGCTTATTTCCAATTTTCATTATCCCCCAGCTGGTGTTCTGTTGCAGGAGAACCAACGAACAAACGGGAAAAGGTCAACTGTTGTATATCGTCTTTGTTATAAAACGATTTTATATTTTCATAACTTTGTTTAGCTTTATACTAATTTGATATAAAATTTAAATTTCAAAATATAGAATTAATTTTTCATCGTATTTAGTTAATTTGAAAAAATAATAATGATAATAATAAACGAATGAATCCACTTCTTTGTTTAATTGAAAATGAATTTTATTGTAAAAACTTTTGGATGAAATGAAAAAAAAAAAAAAAAGAAAAGAAAAAAGGAAAAGGAAAGAAAAAAATAAACAAATTGCTTCAATATCACGTCGAAAGAGTATAACGATACAACCACCAGCTGGATTTTTGGTTATATATATGTATAAATGTACACTGAGGTGGATGGAACAAGATTATATATTCCGTACGTTGGGTTTATACTTTATATACCATATACCATATAATATACCGCGATCGATCGATTCTAGATATTTCTAAATCGAAAATTCTACCGCAAGAGACACAAAAGCTCCGTCCACGACTCTCCAATTTCCGCATACCTATATATACTTACATACATATATATATATATATATATATATATATATATATATATATATATATATATATATATATATATATATTATATATATATATACCTACCTACCATCAGAGAATTTAATTAATATATCAAACAAGTGTGAATAAACCGCGGGCTACTATCGCTACACCATATCACAGCTTATACTACAAAACCCAATTATTTTTTCTTTATTTATCTTTTTGGTTTTTTTTTTCTTTTTGAAATAATTTAAAGCTTTTATCAAATTTTCTTTATTCTGATATTTCTTTCTCTTAGATCCAACAATTAAATATTGTTAAAAAATAATTTCTTTAATTTTTTTCTTTTCTTTTCAACGACACTAAAAGTATTTTTCTTTTTTTTTTTTTTTTTTTTTTTTTTTTACAAATTCTCGAAAGCTGAACGCTTAGGATTTTCTTGAGGAGGACTTATTCGAGCGTGCTAGTTTTCGCGGAAAGCCGTTTTCTTTTTTCGACATGTAAAATGGATCGGGTAGGCGCGAGTTGAATTCTAAAAAGCTCTGCAGTAGCAAATAGCGCGCGGAAAGCTCGCAAGTGTAGCTTTTGCGTATACATATATATATAGGTACGCGTATTCGCGGGAAAATTTAAATAGACCTAACACACTCGACGATTTTAAAACGAAGAATCACAATCTGCTTTCTCAAAAAAAAAAATAAATAAATAAATAAATAAATAAACCCAAATAAATTCAAAAATAAAAAGCCCCCAAATTTTTATAAGTGAAACAAATAAAAAAACAAAAATAAAAAATATATCAAAAGGTTATAAAATTATGAATAAACAAAAATCAAAAACAGTTTCGTTTCCGTTTTCGATTTTTTTTTTTTTTTTTTTTCTTTTTTTTCCTTTTTTCTTCTTCTTTATAAATTTATCTTGTCTGCAGGTTTGCAATATAAAAATATTCTGTCGAAGAGGCATTTTTCGATTCTTTGAAGTGAGCGAAAGACGGAGGGGGGGGGGGGGGGGGGGGAGGGAAAGAGAGAGTGGGATTTTCTAGGGGTTCAGGTCTGGAAACGAGATGACGAATTTAGCAATTGATCGTAAATTCGCGTTGGCACGTCGACAAAGGTTCTTCCCTGTTTCAGATCTGGTTAAGCAGAGAGCGATCCCTATTGGTGCTTACATACCCGTTATAACTGTATTACAAGCAGGAACCCTACTGTTCGATACGTCCTTACTTACCCACGATACTCGCATTTTCACGTCTTAACTCCTAAGGAATTCAAAATTATACGAATCCTTAAATTTCACCCTTAAATACTTCATTCCCATTTTCATATTCTTCTTCTACTTCTTCACATATAATAAGATACTATAGATATATGTACACCTTCTACCGTGAAAAAAATAGTACTTTTTGATACTAGTCCGAAAATGTTGATTATCGAACGAGCGTGAAGTTTTTCGCCTGAGCGAAGCGAGGGTGACAATCACACCAGTCGAGAAACATCGGACTATGTTTTTCAACACAACGTGCGGAAAGGTGAATTTTATGGACGCAAAGCGTGCGCAAAATTGAACTTTGCGCACGGCGTGCCGAAAATACTATTTTCATTCATTAATATTACACCAATGTGTGTGTATTTGAAAAGTAAAATCAAAAAGTAAAAACAACAAAAAATATACAGCAGAAATAAAGAATAGAGAACGAAAATTGTGCAAAAAAAAAAAAACAAAAAAACCGGTAGAAAAATCCAGAAAATTTTACGGTGAGAGAGAAAAAGGTAAAAAATAAATAAAAAATGACACAAAAATAACAAAAAAAAAAAAAAAAGGAAACAGAAAAGAAATATTCAAATCCTCGTGCTTTTTTCTGTAGAAAATAAAAAGAGAAGAGGAAGAAAGAAAAAAAAAAAAAAATACAACGAAGACGACAAGGTGGTGGAAACACAATTTCAATCTAACCAAATTTAGCAGACGATTCAGGAGCCCTGGCTATAAAAACCGGGCGCGATGAAATTGCGAAATTGCTATTTCTGACGTGCGGGAGAGAAGAAAATGGACGGAAACAAACGGTGTGTACAGAAATATATATATATGTATATACTTATATGTACATATGCGTGTGTACGCGTGTGTGTATGTACATATAAGATCAATAACGCATTTCAAAGGAATAAAAATGCACAAAAATAGAGAAAATATTGAAATATATGATATATCTATATATACCTACATATCGAGATATAAGAGAGCTTTGTATTTGTTTTCAACGTCTCATTCTCTACATCGGGTACGATTTTCAGAATAGATCTTTGCCCTTTTTATCTAAAAGTACATACCTACCTATACTATACATACATATACACAAATACATACGTAGGTACCGAAGGAACGAAGCACCTCGTAAAGAGACTTCAATAAAAATTCCCCCCCCCCCCGTTCCCCCTAGGGATTCGACTTCATTCTAACTCACAGTTGAAAACTTCCAAGATTTACTCCTCGGATATTTATTTATTCATTATATTGATTGCTTTTATTTCTACTGTGAGATTACTGTAAGACGTATGTATGTATGTACATACCTACCTGGAGATAGGCAACCCAAATGTCAATTATTTTTTAATAAATTAGACAACATTGTCTGAATTTTATTCATCTAAGTAGTTCCGTTACGTCGTCTACCGATATGGAAATTTAATTTTATTGCCAAATTTATTAAAAAAAATTTTTAAACAGTTGCCAAACTCATTAACAAAGTAATGATATTTGGGTTGCCTATCTCGAGGTGCGTCTCAGGTACCACCATTATCTCACGATATATTAAAAATATGAGAATTAAATTAAACAAAAAAAATTGAAGGGTAATTTCTTTGCGATAGATTTTTTATTATTTTTAATCGTTGTTGTGAAAAGTCGTCGAGAAAACTGTGTGTAACATCGACGGATGTGCAGATTGGCATAAGTGCCGGTAATACCAATCGGTAAAATTCCGTACGTAATTAAAAGCCGCGCTTTTGATCGTTTAAAAAAAAAAAAAAAAAAAAGAAAAATAAAATAAATAAAAAAATAAACGAATAGAAAAAAGATTCTCTCTTTTTTTTTTTTTTTTCTTTTTTTTTTTTTTCTTTCATCAAACTGGAGTGGGTATGGGTATGCCTACTTGATTTCAAGGTATAAAATTGAAAGGCTACCTACCTACCAGCCAGGAAACCGAGTGCCATTCTTCTGACCCGCTCACTATACCGACTCGGTAGAAAAAAAGAGAGACGAATAAGAGAGAAAACGAGGTAAAGAGGGAGAAAAATTTTTACTTCTACCTACCTACCTACCTACCTACCTACATTCGACTCAATTTTCTCGCTTTGAGAGACGCGGGCTTTTCTTTCTCAATGACGAGCCCAGCTCCTGCCCTTTGAACACGATTTAGGTCTCTGACCCGGATCATTGGCTTGTTCTGGATCATTTAAAATTTGATTACTATTGTTCGCTGCCTCCTTTACCATCTCACCCTTACCCCTACTTCTACTCTATACGATAAATGAAAACGAAAAGGAAAAGGTAAAAGAAGAAGAAAAACGAATGAGACATAAGGCTTTCTCGGTTCTTAAAAATTTTCCTAATTTTCTGAATCATTTTTGAATCATCTTCTTTGTTTTTATAAAAAAAATCGTGACTTGAATTAAACCCACACTAAACAAGCCCAAATAACGTCAATAACAAACGATATGGATTCCGGGCCCCAGTTATCACGACGCTTTTCTACCTCACGTACTAACTTGCACCCCTTCAACTAAATCCTTGAATTTATAGGTCAGGTTATGGTACAGCCTCTACATACTATACTATACGATCGGTTTAAGTTATCAATAGTTTGTCCAAAACGTGGAAAAATCTCGTTTCTAATTTATCACTCGAAAAAATTTATATATCAAAGGTGTATGTAATTTTTTTACTCAATCTCATTTTACTTTGAATGGCTAAAATGTCTCTTCAGTAATAAAAAAAATTCTAATCCCCCCCCCCAAAAAAAAAACGAAACAAAAAACTTCTGACACTTTCATCAAAGATCTGCCACAACGAATAGGAAAACTATAAAGCGTATGTATGTACAGCCAGGGACAGTGAATTGGTTGCACCTAAAATATGCAACCGGAGTTACACCACGTTTTAACTTGACAATGCTCAGCTCGAAGTCTGCCACAATGGAAAATGACGAGGGAGTTGAAGCTCGTGCGGTCTTCGAGTTGAGCATTGCCAGCTTAAGCGGCGTGGTGTAACTTTGGTTGCATATTTTAGGTGCGACCAATTCATTGTTCAATTGTTTATTTTTGTTTATTCTGACTAAAGTAATAGTTCAAAAGATTTGAAACTTTGTATACTTTATACTTATGATAACAGCTATCCCCCGGAATTTTTATAGATTTTTAGTTATCATAATTTTGGAAATGCAGTTTTATGAAAAATAATTTTTTGTTTTGTTTTTTCTTATTATTATTATTTTTTTTTTTTTTATCAATTTTTTCAAAATCTACGAAAATTCTTGGGGGATAGCCAATATTGTAAAGATAAATTTTTCAGAGTATAAAATTTTTTTGCAACTATTACTTTAGACAAAATAAAAAAATTGATTGTTCTATGCGAAAAATCGAAAATATCTAAAATAAGGACCACTCTAGTATGTCAATAACAGAGAACGGGACGTGTAAGCTTTGGAATAATAATTGACTTGGTGAACAGGCTTTGTGAGTTTTCGAACAGTTCGTACCTACAAGAACCAAGAGAGAAGAGCCAAGAACCAAGCTGTAAGTTGGTGGATTTTGAAAATGATTAAAGGACTCGTCAAAAGTTTAGTTGGTCTGGTTCAGCGAACAAGACTTGTGATGTCCCCGCAGCATCTCGTATAGAAAAGTACAAGCTGGAAAGAGAGAGAGAGAGAGAAAGAGAGAGAGAGAGAGAGAGAGAGAAGGAGGGAGGGAGTAGAGAGCCTTGAAATCCTTGAACGAGAGAAAATGTTGTTGGTGAACATTTTCCAGTACTGAGAATGGAAAATCTCTCCAGAATCCGTAGCACAAAGAGATTAATATCGAGCTCAGACTTACTCTCGCTCTCTCTCTCTCTCTCTCTTTCTCTTTCTCTTTTTCTCTTGGAAGCAGTTTGTCACCGTAAAGAGAAGAGACGAGAATAGGAGGGAGCTTTTGGTAAGAGAGAGAGTAAAATCACTGCGTCGTCGCGCATTACTTTAATTAAAAGTAAACCGATCAATTTCACCTGGTGCTGTCTGCGAATTTATTCATCGTGTAATACGGGGCTGATTTTCAATGTAAAATCATCATGTCTCGTAAATTTAGAAAAGACACAGGTCCGTTTGAGTGGAGGTTGAGTGGAGTAGATTGAAGTGGATTTCGGGACTCGAGATCAAACGAATAAGGATCAATTTTTCCAGGGACTCGCTTTCATATAATTGGTTCAAAGAAACAGTCAAAGAATATAAAAAGACACGAGACTGTTTTTTCGTTTTTTTTTTTTTTTTTGTCGTCTTCTTGTATTTTTTTTTCCATGGTAATTAATCGCGTCTGAATTGCTGATTAATTCAGACTATAAAAGCACTGAGTACTTGAATGGTAAAAAGAATTTTCACCGATCGTGAGCCGCCTCACGCGAGACTACAGCTACTCCAGCTATTCCTTTTTACTTTTATATTCCTGGCCCTACGGCCTCTACTGACTGGGGAATTGATTCAAGGTTTTCTTTCACCGTTCAAAGAAACCGCAGAATTTTACTCCCTTCTCTTTTCTCTTCTCTTCGTTTCACTTTACCTTCCTTTCGTCTCTTACTCAGCTCTCTGTAATCCATTAAATCGTTTGGAATAAGTGATCGAGTGTTTAGCATTTTATCAAGACCTATAAAGAGAGCGGCGGTAGCGGTAGCGACGACGACGACGACGACGTTACCGACCGAGTGAAAAACCGACCGGTATCGCCGGTTATTCCCCAGCGCTTAATAGTCGCGACTGGGAATCTGAAAGCCGTTGTGGGTCAGACCCCGCGTCGGGGAATCCCCGATTTCAACTTGATACACCAAATCCACGCCGTAGCTATTTCCAAATTGAAACACGTAATCGAACCGTTATCCTCTCGCGCGTTTTTTTCGATTACATTTTTCTTTTTGTTTTTTACTTTTCTATTTTTTTTTTTACTAAATAAAATTCACGTTCAAAAAATTCATTACGTAAATTCCTTGGCTTTCTTATTATTTTTGTTTTTTTCTTTTTCTGTATAGCTATTAATTGGCAATTAATTTTGTTTTTCTCCATTAAAAAGAATCTTTCAGATTTTTACGAGCTTTTTGACAAGCGAGTAAGGTGTCAGACACTTATTACAGTTTTTCTATTTCTTTTTTTTTTCTTTTTTCTTCTTCTCTTCTTTATTTCGTTTTGTGTATGTGTGTGTGGTTTTTTTTTTTCGTTTTTTTTTCTTTCTTTTGTTTGTTTTCTTTTCCCTACCTAACCGAGCGGTGATATTCTGTGTGGGTGGTCTGTTTTTCTTAGGAGAGGTTCATTTCAGGATCGTTTCGCGGCCTCCGTTGAGAGTTGCGCCAGTCTTCAACCCCTCGGGGGTGGGGAAGCAAACTGGGCGTTTTATGACGTAATCAATTAGGGTAACAAGCCCAGGTAGTCGATGCTAGGTGTCTAGGGAGCTTGCGGAACAACCGTCTATGGATAACATCACTTAAGTGGAAAAAGTCCGTGTTACCATGTTTTTTTTTTTTTTTTTCTTTTTTTTTTTTTCGTTTCGTATAGTTTCAAGATTTTTAGTTCATTTGTTTATTCCGGATTCTTATTTAGTTAATCTTGTGCTTTTTTTATTTTTTTTTTCTCATTTCCTTCTTCAGTTTATTTACCACACAATTCGGTTTTCATAAGTTGGCAAACTCTTTATGAACCTTTAAACTTTCGCTCTGTACTGGCAGATATACGTACGTACCTACCCACTTGCAGAGGACGCTAATAAATTTTGAGAAAGCAACCGAAAGGCGGCCGCAGGTCTTCTCGATCACTCTCTCGCTCTCTCTTTCTCTTTCTGTGAAGTGTTCTCAAGACTTTTGATCCCTCTTTTGAACAGAGAGAGAGAGAGAGAAAGAGAGAATTCTCTGAAATTTAGTTTGTCAACTATTATATCGCTCGACTCTTTGTACTAAAGATCGTTGAATTTCTTGGTTGGTACTTTAATCTCACGCACGAAATAATTCTCGAGTAATTAATTTTACACGGTAAGTACAGATAAAGATATAAAAGAGAGAGAGAGAGAGAGAGATAGGTTACCGACTATCAAAGAAGATCGCGATCCCGATGATGATGATGATCTGTACAAGAATCAATCTCCGCCCGCGCTTCTTCTTCCGTTTCCGTTTCCGTTTTCTCCTCTTTATTCTTTCCTTTGTCACTTTGTGAAGAGATCTGCAAAGCATCTGTCCTGAACCACAAGACATAATATTGAAGATGCCGTATAACTAGGCTGAGTACTTACGGCTTCAGAGAAATATAAATATTTCTTAATTCAAAACTAAATAAAAAAAAAGCAAGAACTACACAGAGGAATTAACATTTAGATCCATTTAGAAAATTTCAATTCCTAAATAATCGCATACGTACAAATCGACGAACAATTTTTATTTTATCACTTTTTAATTTTTTGTTTCATCCTTTTTTCGGCAAAACGAAACCCAAAAAAAAAAAAAAATTGTACAAATTTTCTAGAGACGAAATGTAACGTGTAAAATCCCAAGAGGTGAAATGTGGTAAAAAGGAAAAACAAAAAGTACAATAATCTATATGAACACTTTAAATGGCTCGAAGGTCGGTTCTTTAATTTTCGAATTCGAGCCCGTGAAAATCCATGAAAATTGATGAAATTTTAAGAGGAAAATCACCGCTGCAGCCCGGCGCTATTGATCAAAACCATCATTTCGTTTTTCTCATTTTTCAAAACTCTCTAGTCCGGCTTAACGGGGCATCAAAATGGCCGTACAGTACAGTACAGTACAGTGGGTACAATGTAACCTGGTACATATACATAGATATAATACATACAGTAGTAGAAATCTCTCTTATCTTTTCCATCTCTCTCTGTCTCCGTCTATATCTCTGTCTTTCATTCCTCTCTGATCTCTGGAGGTTTCGGGCTTCCTCGGAAATTCCCCTCACACTCTCTATACTATACTCGGCTCTTCTCATTTACGTGATATTATTCAGTGCCATTGTGAGACTCCTTACAAATGCCCTGTTTTATACAACCCTCGTCCCTCATCTACCAGATACAACCGTCCATACATTTATACGCTCTTGTAGGTAGGTAGGTTGGTGGTAGGTAGGTAAATAGGTACCCCAAAAACGTATCGTGCATGAGACTAGAGCCTGAGTACAGTTACTGATGTGGATACCGGGTACAGATGTTTAATTTCATAGTTTCTTAATAGCACTTTTCGATACTAGTACGAAAATGTTGATTCTCGGACAAGTGTGAAGGTTTTTTGCCCGAGCGGAGCGAGGGTGTCAATCTCACGAGTCCAGAATCACCTTTCGCACGTGTATCTAATCTTGTTTTTCGATACAACGTGCGGAAAGTTGAATTTTGTGCACGCAAAGCGGGCGGAAAATCGAACTTTCCGCCCGGCGTGTCGAAAAATCTGTATTATTACTTTATAAAGTATCTGGAATAAAATATTGCGAATTTTGCACTTCGGAATTAAGTATCTTTTTTTATTTCGTTATTCCGAAACTATCGGAGGGTTAGGACGTGCGCATAAAGAATTGAAAAAATTTACTTCGAAAGTGAGGATAGTTTTTACTGTTGGATAAAACAATTTTTGTTAAGAAAAGTAAATTTTCTCGAAAGATCAGCGAATCTTCAGTTATCGTATTTCCTAAAGATTTAAAACTCACCCTAAAGCACGCCGAATCACTCCCCCTTGTATAAACGAATAAGTGTTTTTCACCGTTTGCGGAGCTAGATTCTTTTTGACACTTTACCAAACTATCCCCATCTTGAAAAGATTTAAGAACACTTCAATTTTTCCACTTCCAAAAAGTCGCGGTATTTCCGTCGACCAAAGACACCCACACACACACACAGATTAAATTCTTCTTCTTCTTCTTCTTATTCTTCTTCAAAAAAAGGTCATTGATCGTTAAGTCTCGAGTCCTGCAATGCTGACCTCGTGCTATCAGAAGTTTTGAATCAAGTTTTCAGTTTCGGACTTGGAATTGAAGAGCCAACGTTTAACGGTATTACTTTCCTCAAATACTTCCCCCTCGACAGTCATCATTTATACAGAATGGTATATATAATATCTGCTGACACAATAGTTTCGTTTATTTTTTATTTATTTTTTTTTTTTTTTCAAAGATAATATTAATATACCACCAACTCGAAGTGGAAAACTTTATTTACTTGGAAAGAAGGAAAAAAAATACAAGATTCTCGATATTCAAAACGTAAAAAAAAAAAAAAATCACCCTCGTTAATGAAACTTGAGATAATAAAATCTTCCGTCTTAACGAACTGTTGAAATAATATTTTTCAACATTTTATTTATCAATTTCTGATATTTTTAATAAATAAAAAATTCACGATACGGCTCTGAGACTCGCTAATCATTTGCTATTCGGTTTGAAATGAAATTTCATTTATTTTTCATCTGCCCTCTTCGAACTGTCCTTCTTCATTCCCTAGTCAGATTTTTTCTTCCAATAAGCGAGAATATCGCGTTTAATGCGAGAGATTTTCTTTCAAGTGTGAAAAATTTTTTTACTCATTTTATATAACAGAGAAAACTTATATAAAGCTCTGGTTTTAAAATCACTGTAAAATAATTGACCGTTGTTTTACAAGAGCTAGGAGGCAGAGAAAAAGTTTAGAAAAAAAAAGCTCTCTCATTACTTCATTCTTTCATTCATTTTCCCGTTATTATTTTTTTCTCCTCTTTCTTTTTATTGTTTTTTTTTTTCTGTTTTCACACTCGTATCTCTAATTGATGAATATTTGAAATTGAAAAGAAAAATCCGACAAATAAAATCCGTACAATTTAACGTAAGGACTAAAAAGCACAGCAACGGTGTATCAAGACCCGTGAGCTTTTCAGAGTGAAAAAAAATAAACACAAGACCGCATTAAGATTATTATTCCCTGTCGTAGTAATTCAGAATCACTTACCGCTGAAAGGTAAGAAGGCTTATACCTACCTACCTACCCCTAACCCGACTACCTCCTTCTTTCTCTCTCTCTCTCTCTCTCTCAGAGTTCAGTTCAGGGGTGGGAGTAGAATCGTCGAAAAGCTCACCGTAATTGAATTTACCTACTCGTGAAAATTTCAGGACACGACAGGGTACGTCGACCCACTTCCTGTCTACCTCGTCCCTTTTCGCTACATCCTCCAAGCTATTTCGAACAATAAATTATTTAACCGGGGTCGCCTCGTCCTGCAGGACAACCAGCCGACCAGCGCAAAACTTCCCAACGAACGGTGTACTTCAACTGTCAGTAAAATTATCGCTACCCAAGATCTTTTTTTCTTCAACAAGAAATAAACAATTTATATACATTTATATATATAAAAAAAAAAATTTCTCGGACTTTCAATTCCGCCAAAACGAAAGAAATCGACTTGGAGGTTTTCATTTGATCGACGAATGAACATCAGAAGAGGATTATTTTTTGAGCTTTTGATCGGCGTAAATTATTGTTCAATTTTTATTTATTTATTTTATTATTATTATTTTTTTTTTTTTGGTGACAGCAGAGGGATCAAAAAAAATTAATCAAATATTTTTTGTTTTTCTTTTGAAGAAAGTGTAAAAGCTCCCGTTACCAGGACTCAATATATGACACATCCTCTTTAGGGGAGCGTTACCCTCACCCTTATTCTTGGCCTATATTTATACAAATCTACATATTACACCGCAAGGTCAACGTTCTCCCCAAAGAGTTGGTACAACTTCAATTAGTTTAGTATGTACATGTGTATGTAACTACTGCGTTCTGCACTGGGGCTTAAAACCACTACTCAACATGTCTGAGGTCTGAGGTTACGTTGTGTATCTACTTTCTACAGTATAAGGTAATGGAAAGCTGTAAAGTTTGTTCGTAAGAAGTTTATTCATTTGATCGAATAAATTTTTTTTGAATACCGAAGCTTGAAGAGGGTGGTTTTTATTTTATTTCATTTTTATTTTTATTTACGGGGGATTTTTACGGGTTGTAATTCCCGAAATTAAAGATCGAACCTTCGGAATATTTAAACCGTTTATAGATTGTACTTTTGCGGACAAAATTACGTTCCCTCTAACTTTATTTATTCCACGATTCGCGAAGTATACTGCAGTTGATGGTTTTATATACCCCCCGAAAATTCTGCGATTTTCTATTTAACTTTATTTACTTTTTTTCGTTTTGCAACAATAACGAATGAACAACTCGTCTGAAAAGGATCAACAATCCGATTATCCATCACGCCTCGGGATTTAAAATTTCTGTATTTATGTGCACGGTTTTCGTTTTCCGAAGAATAAAAGAAAAAAAATCAAATAAAAATGACTCGAAAATAATTTATTATGTCGAGACGGATAAGAGTTTGGATAAACTAAAGACGGGATAAGTGATTCCACGTACAACGAACAACTGGTAAAAATTTCAACTCGATATCTCAAACGGTTCTTCAGGTATGACAGCTAATAAAGAGCGTTTGAAAATGTGAAAAATTCTGGAAAACTAATTCAAAAATAAATTCTTTAGGATTTCAAAGTTCACGACAAGGAAGTGGAAATGGTTAACCATTTTATTTAGAATATGGTAAACCACTTATCTTGGTATGAGTTAATCCTCTGTCATGCCGAAACTTAGTGTTCACTGCTGATGTTTAATTCGTATCCTCTTTCCCATTTTAAGGATAAAAAATTATTCCGAATATGTTTTATGCAAACATTGAAGTAACGATCGATCGTTGGAGTATACGAAATTAAATACGAGAGAGAGAAAGAGAGAGAGAGAGTTTGAGGAAGAGGGAAAAGATTTTCCTAATTGTTGATTTAATAATCGTCGATATTGTCGTTATTTTATTAAAAAATATTTAACCCTTGAGAGAGGGAAGAAACGGAGGTACTTGAATCCTGAACGAGTGTTTTGGCTTCCCGTGTTGTATAAACACGAGAAATTATGAGAAGACTAAAATCTGCATTTCTATGAGAGACAATTTGCCACAAGATCATTCATCAGCAGTCAGTAGGTACCCTAAAATAACCAACAATACTTGATCCAATTAATTTAAGTTAGTCGGATATTCAAGCGAGCTCTGAGAACGAGCGAACGAACGTCCTTGGAATTAAACTCGATTCCTGTGCTTTCATGGAATATACATAGCGTAGCATTCAACCAGCGTGATAATTCAATCCACGTAAAGTAAAACCACGAATGATCATTTCTTTTTATTCTATTTTTATTTCTGTTTTTTTTTTTTTTTTCCTGGTAGATAAACGTGGCGAACTATAAACCAGAATTAGAATTTCTAACATCCTGACATACCTATTCTTATTATCATCTAAGTTTCTGTACACCAAAATCGTATCTTTAAGGAAAAGGTCCAGACCGGTGTTAGTTCTCCCAAGCGAACGTAAGGACGCCCAGCTATAATCTAACTGAGCAAAAGTTTTCTTCCTCCTCTTCCGAATTTCTAATCGTTGGTAAAACTTTGATAAGGAATTTACATTTGTAAAAAGTCCTTTTCCCCGGGTGTTTCATGGATTGAATTTTCTCACAAAATTTCCTCTTCTTCTGCAGCTTGTACTCGACTTTAGAATTTCACTTGGTGTTTCTCGATCAACTTTTGTTGGGAAAACAGTTTAGTTTATTCGTCTGACTACGACATGGACTAAAAAGCCCGATAAAATTTTTTTTTTCTCTCTCTCCTTAAGTTGAAAAATTTCAACTTTCGAAATCGGTCGAAGGGATGAGAGATGGAATGTGCAATGTGGGTAAGGTCTGCGTAAGGTGTGAATGTGAATGTGAACTTGATTGAGAGTATGAGTTTAGGTTATAGGTATCGGTTCGCGAAACTCCCTGGAGAAAAGAGCTGCCTACCTTTTTTTTTCTCTCCCCTAAGCTACTTTAAATGGGTAAGTCTGAGGTCCGAAGCTACGCGACGGTTTGTAGCTATTCGTAGTTCGAGTTCTTCGCGTGTGAGCAATTTAAATTCAACCCACGAACTCCTAGTCTTCCAAACCAGTCGACGATATGTATCGATAAAAGGTGGCTGTGTGGTTATTTCATCAAACTCACCACCACCATCACGTTACGAGGTTATAATAGAAAATCGTGAATCGTCTGCTTAAACAAAAAAAAAAAAAAAAGAATTTACCGATCTATATTTGAATCGGGTAAACTGTTCATGAACCGAACTTTGCCCAATGGCAATGATGGTAATATCGAAAATTTGATCCTGTAATCGATAGCCCGTGAAAGGGTATATGTGCAGATGTACGTAGGAAGTGAGGTGGACAAACAAACGGGCGAATATCGAGGCCAGTTTCGATCGCATAAATATACCCAGAGCTCGTTGAAGCGATTGCAATGAAATTTGCATGGGGATGCATTGAATTGACAGTGCGGCCTGAGCACCGTAACACGCCTCGCATCCTCTGGCCTGAATCCATCGACTGTATCGAAATTCTACGAAAATCCAGAAAGTGATGATCAAATTCTTGAAATTCCATCATCGTAATCACACCGATCTATTATACGAAGAATTTTTGCGATATTTTTTTCAAATATATTTCACATATTAGTGAACTTCGCGTCCTCAATATTATAAGAGATAAGAAAACCACCCTCTAATTATGGCTAACCATTCGATTAAGTGCATCGCATGATATCATCTGAACACTTTAGCTCCTAATTACGTTGGCTTAAATGGGTTAATTTGAAATCGCATTTGCTGAACCCGTACTGCATTTAATAATTAGCAAAGAGCTTCTGCTGTGCACGGGGTTAGAGAGTTGACTCTGTTGCATATATATGAAATAAACTATGAATAATAAGAACGTCACAGATATGAAATATTTCAAATATTTATATTCATTTAAAAATTTTCTTATTCTTGGTTTTTGGTGTTTTTTTATTATCCCACCGCTGTCACCGCACGTGCCTCAAAGACGACGGTGTGTTTGTCGATTAGCCGAAGAAAGGGAACCGGCCTTCCTAACCCGTAATCATATTAGGTGATCCTATAAAGGAAAAGGGTGACAGTGAAACCAGGTTATAGAACGGATTGGTAACTAGGGGAAAGGGAACTGCTGGTGCTACTGAACGTGAGAACGACCCAGACTGTGTTGGGTTCATCGTCAGGTGAGATGGCCTATTTGAGTCTAACTGCTGGACCGGCCTTTAGTGCAGTTATCAAAGTAAATGTTCCTACTTTATTCTATCCTTACGTGGCTGTATTCAGTTAACGAATATTCCCCCCTCTCTCTCTCTCTCTCATTCTACCGATCAGAAGCGATCGGTTCTAAAAGAAAGTCCCAAATCGAATCTAGGAAGCTGCAGGACCTCGGAACAGATTGTCAGAGTTTCATGACGTTCGATGAGAGAATAAGCCTTTCATTTTGTTTTTCTTTTCCCTTTTTTTTTTTTATCTCATATATAATTCACTGAGGATATTTTTCTCTCCTTGGTCGTGCATTACGGATAGTGTACGTTGGATAATACTTTTGATAGCGCTTCGTGGACTAGAAAAAGTATAGAGGGGCATAAAAATGAGAATAAGGTAAAAAAAAAAAGTTGCAAAAAAAAAAAAAAATAAATAAAACGTTATAAAGCTTGGAAAATACAGGCGAGTTACCAGAGCAGCCCGGCCTCAGAGGAAAGGGCCGTAAATCTTTTTTAATGCCATTTATGAGGAAGGCACCAAACTCCTTCCACGTCCTAGCCTTGTGTAAGACAATAAGGCCTGCTTGCCTGCTTTTTCTTCCGCTGCGCTGCGCTGCTGCTGTTGCTGCTGCTGCTGCTACTGCCACTGCCTTCTAGATATCTTTTACGATTCACCGCTTCTCTCAGTCCAGAGTAACTCTTAACGAGTGTTCAGGGGCTCAAACACTCGCGGGCAATTCCGCTAATGTATTTTAATTGGTCTTAAGCCTCCGCCTTGCTGCAGCAAAGGCTTTTGCCTTGTACGTTTCTTCCAACTAATTAGCTGCTCGCTTAGTGTGGCCTAAAGTAACCAGTGACCTTCTCAATTCGTTGATTTTTATTCACAAAATCTGAACCAATAAAAACGGTCTTTGTAAAAATGATCGAATCTTTAAAAATCCGAGTGACGTTAACTTAATTCAATTCAATCTTAATTACGTTAATTAATTTTTTTCTAGCTTACGTACTTCACGAATTTCACGATTCAGAAATAGCAAAATTTCAAAGTATGTCCATGCACTATCCACCGTTACTAATAATAATTAGTTTTGATCGGTGTTCTTGTTTTGTCAAGCATTAATTAGACTGATTAATTAACCCGCTAAATATGGTTTGGTAATTATCCTGGTACTCTACAATAATGCAATGTACTCACTGTGTACATATATACAGTCAGTTACGTACATACATACATTGTACATTATTCCTCTCCGTACAGTTATAAAATTTACAAATCATCACAATGATATATATCGTATTAATTCGAATCATATCCGTAACGCCTACGGCTGAAACTACTAATTAACCGCGTAATACTGATTAAAAGATGTTTTTGTTCACGATCATGTGCGAGTTACAGGTATGAGATAAAAATTAAAAGAAAAAATAAAAGAATTTCAACAACTGAATACACTGCTTGTAGAATTCCTTACTCCCAAGCACGCGATCATGCAGTTCGGAGATTAACGATAAAAAAAAACAATCTTAGCAGAGTTCAGTTTTTCTTTTGTTTTTTTTTTTTTTTTTTTATTTATTTTATTTTATTTTATTTTTTTTTTTTTTTCAATTATAACGAGTGCTTTTATACGCTGTTTCGTCATATATTTCTAATTTTTTTTATTTTGTTTTTTTTCTTCTCTCTCTCTCTCTCTCTCTCTACTTTCTCGCTTTTTCATTAAGATCCCTCTCCTTCCCTCGCCTCCCACCCCAACATCGTCCGTTTGCAGAGCTCATAAATTGAGAGGTTTTTATAAATCGCAAGACCATTCAAGACCGTTTCTTTAACTCAACGCGTTTCGATAAAGAAAAAGAAAAAAATTAGAAAGAAAAAGAAAAATTGTAAAAAAAAAAAAAAAAAAAAAAAAAAAAAACACTATAATGATAATAATTTCGCAGACTACATCCCGTTAATTATTCTAAAGGTTAAGTTTGCACGAGTTTGTCGAAGGAGTCTTACCCTCCATCCAACATCCAACATCCACCAACCACCATCCACCATCCTCATCTCAGACCGCGGCAAATCAACGAATGCAAACTTAATTTCACTTCAACCGACGTAAACAGACGAGTAGCAAATAATTATATTTACTTCTTAAGGCTGGAGGAATGGATCTATCCAGTTTTCCATGATACGAGCTTAAAGATTTTTCATATAGTCTGCTGAATCACTGAAAATATATATTACATATAAGAAAAAAAAACAAAAAAAAAGTAAAACCTCAACATCTGTCTTATTAAATTTTGCATCTCACTGTTTATACAGTATTTTTTTTTTACTTTAGTTTTTTCATTTTCATTATTTTCTTTGGCGAGGAAGGTGAAAAGGATCTGAAAGTTAACGTCGAAGAACAAACGACTTTTAAACGGTTTAATACCGGTTAATTTAGAGACAACACGCAAACGTGGATGTGTGTGTGTGTGTGTGGACGTTGTACAATGTTAAAGAAAAAAAAAACAAAAACAAAAACAAAAACAAAACGAAAAATTTTTCCAAGGTAAAAGAACTCATAACCGGAGGCTACAGTGCGCGACGAGAACGCAAGGAGTTTTTGAGAGGAGAGAAAATGGGGAATGGAAAACGGAAAATGGAGAGTTGAGAGTGTAGGTGTACGCTCCGAAAGCTTGCGAAATTGTTTTCAACGCTTGCGAGATATTACACAGCGATGGTGCGAAAGTTAGCATCAGATTGTGTCAGCGTGTTCTAATCGTGGGGAAGGAGGAGGAGGGGGGGGGGGGGGGGGGGGGTAAAGAGGAGACGTTGTCGGAAATTGACTCGGTCGATACTAAGATTACTGCAAAATTGTACCAATCTTAAGAGTCAAGGAGAACCAACGAACCAACATCATTTAAATTATAAATAAAATAAAAACAATAAAAGATAATAAAACACCTTCTTTCAAAAACTCATTATACATTGACGAAAAGTTTTTAGTATCGTTTTTAACCCGAGGTTAATTATTTTCCAAAATAAACTCCTCGTTGTAACGAATAACTTTGGTCAGTTAAGGAATTGTGAAGTTAAGAGAATTTTATCTACGGACGGATACATAAATGTAAACTGTTTTATTTTAGGTTTTCATTGTTGTTGATGTGCAAAGGCCAGAAAATAGCAAGCGGAGAATTGTGGTACGTTGTTACAATGGTTGATCATGTTTTGATAAATGGTGCCCGTGTCTCGGGCAGGTGTGACCATTAGCGAAACGCTTTCCGCCTTTTTGACGGGTCTGCACAGTGCAGACTACAAGACCAGAGAGACCTCTTTTACAGACTAAACTAACATTGACACGCGAGGTTGGTTTGAAGTTCTTTCATAAAAATCAGCTCTATATGGTTTGGCCTCACATGTTTTCCAACGGTCTACCAAATTGGCCTATTAACAAACGTTGGGGCTGTTCAGTTGGTATTTGTATAATGTCAAAATTGCTTTCGATCAAAGTTATGTTATCGTATTTAACCGTGATCAGCCCTGAAGCACCGGACTACTGGAACAAACGTTTCAAAGCGATTTAAGTAGAAGTTCAATTCCCAGACTATGTTCCACCGTATGGAACTCGGCCCTTTGAGGTTAGTCCAGTGTCGGTTACACTGTAACAATCAGTGAATTTGACCGTGCGAATGGCACGTTCGAATCCAATTTATCGCAAAATTCTCATACCCACTGTTCCAATTAACTGTCGATAATCATAACCGTAATTTTCATTTCGAAATCCGACGAATTATTACCTTATACTGCAGACGAATCGATACTGTCACAAATTTGTCAATGATGTAGTCGAAATTAGACAGGAATTATACAACAGTCTTCTCACATTAACGAACGTCTTAATTTATACAAATTAACATATTCATTTTGTATGTATGTACGATGGCACAAACCGAGCTTTCCAAAATCCGTGACCAATATCCTGTGCTACCTTCTAGCCGAATTCCTCTTCATCGTATAAAGGCCACTGTTTGAATGTGATCATCATAATCACACGCAGTCCAAATAGACCCAATTTCAACGTTGGCAAATACCTACAACAGATGAAACCGTGACGAGACTGGAAACCATCGGAAACCGCGTGTAGAGTATGAGGCAAAATTAAACAAGAATTATCCTGCAATCTTCCTACATTCATAAACGTCTCAATTCATAAAAAGCAACATCTATTTTGTATGGGCCATGTCACAAACCAAGTTTTTCAAAATCCTTGACCAATATCCTGTGTTACCTTTGGACGGTTTTTTCTGCACTGGATGATCATCATAATCACACGCAGTCCAAATAGACCTGATTTTTACGTTGGCAAATGGAACAGAAGAGAATAAAACGATATTAAAAATGAAAGAAATGTGACTCTTATCGGATAGAGGAACTTATGGCGTTTGAAATGGCAAAAGAAAACTCTACCCTAAATTTTGTGCCTTCACAATTGCTGTGTTTTTGATTGCAGGGTGTTTCCGTCTGTCAGTTTAACAGTTATAATCATTTGAAAATAACGAACCTTACGCAGCGGATAACTTGAACATGGTATGGTGTAGGTACCCACTTTCAGAATGGATGGGGAAGGTTAGGTAAGAAAGTTTTCCCATAAAATATATATAAAAGTTGAAGAAAGAGTACTTTTCTGGCAAGCAAAACCTGGCGCAGAAGTGGTGGTGGTGGTGGTGGTATTTTGTCTTACTCGTTTCATCCCCCTATATCGTATTTCGTTTTCTCTTTATGTCTATCCTGATCACGGATGGATGCGTTAATCAACGATCCGCAAGATCTGAACCATGCATGTACATATCCTACGGTTTATTTGCGTTATAGGTAGATTTCACCCGCAAAAGCAGAGGAATATTTCTCTTTTGCTCGAGCAATTCCTGCATATAATTCACATGCATTCCATTCCTCATTTTATTTCCACCTCTTTAAACGCCAAAGACTTTACACAAGTCCATATTCCATCGATATACATATATACATATATATGTATATACTTATACATACAATCCAAAATTCTTATATCTAACCCAAGAATTTTTTTTCTTTTCTTTTCATTTTTTTATTTATTTTGTTTTTTTTCATTATTCTGAATTCCTTCACGATTCAACATTCCCCACAACAAAGACTCGCCAGTTTTCCACACCCTTATCCTTCTGACCACATCTTTTAAATTTTTCAAAGTTTTTTTGTTTTTCTTTTTATTCAAAAAGAACTGGTCCTTAACAATTAACACAACATGTGTTAACCCTTTAAAAGATATGTTTGAACATGCGTCAATTTTAATCACCATGTTGGGTAGAATATCAAGGTAAAACGTATGTCGCAAGCTCGTAAAATACGTGCTTTCATCCGAACGTTGGAATAGAGGTAGAAAAATGTTCGTTGAGACGTCTGTTCGTTTGAAAGAAAATAAAATGTAAGAAAAAATAAATATAAAAATAAAAAAATAAAAAGAAGGGCGGGGGGGGGGGGGGGGGGAAGAAAAAGAAGTAAAATTTTCGTCCCATAGTGTCGATGGAAGGTTTTGTATGAGGGAGGAGCCCGTTTTAGAGGTGGAGAAAAATCGTGGGAAAAGATGTCGATATCCCGAGGGATTTGTGCGCATAAATAACGTCGCAACGAGGCGCTGAGAAAAATAAATTCAATGTACAAGGTAAAGGTAAAGGTAAGGGGATAAGAAAAAGGTAAGGTACGAGTGAGAAGTAAAAAAAAAAAAAAATAAAAAATAAGAAAATAAAAAAAAAAAAAAAAAAAAAAAAACAGAAAAATAAAATGGTAGGGGATGAAGATAAGGTTGAGTAAAATGAAGAAGGGTGTAGGTTGGATGGGGGAGAGTAAAAGAAATAAAAAAAAAAAGGGCAGAGATTTGAGGAAATTTTATTACAATTACAGCGGCACGTCAAAGTATGTTCTCTGATACGTTTATAGGTTTATGGAATCCGCTCCTTTTCATCATTATTCGGCATCAATATATCCTATCAGGGTATACGGAGGTCGAGGGGTCTGGAGATGGTGGTGGCAGCGAGGGGGAGGGGGGGGGGATGAGTTGAGGAGTTTGAGAAGCGAGAGTCTCAAAAAGGTATAGGAAAGTTCTGCAGTTAATAGTTCATGAAAGCTTACTGCACGAACCGATATAGGGGATAATAATAAATAGCCATACGACAATGGGAGCTTGCAAATAATTTCTAAACTCGTGCGAGAGAAAGAGAGTGAGAGAGAAAGAAATAAAGAAAGAGAGAGGGAGAGAGAGCCGAAGGAACCGCTCTTAAGTTTTCGGTCTGAGGCATAAATCCTAAGATTTTTACCAAACTTTTCAACCCCTAGGGAGCCACAGGGTAATGGCGCTCGGAAAACCAGCTAGACCCCCGTTTATATTGGGAATATGAGAGGACCTTGGCTAAGTCGATTGCGAAAGCTCGCAAGATTTGAGACTTGGGGGATGGAAGTATATCATCTCAATTCAATATGAAAATTGACAACCTGTGTTTAACGACAGATAACAGATCCGGTTATAAGTTATTATTTTTTTTTTTTTTTTTTTTTTAGAAAGGGGAATGGGGGGAGGGGGGGGGGGGAGATGATTTAATCCCTTGCACAGGAATTAGAAGACAGGTAATAAGATTAATTAATACTGTTACTTAAACGCAACTGGTATTTAGTGCTTAGTTACAAGAGGCTAGGTTAATTGCTGGCTTAATCCGTATATTAATTGGTGTACAACGTCTCCGTTCTCTTACTACTTCAGTACCGTTGCAGAGATACATACATATATATATATATATATATATATATATATATATATATATATATACATATAGACAGAGTTTCTAGGTAGGTACAAGGCAAAGTTTGAAAGCCGGTTGTTCGGAAGAGCAAACAATGCTACTCACCCGCAACTATTCTGGTTATTACTCACTCTAACCACCGCATATAACCAAACGTATTTTGTTGTATTTCGATCATGTGTGTATGTATGTAGTACATACGTTTTCGTTTGTCATTCTGCAGAGGGATATTCCATGACTGTGGTATGGTACCGAGTACATTATAACCTATATCTTTTTTGTCTGATCTCATCAAAGGTCTAGTGAGCATAGCTCGCCCCGTTGCGGTGATATTCTGCATTTTAATGCACCATACACAACATCAGGTTTATATCGTGGTTTTTACGATTTTTGCTTTTACAACCAGTATTTGTATTTTATACTGGTAAAGAAGTAAATCCTGATGAATACAACACTGTGGGTATATGGAGGAGATAAAAATCTTGTCGGGTAGGTATTTTTTTTTTTTTTTTATCTTTTGATTTTCATTCATTTTTAGCTTTACAACAATTTCTACGAATTAGTTATGAGTCTGTTTTAGTATAACTTAAATTTTTTATCGTTAAGTATATTATTCGAACACATACAGTACATACATATATATATATATATATATGTATCTCGGAAAACTTTTCACTCATTCCTTGTTCTGTCAGGTACTTCAGGGACGATTCCAGAACCCATCACGTAGTAGTTGAGGTAAAATTGCGAAGAAGAACAAAAGAGTAAGAATTTTCTTGTTTTTTTTTTTTTTGTTTTATATATATATATTTTTTTTTTTTTTCTTTTTTGGTTTGCTCACGAAAGAGACAAGACAAGTGAAACGTTACCGAGTATATCACCGTCGGCCAAGAACCGCCTACGATCGTTTAAGCTACCGAGTAAATAAGAAACACCGTTGGTTCCACTTTGGGAAGTTTTAAACTGCCTCAAACTCACATCCGAACTCCTGACTGTTGGTTCAACCTTTTTTACCGCCTCTTTTCATTTCCCTTCAGTATTACGAGAAAGAAATGAATCTCCGTATTCGTCAGTAAGAATAAAGTCAAAACCCATCAGGCAGTGTGCACGCGACACCTTAGTTTGCTGGTTTTACTAAATTTTACTCATCAAAGCTCACGCCTTCTTACCATAAATCCCCCCGGGCCAATTTACCGGCGTACGCCTAATTTCAAAGAGCCAAGAGAATGATCGAGCGAATGAGAGAGAAAGAGAAAGAGAGAAAGAGAGAGAGTGAAGAAGAGATTTTGAAAGGTTTTACCCTAGCCTATTAATCCGACGATGAAAAGTTTTCCTCTTTACGATAAAACACCAGATATCCTCAGGCAATGCGGCGCAGTGATCAGGAAAACGCTGAAGAATTCTTAAGCCCACTTCGCTGCCAGCTCTTTTCCTTTAATATGTCTTCCTCGTCTGCAGCACCACTCCGAACCGATCATCCTCCGGCACCACGCGATGCACCACCTCCTCTTTTCCGTCTTCTTCATTCCTCTCTTCTTCTTCTTCTTCTTTTACTTCTTCTTGTGATACTGAAGACCTCTGGCTTATTTATATTCAACAAAGAAGACGCGAAAACTCACCCTGCAGGGTAGTGTCGCGCCTCAGGAGCATATCTTACGCAACGACCCGCGTGACACCTTGGGCCTTGGGACTCCTGATGGCATTAGAGTCTGGAGAGGAGATCTTCTGCCCTCAAGGCTGACCTAACCCGTCGTGCGTAAAACGTAACATAATGTACTCCGCCTTACGACGTTTGCGGGTATAGGGGTTGCCCAAGCCGAGCTAATCGTAAGCCAGAGACCGCAGGCCACGAGATGATACAAGGTCCTTTATTCGATTCACCGCGCTTCTGCGATTCTCAGACAAAAAAAAAAAAAAAAAAGTAAAAAAGAAAACAAAATTCACCAGCTATTGTCTGCTTTATTCTTTTGCTGTTTCAACCAATGATATTATAGCTTTATATTCTCATAGGATATTCACGGGATTCTAGACTCTCTACACGAGCTGTGAATGGTCTAATAATTAACTAATGCCATCTAGATCGCGAAATGTATGTTAATTTAAACATCGCGCATGCGCAGACTCGATTAGACGCCAAAGACAACGCGCACGAGCTCTGAAACAGCACCATTCTAACCTCCTAGCTACATCGTATTCGGAATCATCATCTGGCAATGTGGCTGAATAAATTATTCAGGAAAAATTAATCGAACGCAAAATTTCTAAATGATAGAAATATAATTTGTTAAATTGAATATTATGGAGGATTTATTCAATATTATTTGACAGAATGTAAATGGAGAGCACTTTATTTGACACACTTGATTGGACGCAAGAGTTTAAACAATTGTTTGAAAGCCCTCGAGCACAATAATGAAGTATTATATATATGGATTCCAATACAAAACCGTTTGCAATTTGTTTATTTACTTTTGTCCAAACGGTTAGTGTATATATTAACTTTTCCCTTGTTTCTATTCCTTGTATGGATAATATTTAAATGGAGTTCCGCATTAAAACTTTAGAAAAAAATCACCTTGTGTATTGATTTCACTACTTTTTATTTTCCTAGCCGTCAATAAATGGTCCTATCATTTTTGAGTTTTGAAACTTCTAGCAAAGTTGTAATGCGAAAGTTTGAAATTGATCTTCTTTTTCTTTTTCTTCTTCAGTTTGAACATGGAAGACGAGGTAGGTACATGAAAATAAAAAAAAACTGTATCACCCTCTGGCCTGGCCCCGATAGTCTCCTTCTCTTCTTCTCCAGCCTCCATGATCCCAACGACATTGTATTATTGTTCATGATTGATGAAAGACGCAACAACAGCCGGAAGCGTTCGGAAGCTTGTATTGAAATTTGAAGCCCCTCTTTCACCAAGAAGAGCGAGGAGACTTTACGAGGAGGTACGTTGTTGTAACAACATCGGTATTGACGTGGGTGGTCCCATAAACCATTTTCATGACTACACCCTCGACGGTAGGTAGGTACTGATACACAACGGGTCCTGTACATTGGAAGACAAGACCAAAGTCCAGGTGGTTGCGTAATATATTTACGATCCATTGATTAATGGGAAGTACCAAGACCCAAGTTGGGCTCGTTGATTCCTCGTTTCCTTTCACCTTTTCAATATCCGGTTCATCCCTTTTTTTCTCCATCACAGCATCAGACCATTCTGTATAAGGACTTCTCTGATCTTTAGAAAGATTAGTGTGCAGAGAGTGTTCGTTGAAGCACGAAAACGTCAGAAAGACAGAAGTGGAATAAGGGGTGGCGGTCAGCTGACACGTACAGAAAGTTTGGGGAACAGAATTTTCCCAAAGTATATCCAACGAGTCCTTCAACAAGTGTCCTAATTTGATCCTGCGGCTCTGATGATCCTGCACCCTCCGCAACGGAAAGCAGAAAAGAGAAAGAAATAAAGAAAAAAAAAAAAACAGATAACGAAAACTCTTGGTAAATATACAATTAGCAATCTACAAAATTACATCGTCTAATGGCCACGGGCTTATTTGTCTATCCACACTTTTCCGAGGCTTGGAAAATCCCCTGTTCTCTCTTCCCCCTTATTTCTCATTCTCCCTCGTTCTCGTACTTGCTAACCAAAGGGGCCTCGTAATCGCTTGAGAATCAAATGGAGCACGTCTACGCACTCGCGTGCCACACCAAGGCGAGCTCGTGCGTTTAAATTAAATGAAATGCTTCGGGGTGATGTCTGTTGGACCGTAAGTCCTAACAGCCCGTCAGCGCCAGACATAGGCGGCCAGAAAGGATGAGAAATATAGGAGGCCAGGATTCCTTGTCAAAGAGATTCGCGTTGCTAGCTATACTACACTGCTATTTTCACGATGAAACGTATCAACTAACGCGCTTCGATGAAGATGACGAAATAATTCATCCAATATAAAAAAGCCACAATATGCAATACAATTTTAACGACCTGACAACTTCACTAGACTCTTTCATCGCACTGCTAATCATCCACTGTCATCTTGACGTGGCAATTAAAAATCTATCCACACTACGCTGCAACTCTGAAAAACACTGAGGACTGACTCGAGTCTACATCAGTTTGCATCAAACAACGTTTCGATAAAAGTACTCAACGATTTTCACGATGTGACATGTTAAGAGCACTACTGATCATGCAACATCATCATCAAATGTCAGTTGGAAGTTTCTCTGTCTCTTAACTGACCATCAGATGCTCTGCAACACTGAGGACTGACTCAAGTCCGGATCAGTTAGTATCAAATTACGTTTCGATAAAAGTACTCAAAGATTTTCACAATGTAACAAGTTTTGAGTGGTGCTTGCATTGTGAAATGTCAATTAGAGGATAGTGTAGATCTGAATTTTCGTCAAGATGTTCTTATGTATATGATGAGGAGTGACCTACTCCATAGTATTTGGGGCGTAAATTCGTTGATTTTAAAGTCAATGATTTTATCTGGGTTGAATATTCTCTTGTGCAAGTGATTTGTGCGGTTCCCTGATCATGATAACTGTGGATGGATACGAAACTGTAGTTAGGAAAAAGTAGAAATTTTCAAATTAGCATACGGTTCTGGCATATTTACGAATTTCAATTCGTTCGAGTTCAGCCATCCGTTTATCTTGTTCAGAACGGCGTTTCCGCTCTGCTGTTCTGCGCTGCTCAACAACCTGAACGAAAGAATTCTCTAAATGGTTTTCCAATTTTCGAACCTCAACCTACTACAGCTCTCACGTAATTGCGCGATTCAATTACTGCAGCTGTCTTGTTAAACTGCTAACAGTTTTACAAGATTATATATTAAAAAGAGAAATAAACAAGAAAAAAATAAACAAACAAGTGTAAACGAAAAAAAAAAAAAGATAAACAGACGTTAAAAATAAATAAAAGAGAAAATCAACTGTATGAAATCGTATTTTCGGAATAAATTACAAATTTCACAATGTCACTTATAGAGTCTAAACACAAAAGTAACCTTCCCCTTTCCTCATGTCTTATCTCGAATGCTCGAGGAGCTTTATACAAGCTTGTATTTATCCCAAGACGAGAAGGAGTGGATCTGGTGGTAAAAAGGTGCCATTGACGAGACGACAAACACGCAACAATTGACTGAAGCCCCAAAGAGGTTAGCGAGTGAAAAGCTAAACAAATATTGAACGACAACCGGTAAGGATACCCTCTTTGATTGACTGCTCCAACATCCGCAGCATCCTTAATGAGATTCCTGATCGATTTGAAAGAAATATGTAATGTAAAAGCAGAAGAAGAAGAAGAAGAAAAATACGTCGTCTTTTTTCACGCCATCTTTGAATCTTATTCTTTCTCATAATACCGCGGCTAGAGATTGAAGAACACTTGAACAAGAAGAGTGGGTGCTACAGATATCGCTGTTAGTGGTAGGAATTTAATTTGCGGATTCTTAGATTTCTATAAATTTTCTCCTTACCATTGACAGAAGTTCGTCAAGAAAGACTCCCGACCTCCTCGTTCTTTGCTCGATCTTATATTGGTTTTCAATTTCCACCCTATAGCATGAAGCACAGTATATAGGGACGATATCTAAGCCAAGTTTTAATGACGTGTCTCGGCCAGTTATTAATCTCAGATTTACCTGCACAAATACCTTATATACACACCTACCTGCCCCAAGTGAACAACTTCAACGCTAAAAGCGAAGTAAAGAATAAAAAGAATCCATAGGCTGAGTGAAGTATAAAAAGTAAGAAAAAAAATAAAATAAAATAAAAAATGGAAAAAAGGTATGAATTGAAGAAAAAGCTCTGCAGGAGGATGTAATAGCTTGTATCACGTCGTCTTTCAACCAAGACTTGATAAATTCACGCTCAGAGTTGGTGACGCGAATTTAACGTCGTAAATTGCGATTCCACTGGGTATTCCACCGGAGCTCTTTCTCCATTCGCTATTCGCCAAGCGAAATAATCTAGTCAGCTACTATCTCCTCCTTCGCGCAATTGTATCAGTATATTCCCTTAGCTCACTGTAGCACTCGGATCTCAAGTAGATGTAGATGTAGATGTAGATGTGGCTATGGATGTGGATCAGTGAATGTGGATGTGGAGTGAACGGATATACAGATAAAACATTCTCAATATCGATACGTCGCGGTAGGAAGCATGATAGAGAAGGGGGTAGTCCTCCTATACCTTCCCACTTGTCCTCGGGGAATCGAACGTGGCTCTTATTCCGTTACGATTGAGATGCTAAAATTACTAGACACCTCTTTTCTCAGTCCCATGCTTCTTCCTCGTCCTCGCTCTTCCTTCCTCTTCCTCTTTTTCTTCTTCTTCTTCTTCTTCTTCTTCTTCTTCTTATCCTTCCCGAAGAATTTTTCCATATCTTTTATGCACCAGTCTCTGCGCTGCCTATTGCTACCGGAGATATTTCCCGTTGAACATTTTCCATTCTCCATTCCTACATCTCATCCCTCTTTTCTCGTATCCTAACTCTCTCCCTCCCTCGGTTCACGATGGAGGAAATCCGGTTTAAAGCCTTCGGATAGATTCCCACTACGCTACATATTTCACTCTCGTCTTACTTTTTATCAAACACGACCTCTACCTCTTGTTCTTATTCTTTTTCTTATTCTCATTCCCGTTATTCTGGCGACCGATTCTCACCAAGCCCATAGTCTCGTCAAACGGTTACAAATTCAACCTTCTCAGATCCAGCAATTCATGTCTCAAAAACGTTTGTCCTTCTTTCCCATCCGAAGAATGTCAAAAAACAAAATCCTCGACTAAATTTTATCCCTCTTCTGCCACCAAAAAAATATGTTACTACTGTACATGCTAACAAAAGTTTTAGGTGTATATGCGTTACTGCACTCTTGAGTTCATCCGCTATTTAGGTAACACAGAGAGAAATTTCAACTCGATCGAACCACCCCATCCAGGGCCAGCTAGTACCGTCTATACAGCCGTGGTACTAGTTATTAACCAGGAGTTTAGGTAGTAGCTGAAACTTTACGAAAAGTTCGCAATAGACTTTCGGGGTATAAGAAGATTTCCACCTAGGTTTAACCCTTAACTAAAACGTGTTAGATAATTTCTTTTGATGTTGCTTTTGTTCTTTGTTTCTGATTTCTTTTTGGGACAAAATAGAATACCCGATTGATTTTTCAATTCGATAACACTGCAGTAACGAGATAAAAATCTAAAGAACATGAAGAAACTAAACAAAAACAAAAAGCTACTTTTTTTTAAGGAACGTATTTTTTTTCTTCCTTTTTCTACTCTGGTATATGTATATATATATATATTGATGCTTGATAAGTTTTGGCTAGACAGGTTTTTGTTTTTGTTTTTATTTCCTTTTTCGTTTTTCTTTCTGTTCGGAGAAAAAAAGGGGCTAAGGGGAGGGAAGAAACCACCAGACCGAATGGCTATACCATAGTCGGATGGTTGAAACGGGGGTGGTAAAACAGACGATCATACCTCACGGTCCTCTTATCCTTATAGGCAAGTGTAATTTAATAAGGCTCACATTTGCCATTCTAAAATTTAATACGTACCTTTAATAATTCATGAGCCCTTCCCCCAACCCCCCTACGGTGGCAAGGAGCTAGGTAGGTAGGTAGGTAGGTAGGTAGATAGGTAGATAACGTATACAAGGACTTCGAGGAAGAGCTTTCCTCGAAATCATACTTAAATATTTAATTAATAATTGTAACGATTTTAGATGGGGTCGACGGGAAGACGGGGGTGAGGGAAGGGGAGGAGGTGGCGAGGAGGGAAATTCAAAATCCGATTTAATTTTAAAGAGATGTTAACTTTTGAATAAACGTCGATAATTTCTTATCCCTTCTGCAGCTTATACGCATTCAATTTTTCAATTTTTTTTTTCGGTTTTTTCTAGTACTTTTTTTTTTCTTTTTACAGCCACGAAAAATCGAGGCAGACATATTATATATGTATATATATATATATTTTTTTTTTTTTTGTTTTACACTCCCTCCTCTTTCTACTTCTCCTCCTTTTATCCCCTTGGCTTATGTTTGTCGACGAAAAACACCGAGGAATAAGAAAAATAAACAATATTTATATGGAATCCCGTTCACGATATAGAGGAGATTTTTCAAAATAATCGTTTCACCGTAAAGTTATAATGGGCCGTATTTTTTCGTTTTTATTTTTTTCTTTTTTTTATGGTCATGGGGGGGGGGGCGATCGGTATGCCTGTGTCTGTTTTTGGATTTTTATTATGATTATTATTATTACTATTATTATTATTATTATTATTTTTTTTTAACCCTCTTTTTTTTGTCAAATTTACCAGTGAACCAGGAATGTAAATCACTTTTTATGGATATTTTTAGTGTGGTCACCACCCTCGATGGCTTCGAATCGATGGCGCTTAAGCCAAACCCTCTAACGACTTGCCGATAATAATTCATCTTTAATATTTCGGCACCCACGCTCACGACAACGTCAAGCCTTCAAATACACACTCAAACGACTAGCCATAGTAGAAAATGCCCCATAGCGTGAAAACAAAAAAAAAAAAAAAATGAAAAAGCTGATATCGTTTCATATCGAGCCAATTTTTATTTTTTATTTTTTTTTTTTTCTATTTTTCTATTTATTTTTTACAAAAAAGGAATCAATTCGTTCTTGTTTTTTTTTTTTTTTTTTTTGCCATGCAGAGTGAGATTGTTAAAAATATTTCAACAGTTCGCTGTATGAAGAGAGTCGGGCGCGGAGGTCATGAGAAAATTACGAAACGGACGCGCACCCGTATGCAAAATCCCCCCCTTGAGGGTAGGTATGGGGTATGAGGTCGGGGGGTGGGTGAGAGGGGAAGGGGAGGTGTGCGGAATTATTTTAAACGGCGTCACCTCGCGTCCCGACGCCCAACGCTCGACGCTGGAGCGTCGTAGTAGTCGTCGTCTACGCGCCGTAAAATGCAAAACCGACGCGCTATCCGGAATTCCGAATATATGAACCGTTTATACAATTATGCTAAGCTCGAACCATTCTCCCGTGAAACTTAATCGGGGATTACAATATTTCCAAGTCCGAGTCAAGCGGAATGCTCCGCGCCAACGTTTCGTCAAAAAAGAAAGAAAGATGAAAGCAAAATATGTAAGAAATGTAAAAAGAAAAAAGAAAAAAAAAAAAAAGGAAACAAAAATTTGAGAAAATAAGCTATGTAAGAGGCGGAATATACATATATGATGAAAAGAAGCAAAATATATTGTCGAAAATGTACGAAAAAACGAGACTGAAACTGAAACCGAAATCGAAAAAACCTTAAATAAAAAAAAAAATGAATAAAAAAAAAAAAGAATGAATGAAGGAATAAGGGTTATAAAAAATATCACAAGATGATGCTCAAGGGAATTGATATTGTAGTGAGGATAGATAGAAATATAAGAAAAACGAGCTCGGTATATGGTCCTAAATTTTTCTTTATCACTTCCGGTCCATCAGTCGTGAGAAGAATGAAATGAAATGAAATGAAATGAAACGAAATGAAATGAAATGAAAAAAATAAAAATAAAATAAAATAAAATAAAATAGAAAAAGAAGAAAATTTTCGGTTTTTTCATTTTTTTTATTTTTTTTTTTTTACTATTCCTGAATGATGATTTTATTCCTCCTTTCTCCTTTCTTCTTCTTATTTTTCTTACTTAACATTTAGGGTTAATTCACTGTGCAGGAAACACCGTGCGAAAATCCACCATACCTACATATAGAAACTCTCTTTCTCTCTGCAAGATTTTCAACGGTGAGAAAATTCACCACTATTGCAGTATTACGGATAAGCGAGAGTTTCCGCTACCTGTGATATCGTAGGTGTCCACAACCTCCGAGTTATCCATTGTATGTATGTACATACATATATACTATACATATCTACGAGAGATAGAGGTATATACTACACCCTTGCTATGCTATGGTCGTGTGTCACTGTACAGCAACGTCTGACAGCTGTATGAAGAACGTTTGCCGCATTTGAGTTCGAGACCAGATCCGCATCGCCTGACCAAGGAAGACATTTCGAGTATTTTGTTCTATTACGCCGAATTCATATCGTGAAAAAAAAGATTAGGGAATTTAATATTCGTATTGAATTATCTGCGTCAAGTTTTTTTACCAAAAAATTACCCTCAACGATCAAAAAAGTTCTAAAAAAAATATATATATATATATAAAACAAGAATGTATCATGGATTAACACCCAACTTCAGGGGTTAACTCTCATCTTTCGATTGAGAGCACTCGTAATTTTACTATAACAATACATAAGTACTCTCAAATTCAGAGTGTCAACTCCTTAACTTTTGGGGTTCTTCACCCAGTGAAAAAAAAATCAAGTGTTAACACTCGAAATATGTCGAGTGTTTTTTTTTTTTTTTCTTTTCAACAGCTCCAACTTTTTTTTAACCTTTCAGTTGAGAATCCAAAACTATTGTTTTAGTCTAAACTCGATTTTATCTGCGTTTTACACCCAAGAATACTATACGGAAATTTTCAGGATCGAACATTCCCGGAAAATCGTGAAAGTTAATGAAAACAGACGGAAAATTTTTATTTTCTTGCGATTATCTCGACAATGGTAAAGAATTTTGAAAAAAGTTTCGGACAAAAGTTGTAGAGCTGAAAATTCTGCTTCAAAAAATATCCTCATAAGTTAATTTTCGTTCAGTATTTACACAGTGACAACGAATTTCCCGATTTATACATGAAAAGTAAGAAAATTCGTTATCACTCCGTAACTACTAAACGAAAATTAACTTACGATGACATTTTTCAACGCAGAATTTTTAAATCTACAACTTTTATACGAAACTATTTTCAAAATTTTTTACCGTTGCCAAGATAATCGTAGAAAAACGAAAATTTCCAACTTCTTGTATCAATTTTCACGATTTCCCAGGCGTTTTTCATCGTGAAAATTTGCGTATAAGTATTCTTGGTTATAAAACAAAGATAAAATCCAAGTTTGCAGCCACTTGAAAATGTTTCAAGTTCAGACTTTGATTTACTTAACTATTTGCCTTCATCCTCCATCACTGTTTATAAAATTTGTAAAAGCTCGTGCAGATTGATTCTCATCATTGTCGCAGTACAGTTTCTTCTTGTATTTGTTTTCGCACAAATTAAGTCATCAGAAATATTTTCAAACGGTCAAGAATGGTCCCCGTACTATTATGTATATATGCAACTGTATAACCGAAGATAACGTGTGGCACTGAGGTTTAATCTCGTAATGTAATCTGGTGAGCAAATTGCAGTTTGTTTGCCACACTGTTCTACGCTAGTCTCACGTGGTGCAGGTCTAAACTCTCTACAGTAGCTTCTGCAAACACGTATATATCACCGTGGTGGTGCTACTGCTGGTGGTACTGCACAACCAACGTATGAATCAACTACTTGGATGCATCCCTGTATACAGTATAGTACCAGTTTCGAAGCTAGTCTCTAGATGGAAGTACTTTGTTAGGATGAGGACGAGGACGAGGACCAGTATAAGGATAATTGGAAGGAGAAAATGGGCAGGAAGGCAGAATTAATTGTGAGGACATCTGACGAGTGGTTATTCGAGTAGGTATGGTATGTGGTGGTCATGGGTGTGAATGGGATTTTGAGTGACGAAGATGAGGATGTTTGAAAAACTCGTTAAAAGCTCTTGGCCTGAGCGTTTTCCCAATGGAAAGAGGAACCTTCTCTTATTTTTGCCTTTTTCTTTCTCTCTTTCTCTCTTTACCATTTCCTCCACTCTTCTTCTTTTATCTTAGGCAGAAGTTCCCCCAGGCACCGGAGCAAGACTTAAGGTGGTTGGTAGGTTACAGCAGGAGCCGCCATTGCAAAACAATAATAGCGTAGTAAATTTCGTACCCAAGAAAGACCGGGCGAACCCTGGCAATTTTCCTTAATTGTTTCGTTGTTTCGGAAAATGATCTCCATGGGGGGTTCCCCTATCACTCTTTCGCTCGCCTGGCTCCTGGTTCTACTCCTGCTGCTACTGCTACTGCTACCGGTACCACCGCTCTCTAAGTGCCCTCTTCCAACCAGCGTTAATTTTCACGAAAATTGAACGCTCTTCAAGCAATTTGAGAACATCCTAACGATGAACCTCTCTCTCTCTCTCTCTCTCTCTCCACCTCCTTCTCTCCTGAAATATTCCCCTTTCTGAATTCTGCTTACGTACCTCTTTCGGATCAAATTCCAATCCCATGATGAAAAGGGCTCGATTTCACTTTACTCGAAAGAAAAGTAAGAAAGAATAGAAAAAAAAAAAAACAAACACAATAATAATAATTTTGAGAGAAAAAAAAAAAAAAAAAACAACCACGTGGAATAATCGAGCTTTTTTTCTCCGTCTTTCTCTCTCTCTATTTTATTTTCTCTTCGTTGGTTAAAGGGAGAAAATAAACATAGAGACTTAACCCAGACTTAATTAGTTCACGATTCACGTTTCGTGGAGCCATTTCCTGCCCTAGGAGAGCTTCTAGTTGTTATTTAAAAGCTCGAATACCTCCCGATTCGTCGAGGCACCACCAGATTTACAACTTACCGGCTTTCAGCTGTGTTCGAATATCTGAGTTGAATACGAAATAACCAATTACTTTTCTTCAGTCACATCAAGTCATTCAAGTATGTGTGTATGTGTATACATACCGTTCATCGATTCGTTCATTTATTTATTTTTTTTACTTACTTTTACAAATTGCCATAATACCAAAAGCAAAACAAAAATAAAAAAATATAAAGAGAAAAGAGCTTAGTTCAAAACGATAATAAAAAAAAAACGTTTCTCGATTTTCTTATTTATTTATTTTTTTCGTTTTTGTTAAACTCTTTCTTCATACTTCGGACCCGGAATCATAAAAACTAAGCTAGGCAGTTTGGGTTTCTTTACTTATCCAAAGAAATCCCGATCGGGAAACTATAACTTGTGTAAATATCTGTGTATTAAGCGAGTTGCATAAAGCTCGACGTTAAGTTTCTTTTATATCGAAAAATCTTTGCTGGTTTTACCGCAACTTGAACATTGCGGACTTTCCACTTCGTCCAACCCATATTTACAGCCCACTTTACAACATGCAGTTATTTTTTATGTAAATTATATTAATTTTTTCGTTTTTTTCGTTTTATTTTGTGTTTTTCAACATTTCTTTTCTTCTCTTCCTAATAACATTTAACGGGAATTTATAAATGGTTAAAAAAAATTTCCAAGATTTCAACCGAATTGCTATACACCTACCTACCTACAAACCTATCGCGGTTAGGGTATAGAACGCTGTTTCGGTCCCGTGCTTACCAATTTCGAAACGATGGTTGCTCAAAGCTCGAAACTTCGTTCAAGCAATTAATTAATTAGTTTGAAGACTTCGCAAACATCATTGCCGACAGTTGGGCCTAGATATTCCATCGGAAATTCAAATTTTCTCTCTCTCTCTCTCTCTCTCTCTATCTCTATCTCTATCTCTCTAAGGAAAACGGCAATTTCGAAAACGAAATAATTCGCCCCCTCCCACCCTCCCCCTATCCCATTTTCACCCCGAAAACAGCAGCTTTACGAACGAGGTGGTATAGTTATGTTGGTATGTATGTATGTACATACCTTCCATTACCCAATTTTGTTTGCCTTCAATTCAGTTAATTGCCAGAGCTATCGTCATCATCTTTCAATCACAATTGCGAAACGATTTTAGATTTAACGAGGATGAAAGCATGGATGAAGGGAAGGAGAGAGGGAGGGAGGGAAATTGTTTTTCATTTTCATTTTTACTTCTTTTATTTATTGTTATGATTATTTAGTTTTTCAATAAAATTAGATAAATTACAACATCGCGTGTCACCGTGAACTGGCTGATGTTCTATACACCCCCTGCACTTATATAATATATATATGTATATACCTACGTATATATATATATATAGGTATATATATATTATAATCCATAAATAAAAGTAACAACTTGGATGCAAATGTTGAAGATTACCTTTAATCCTGTTTACCCTTGGAGGGCGGGTTGGCACATATATACCTACCGACAACCGTTTTCTTTTGAGACTTGCTAAGCGAAGGTTTTTCCCGTTCCTGATCCGTTGGGGCCAATTTTAGGACTGAGGATTATATTAGAAGAGGGTTTATATGCCCGTTTTTAGTGAATATGAGATATTTTGTTATTTCCTACTACTTCGTGTTATTCTTCAACATAACACCAACGACATATATACCGTATTATATACCACGTGGATATATCAATTCGCTATAAACGCCTTACATTGTTAAGCTCCGTTTTATACGCTTTAGCTGCACAAACGTTGCCACACCCCAGAATTTCACGACACTTTAACCAAAATGATTTCTTTCCTTTCTCTCTTTTTTCCATGTCAGAGTGCAGATATGGACTGAAAGAGAAAAAAAAATAAATAAAAAACTTAGAAAAGGGAACTACTTAAAATAAATAAATAAAATTTTATTTCAATCGAAGTGTTCAATGATGATGATTATGGTTGTGGTGGTAGTAGTAGTAGTGGTAGTGGCTGGTAACATCAGCTATAGAGCTTCTGATATCCAGCGAGTAGAGAAGATAGAGAGACGTTCGATTGACATAAATCAGAAAAAGCTACACGCGCCGCAAAAGGGCAATCAATAAGTTACACACCGCCACCCGGGTAGAAAAAGAGAGAGAGAGAGAGACAGAGAGGAAGAAAGAAAGATAGAGAAAGGGATGGAGAGAGTGTATATAGGGTAACGGATTCGAAAAAGTTATAAAAGATATAGAATTTACTGTATATACATATATCGAAACGTCAAAATCTTTATCACCGATGCAACAGTAGTCGGTCTAATATGATATATAAAACAAAACGTCGTATACATACAAGATATATATGTACATATATAGTTCTTTCGTTCTTTCGATAACTGATTGATTGATACGAGTGGGATGGAAGTGGCTATATATATATATATTTTTTTTTTTTTCTTCACGATAATAAAACATATTTCAAAAAGAATCGTTTGAAATAGTGTTGTGAGATGTTTTTTTTTTTTTTTTTTTTTTTCGAATATGTTCTGTTTCGAATATAACATCAGTCGAATCGTATCACGTCTTTACGTCAAAAGCAGCTAACTGGCAGAAAATGAAAAATAAAATAAAACAACAACAACAACAACAACAAAAAAAAAATATATATATATATATATGAAAAAATAAATAATAAAACGAACGACAAGGTTCGAATCACAGAACAAACAGATCCATTGGGCCACCCCTTCTGGCCAGAAGCCAGCTTTTATTATTTTCCCCAAACTGCAGCATGGCAGTAGGTAGATATAGGCAGGGTAAGCAGGGGTAAAAAAAGCATTGTTCGTAGTAGAGTAACGGTGGAAAATAAATAATAAAAAAAAAAAAGAAAAAAATACGGTCTTCGGTTTTAAAAAAATTTTTCATTTTTCGTTTTATTTTAATACGAAAAATCCCCGGTCATTTTTTTTCTCTTCTTTTCATTTTTTTTTTTTTTTTTTTGTTGTTTTTTCTGATTAAAAATTTTGATTCTGTAGTAGTATAATACATATTATATACCTCACGTTACCCACAACGATCAGTCATATAGGTATACCTATATATGGATTATCATTTTCGTTCATTACCGTTTGTTAAAATTTTTCCATTTTTGTTTTTTTTTTCTACATTTTTTATTTAATTTTTTTTTTTTTTTTTTGGTTTCGTTTTTTTTTTTACTTTTTATATATTATAAAGGAACTGATATTAATGTCGTAAAATGTAATTGGGTTCTCGTAACGCGTTTGGTTACGCGTCACGGTCTCTCCCTGTAGGTATGTATATATATACACACCTATACATATACTATATACTATATATGTATATATATATATATAACGGTATAATATTACCCACATTTCCTCCTCCACGAACGATAAGACCGAAATAACGTTCTGTCGGAAATGGTTTACTTAATCTTCCAACCAACCGAACCACGCTGCAGATATGGTATGTATATATCTTCAAGTATATGTATATATACAGTTACTGAAAAATCGTAAAATCCAGTTTCTTGTAATACTTAAGAAAAGCAACCCCCCCTCCCCCCTCCCCCAAAAAAAAAACAATAGACAGCATTTTCAAATTGAGTCTAAAATTCTGCTTCGTTGTTTATTTTCTGATGATTCATTTTCATAATTTTGTCATTCGTTCGTTTAAAAAAGTAAAAAATGAATCTGTGTATATGTATATGTATACTGCAATGGATATATTTCACCCTCCACCCCCCCCCCCCCCCCCTCTACGAGTGATTTATGATATCCTGGTAAGTAATCCTGTAGTAGTCCTAAAACCAATAGATATGCGGGTGTAAGAAGAAACGGCAATAAAAATGAAGAGATTGCGCACTACCACTAACTACCCTATATACATATATAGATATAGGGGAGTTTTGTGGCCGGATTAGGGTAACCGTTGAAAGCCGGGCAAGATATACTATATATATATATATACACATATAGTCCTAACCTATCCCTCTTACCCCATATATATCCAAAGACTAATTTTTATTACCCTTAGAAATGTCTAGGAAACGTGTGACTCATCAGCATAAAACGATCCCCCCCTTCCCCCCCCCATTCCTCTCCTTACCTCATCCACATCAACATTCACATCAAAATTTTCGTTGTCTCCCTACATAGTATAGGTATATATATATATATATATATGTATATATACATGGTATATACACAAAGACAGCGTCAGCTCTTAGTATATTTATGGGTTGCGAAAAGGTTACCGCACTTTGGTTTTCGGTATAGGAAATTTTTTTCTTTTTTTTATTCTCTCTCTTTTTCTTCTTCTCCTTCTCCTACCCTAGCCAATTCCCCCCCCCCCCCCCCCCCCCCCCGCCAAAAGTCATCCCTTACACAAAGACACACGGTGCTATTTCGCATCCCCTAAAATACTTCTCTATCTCTATCTCTTTCACTCTCACTCTCTGTGTTTATCTCTCCCTCTCTCTCGCTCTCTCTCTCTTCCTCTCCCTCTTTCTCTCTCACTCGTTTCCTGTCTGACTGACTGTCTGACTGTATGTCTGTCTGTTCTGTCCTGTCTGTCTATCTGTCTACTGGTACGGGTCGCCTCCTGCGCGTTTGTTCGACTCTGGCTTTTGTCAGCCACTCTTTTAACCCCACCCCCCCCCCCCTGCCCCCCTCGCTCTCTCTCTCTCTCTCTCTCTCTCTCTCTCTCTCTCTCTCTCTCTCTCTTCATTCATTCCTATTGTCGTAATGTCACCGACATTCTCGATTGTCCTGTGCTATTGGCAAGCACTTATTGACAGGGGACTATTGTGACTCGAACGTAAAAAAAAAGAAAAAAAAAAAAAAAACTAGAAAACAAAACTAAAAAAAAGAAACTAGAAAAAAAAAATTATATAGAGATGAAGTGAGATGAGATTAGGCGATAGACTACAACAAGAACTAAGGAATGAACAAATGGATCATCAATCCATATCGATCTCTATAGAATAAGATCAAGTGAAGATAAAAATAGCTAGTCGATGATGTTAGTTGCATCAAGATGGATTTTGATACTGCTTGAGTTTTCTGACTGGCTATATATGTATACATATATATGTATATATATATATATGATATCGGAGAATGTTGTGTGACACAAGTTTCTGCTCGAGTGAACGTATAAAATATTCTAGTCTTTATTCGAATTTATATTATACCTAGGTATATATACATATAACATGGAAACCTGCCAAGTGGAAAGTATAAGGGATATGACGAGACTTTGATTTATCAACGAAAGGCTAAATTCATATCGGTTTTATTATATATCTACATAATATACATACCCTTTCGATAGAAATTAATTTCAACTGTGTGACGTTTTCGAAAATAACAAAAATATATCTTCTCTGTCTTTCCCTCTCTCTCTCTCTCTCTTTCTGCAGGTTGTTACTTCTTACACTTTTTGTTTTTTTGGGATCCCTATTTCGATACGATAATAAACTGCAGGGTTCTCAATTTCCTAATCTCGTCTCGCCTAACGGCAGGACGACGATAGCAATGTAGATGGAAACTGATATCGCAGAATTTTCGCATAGGGGTGGGGGACAGGGGAGAAGAGAATAAAAAAAAAAAAAAGTTTGCCTTCCATTCTATTCGCCAAAAATACAATTTCGACCGTTCCTAATGGTGGGACGGCACGTTTTCCACCGTAGAGTTTTGTCGAATCTTATTCGTAGGCTCACAGTCCCGTCTAACGATCGTCACGAACGCTGAACGGGACCAACCTACCTATACCCTACCTACCTACCTTTCTACCCAAATTATAATCCTTATACCAGACTCGCACAACTATGTTAAGCCCAACGTTTAGGTACGAGTTGTGCCACTGAACTCGCCCACCGAACATCATTTCTAACACTTTAACCCCTTTTTAGTTAACGACTGCAGTCCAAAAACCCTCAAACCAGACCAACAAAAGGTTCTGTCGTCTATTTGAAGGGATAAATCCTTAACGATATATCAAAAATTTTTTCCGACACGCCGGGCGCAAAGTTTGATTTTGCGCCCGCTTCGCGTGCACAAAATTCAACTTTCCGCACGTCGTATCGAAAAATAAGGTTCGATACTAGTGCGAAAGTTGATTCTCGGACGAGTGTGATTATCACCCTCGTTTCGCTCGGGCGAAAAACTTCACTCTCGTCCGAAAATCAACATTTTCGCACTAGTATATGTCAAACAAATTTTGTCCGAGTTTTCGAAAAAAGAAAAAGAAAAAATTCTTCAATACCATCTGCACTGTAATTCGTAATCCGAGAGCAAGTAATTCTTCTTGTCATCGAACATGAGCGTCGGAAACGAGGTCTAAAACTTTTTTTTTTTCGTTTTATTTTTCTATTCTTTTTTTCTTTTTATACCCTCAGAATTTTGTCGCGCGTAAAGTTCAAGAGGGTAGGTAGTAGAGAAAGAAAGAGAGAGAGAGACTGGGTTTTGACAAACAAGTAGAAAAAGAATAAGAAAAAGAAAAAAGAATGAAAAACTTGCAGGGGGGGGGGGGGGGGGGTGATCTCGTACAAATTGGTTTAAAAACTAAACTTAATTGCGAGTCTGACATTCTATACCCAAACAGGTATCGATGTAAGTATGACTATAGATACCTACGCAAGAAAGTAAGAAACTGGTTAAAAGAAAAAATTCTTAAAACCGATAATTTAAAAAGTATTTAATTTTCTGCGTAAGGGTTAAAGTGTTTAAAATATGTTTAGCACGATGGTAGGTGTAAGGTAATGTAATAACGTCCTTTCGCACTCTCGTTAAGAATCTTAATTCTCTATTACAGAGATACTTAACCCTGTAAGAAGATTTTTATTATTTTAACGCAGTGAAATGAACTCAATTAAAATTCTCCCTACCAGGTGCAAGGGTGTAGTCAGGTAAGGAAACTCATCGTCAAATAACTAACAAAATACGATTCATGGTTCAAGTTTTCGGTGGGTAAAAGTTCCGTTTGATCTCTTCACGAGGTAAAGAAAAATAAGAAAAGAAATTAGTTCTCTTTAAGTTTTGGCCTTCTCTTCTTTGTCCAGGATAAACAAACCCCGAACAGAGGTCCCCCCCTCTCCGGTCTTTAAAGTGTGCAAAATATCCTAACGCACCTACCTACCTACCTACCTACCTACCTACACCTTCACCTAATCCACCCCCTAAAAACCCTCATAGCTACCCGTAAAACTCGGCCATCTTTCTTTACTAACGAACAAGTCAGAGAAATTTTCTTCAACAACGAGTAAAAGAGGTCCACACAAACCGGTGTGGCACGTGGCTAAACAAAGTCCTCTGGGAGTAAAAGGTGTGTTGTAACACGTACATACATACATACATACATATCTCTAAACGTGCAATGGGATAGGGAATGGAGTGAGAGGGATAGAAGTGTTAGAGTCTGCAAGGTAGAAGCAAGAAGAGAAGGAAACACAGTTTTGGTGAAACTCTCACAGCTCAGCGCGAGAGAGTTTCAAGGCTGGTCGTTCTTGTACGTGACTCGCCGACGGTAATAAGGTGCTGCTAGGCGTTGGGGGTGCTCCGAAAACCCCCCGGCAAACCCACCCGAGCAAAGTCACAGATGTCTTTTGATTTATACGCACGACAGTTTGCACCAGAGCCAGGAGTAGAGAGAGAGAGAGGCAAGTCCATGGGTAGGAGAGAGGAGAACCAGAGAGGTGTAGAGCCTGGCTCAACTCGGCCAACTTTCAGCTCGCGTGCAGGAGCCCTTCTGACTGTAATAATTTCTCTCTTAGCAAGGAGGAACACCGTGGCAACGCAAGGCGAGTCCTTTTCTCGAGCTTTGCCCCCTTTGCTACCTTCCTCCGTCCTTCGAATTAATCCTGAGGTTATTGATGACACGGTCCACTAATTACTCTCCTTTCTCTTCTAGTCTTGAATCGTGATTATAGACCCAAATGTGTGCGAGGGGGAGGAGAGGGGAAGGACGAAAGGGGGTTAAGGAAAGGAGGAAAAGGGTCATAGAGATGAGCATATACCCAGACCAAACTTTGGGCTCGAAATCCTGTCACTCTGCGAGAACCTTTTCATAGAACTTTCCATAACATCATCATCGAAAAAACACCAATGTATGTTTTTGGGTTAGAGTTTCAACGTCGAAAAAACCTGATCTGTAAAAATTCTTAAAAAAACACCTTTTTCTAAACATCGACAGGGGATTCGAATCCACGTCCACCCAGTCCGTAGACAAGCACGCTGTCGCGACGCCACTACGTTTGGTGGTGATATTAAGAGGCAGTAGAATGTCTTTGAGGAGAGTTTGTGAGTTAATTGTTAACCCCAAAGTCCTTTGTCAGAATGTTGATTAATCACAGAAGATTTAATCTGGGGAGGGGTGGGGTTAAGCATGATACAATAAAGTAAGTAAATTGGTTTTCGATCCTTTCGTTCGAAAGTCTAGAATCAAATTAAAATACAGAAATAAATATTGGGGGAGGTAGAATGAAAAAGAAACCGAAACTGAACCCTGTGACTTTTGCATTCGATGTTACAAGTGATGGGGGCAGGGGGGGGGGGGGGGGGGGGGGGGGGGGGGAATCAATCTCTGCATTTCCCTCGGTATGGAAATTCAAAAAAAAAAAATAAAAAACAACAAAAAAAAAAAGTAAAAAATAAGAGAAGAGAAGGAAAAAGAAAACAAAGTATAAATACAACGCGAGACAATCCCTCATCATCCACAAAGTCCCTCCTCTACGTCCCCACCGTCCTTACCCGCAAAATCCACCCTCTTTAATACTGCGGTATAATGCGTCCTGTGGAAGGACAGCACACCCCATATCTGGTGCGTATGATGAATAAAGAAGATAAATTATGCACCCTGACTAGAACCCCGGCGCTGTTTACGCTTGTCAAGGGGTGAGACGCGATTTGAGTGGAAAACCCACCGACGGGAATTGGGAGGGTATGGGCAGACGAACGTTGTGTCGGTGTGTCGTAGTGATTGTGATGCTGATGGTGATGGTGATGGTGATGCTTTTGCTGGTGATGGTGAAACGAAAAACCACAGGAGGCTCCATTAGCGTCAATTGGATGCTTAAGCCGAGCATCCTCTTTTCTCGGCGATTGTCTTTGTTAGAATTTTCGTTACTTATATTACATATATACGATTATAATTTATAACGAGCACGTTACGTGTAAATTACGTATACCATAGACATGCTGCAACAGCATGTAGTTATAAATCCGGTCATGGGAGAGAGTGGAGCCGTTTTACAGATTTAAAAAAAAAAAAAACCAAAAAATAAAAAAAAAATGGTCGGAAAACAAAAGTGTCAACAACAAAGGGTCGTATCGTTGATTCTGGCAAATATTTGGGTGGGATATTTTGAGGCGAGAATTGGCACCCGTAAAATTCAATTGTTTCAGATATCTTTGACATTCTGTGCTGAACCACGAGCGTGCGGTTTTCACATAGGAAAAGGAAAGGGAACAAAAAAAAAAATTCAAAAAAAAAAAAAAAAAAATCGAAAAAAATATCTTTTCACCCGAGTGAACTTTTTCTTTACACTGAAAAAGCTACAGGATTGTGTTTCACCAATTTACTATATACCATACTAACCCCCGTTTCCTTATTCTTTCCCTATTTCTCTCATTCTATATATCCATCTTTATTCGGCTAAGGAAAGTTTCTTCTTCTTATACACAGTTTTACCGGCCAACAACTTTATCCTGTACCTATACTAACTCTCGGCAGTTTCGTCTCATCGTTTTAATGTACCTTTAAAATCTGGTACAAAAGTTCCTCCCCCTTCCTTTCAGCCCTCGTTTACCCCAGTTCAGTTTATTCAAACAAAACTGGATACCGATGGCAAAAGTACTTTTACTATATAAACTCTTGAATGAAAAATATGTGTGTGTGTGTGTGTATGTGTATGTGTGTGTGTATTGTCAATTTTCATTTTCGCCCTTTTACTCATTGTCAGTCGTATGTATGTAGGTACGTATATAAACGAGGATTACAAAATCAATTCGACAATTATTGGCGTTCAGCGATATTATAGAATCGTCGATGATTGGTTTATAATTTTCATCCGTATACGGCGTCGTATCTTGTATGTATAGGTTATATTCATATACATATGTGTATCAATCTATCCATAGTATGTGTATCTATGGATGGGTATATTTTCCATGAAATGATCGTCGGTTGCATGTTTCGGGCGTAGCAATTTCATTTTATAGCTACCAATTTGACGCGAGCCAGAGTTTCGCACGGATATCGTTAAATTTATCGATCTGATATTACGCATAGGACCGAGGGTCATCGACTCGAGCTTGATTTATTGATGGATAAACATTATTTTACATTTTACTTAATTATTATCAAACTATTTATACCTACATATATTTTTTTTTTCCTTCTATTTATTTTTTTACACCCACCCCCCCCCCCCCCCCCCCCCTACCCCTTCATTCGTTCAAACGCAAACACTGCGGTAAATAACTTACACCGATCGATGATCGGACGTCTTTTTGCGGTGATTAACCGCGTGCTGGTAATTACATGTCGTTAAACACGATCGATATCATATAAAAACAAAATTATTATTTTTTTTTTTTTTGTTTTACTATTCCTCCCTCACTCCTTCCCCAAAAGACTCGTTTACATCAATTTCTGTTTCTGTTTGTCGCTGTTTTTTAAAACACTCGTCAAAATTTGTCGATATCATGATTAGATAGCGGTAAACGTGGTTCTAGTTAATCTACCACATCGTTTAACACACAACAGTGTAGGTACGTTGACAGTAATCGAAATTTGAAAACCTAGTTTTTTAACCTGATGAAAATTTTAAAGAATAATTGTAAAGTGTCACGTTACATTGGTCAGAGATTATAATTTTAATGGTCGATTATATCAAAGTTTGGAAAACTGAACGGTATGTTCGCGATCAATTTTCCGAATGAAAGGGTCATTTTTTGGCTGCGGTATACCAACTTGTTCCGTAGGGACTCAGCCAGTCGGGTTTCTCGTGATCAAACTGGAAGCTCACGCGATATCATAATTAAAAGTTGTAAGCACCTCCCTCGCTCACTCGGGGGTTATACGAAATTAGATCGTTTATTGTTGCGAGACAACAACCTAACGATTCTTGAATGCCTTAAAATTAGTATATCAACATTATTTACTGCTAAATAAACACTGAATAAAAAATCCGGGAATTCTTGAGGGAAAAAAAACCAACATGGTGCCCAAATATCACTTTCGAAAGGATCTTGAACGATCCCTAAACGTTCCGCGATGAAATCGAACCTTATTTTGAATATTCTGCATGCGAAATATGACTCTTTGACTTGGTCATAGTGTTTCAATACTTTTTTTTTTAAAAATCAGCTGGAATGTTTGCAGTGGTTTGCCCCGTTTGGCGGTATCGTAATTGAAAGTTGTAAGCACCTCGCTTAATCGCTCGGGGGTTATACGAAATTAGATCGTTTATTATTGCGAGACAACAACCTAACGATTCTTGAATGCCTTAAAATTAGTATATCAACATTATTTACTGCTAAATAAACACTGAATAAAAAATCCGAGAATTCTTGGGGGAAAAAAACCAACATGGTGCCCAAATATCACTTTCGAAAGGATCTTGAACGATCCCTAAACGTTCCGCGATGAAATCGAACCTTATTTTGAATATTCTGCATGTGAAATATGGCTCTTTGACTTGGCCATAGTGTTTCAATATTTTTTTGAAAAAACTGCCTGGCATGTTTGCAAAGAATCTAACGCTGTACCCGAAAATCACTTTCGAAAGGCTCTTAAGCGATCCTTAAACATTGCGCGATAAGATTAAACCTTTTTTTGGACATTTTTTTGAATATTGTACACGCGCAGTGTCACTTTATGACTTGGCCATAGTGTTTCAATACTTAAAAAGAAAAAAAGAAAAAAAAAAAAAATTGTAATAATAATAAAACCAGCTAACACGTTCGCAGGTTTACCCCGTGTGCAAATTTAAAGTCGTAAACTGTGAGGGATATTTTTGTTCTTTTAAACCACAGCAGATAAATTGTTAAAGTTTTAATGAACATCAGTCGGGCGAATCCTCAACCGCTTAATGAATCGCAGGATGGTCCATAGTCGCCGTTGTAACTTCCTACGTTTAGTTATAGTTATTTATTTATTTATATTGTTGTTTTTTTTTTCCCCCTTCTTCAGAATTACGATCGTATTCGATTGTCTATTTTCTATCGTGAACCCTTTTTGGTCTGTTTAATAAAAGGAGCTTTGCGGTTACTCGCGAATCGCCGGACACTATCTTATTGTCTCGTTGTTAGATGTAGCTATGTTTCAGTTGGGACTTTCGACTTGCTGAAGGACCGGAAAAGCTCCGAGAGGTATATCCAGTCGAGCGGATACCCTCGTCCACAAAGCCTGCTCTACTCCTCGTCCTCGTCCTCGTTCTCGTCCTCGTCCTCGTCCTCGTACTCATACTCCTGCTGTTGGCTCCTCTCCTCTTTCGCCCAAAGCGTGCTTCATGGTTACGCGAAATTTCTCGTTTGACATCTCAGAAACTTTTAATTAAACGCCCGCTACTGCTGCTACTGCTGCTGCTGTTGCTACTAGCTGCTCTCCATGCTGATACTACTACCAGTACTGGTCTTGATGGTATATTGTTTCGTTTTTTCTTTCGGCAGGAATTCTCGATTATATATATCGCGGACATTTGGCAGAGCAATAATCAGCTGACGAGGGTTTTGAAAAAAAAAAAAAGACTTTTTTTTTATGACCCAGAGAGTTTCTTCCTTTTATTTATTATTTTTTTTTTTCTTTCATCAGTAACATTTGTTTAGTTTTAGGGTCTTACGCGACAGGCATGATGGCGAATGTAATTTATTTAAGTTCCATGTTAATCCACCTATGCCACGAGGTAATTAACCCGGGATTCAATTCTCGTCCGATTAATTAACGACCCTTTACTCTAAAAAAATGGGGTGCGAGAAATTGAAAAAATACCGTCGCGATTAGCAGCACGCTTTCGAACGTTATAGGTTGCTTGGTTGCCGGGAATGAACCAGGAGAGCTGTAACGCGAACTGGGTGGTTGTCCATTACGAAATGGGATCGGCCTCATTTTTCAACGGCTATCTCGTGTCTCCGAGTTCCCATGCTCTTTCGGTCACATCTTTCTGCGGGGTTTGAGGGTTCCCTATCCACGATCATCGCGCCGCTACTTCGGCAAACCACCATTTTACACACCTGGGCTTTTCTGCAGCGATCCTCGAACCCCCGAAACCCAAAACCTCAAACCCCCGGGTTACAGAAAAGGATGAATACTTTTATTTATGGACCTTACCCGATCGGAATTGTTCAGAAAGATATAAATATTCCTATTCCTATAAACTCCATTCCGCATGAAAAAAAAAAAAAAAAAGAAAAAGAAAAAAAAAAAAACCACGATCAGATATATTTTTACTTCACACTTATAATACTATACGGTCAAAGAAAATATTCACATCATTGTGTTAACAAATCTGTTAATGATTCTTATGCATCGATTCAAAACCATGTGAATAAATTCAATCTCTTATTTCATCTGGTCATATTAATACTCGTATGATTATACACATCAATCTGAGAATAAAAAGGTGTTTTATTTTTGTTTTTTTATGTGAGTGAATGAAGACTTCGTTCTACTTGTACTACGTCAGGATATATGCGTAGAGGATATAAAGTTCAAAGTAAAAACGTTTTTTTTTTTCTCTTTTTTTCTTTACCCGAGAAGCGTATAAAGGAGGAAGAGAATTAAACAAAACTGTATATAAGAGAAGAGAGGGGTTCGTTTTAAAATAGGGCGGCTCGAAAGCTGAGAAGATACATATTTTTATACTAAAAGAAAAAACGAGCACGTGAAATAAAGAGAACGAACGAACGAACGAACCACCGCCGCCGGTGGGTGAGTGAGTTTAATCGAGAAGGAACCAGCAGCTCGCCCTCGTCATTTCCGTTTTTATCGAAGGTGGGTTATAGGTATAGGCCATGGGTAGAGAAATGAATGGTAGAGTATAGAGGCGAGTTTAAGGGAGAGTATAGATATAGATTTATATATGTATATATATGTATATATACACACATATATATATACATATACAGTTATCTGCATGGTTGTATGTGTCTCTTCGGGAGGGTTCGTGTTCGCGAAAGAGTCTCGCGACATTTTTTTTCCCTCCACGTTATCTTCCTGGTCTCCTCTTTCCTCCTCCTCCTCATCCTACCTCAAGGTTCAGGGAGAATCGAGATGATCAACTCAACCGGGGAAGGGGAATCACCAAGACCTTCCTTCCTTCCTTCCTTATTCTCATCTTTCTACTTCCTTTCGTTCTCTGACTTTGCGAAATGAATCTCACCGGGACCCATGAAAATCGGGCAATATTTAACACCGATTTTTATGGCATCAGATCGATTGAGTAGCCAATCAGGTGTGATGATATTACCGTTTCATTATACGATTTATTTTCTTCTTTCTTCTATACCCAACCTCATTTCTTTTTCTTACTACGCCTCTTTTTGACGTTATGTAATTCCTACTCTACACGGTTATCAGATATCTCGCTTACACAATCTCCACTCTGTATTAGGGATGGTCCAAAAAAGGTTCTGAAGTACTAAACTGATTACTGATCATTTTTCTTCGGTCTCTAAACGATCATCAATGGTCAAAAGTGACGATCAATTTTTACGAGATTTTGCTCAGTTTTTCGATAAAGAAAAATACGTTTTCGACACGCCAGGCGCAAAGTTCGATTTTGCGCCCGTTTCGCGTGCACAAAATTCAACTTTCCCCACGTTGTGTTGAAAAACAAAGTCCGATTCACGTGCGAAAGGTGATTCTCGACTTATGTGATTTGTCACCCTCGCTTCACTCGGGCGAAAAACTTCACACTCGTCCGAGAATCAACACTTTCGCATTTGTATCGAAATGTACTAATAACGTTTTTTGATTCAATCATGATGTGTTAATAATCTGTATCTAGCTTGGATTCAAATCTGTTGAGATGAAATGAAAGTGATAAATTTCAACGTCCATCCGCACCTATTTCGTTAGCAATTAAGAAATACTGTGAACCAGTTGGCACGCCCATCAACGTTCAGGATTAATTAATGACTGTACGTTTACGCTTGAAACCTCCGCGTTGCCACGGCGCGGGCGTCTTTCAATTAATAATTAACCATCAACCTGCAGGGCTGACTTAACGGGAATCGCTTACTTACAATTACCTACCTCTCCCCCTCCCCCTCCCCCGTACCCGAACCCGGTTAGCAGTTAGCTACTTAAAGGTTATAAAATTTTAACCAAAAGTGCGTATACAGGTATGTACATACATACACCTAAAGAGGGTGAAGGCGATATTCGTATACCCCAACTCGATTCAAATTCAAATTCGAATTCAAATTTGAATTCAAATTCAAACTCCCAAACGCCACACCATCTCTCGGTCTCGAGAACCGCAGGAGGCTTAACATTTTTCTCAAGGGGATTCCCCGGGCGAAATGCACGTTTTATGATAATCTCACGGCACTGTAGGTACCCTACGTATGTATATACCTATATTTATACGTATATGTACCTTGCTTCAAGACTTGCTACAGCGACAAACGCTTATAAATATTTTTTTATTTTTTTTTTCTTTCTCTTCTTCTCTCTCTTTTTCGTATAGAAATTAAAAATGAATGAAAGGAGATGAGGATATACAATATTTTGTTTTTTTTTTTGGCTAAACTTTTGACCATGCTTCTCATTCTATTGTCTTCACATCGCGATTAAACTGAACCTCGTGGAGTATACCTACTTCCAACTTGAGCCGCAGGATCTCACCACTGTGTTTCACTGTTCATCCCTTTTCTGACCTCAAACCTCAAACCCCTGGTAAGATATCTCGGGGCGGTTTTTGCCCCGCATGAAAATCGTCGTGCCAATCCGCAGAGACCTTACCACCATCACCTTATAGTATATAGAATCCAGAATCTTAAACCCAGTTTATAACGACTTCATCAGAGATCCGTTCCTACCGCAAAATGTGCCTAAGACCCGAGTAAGAGCCGGAGAATCAAGTATTGTGTTATAACTTTAATGAATATTTTTCACGCATGAACTTTAATCCCAAACTCCGTTAGCTCGGACGTACATAAACAACCGTTTCCTCATTTGACTCAATTTAATACTAAATGGAGTTGATTAAACTGCATATCATGACTCACCGCTTTCTGGATTAATTGTGGTAATTCTCTCGCCTCAATATTATACGACGAAGATGTTTACCGTTCTTTTGTAAATCCAATAAAGAAAGGGATGTAGATACATAGTATTTTTTTATTTTTTTTTTTTTTTTTTTTCTATCGCATGAATAATTCTCTTGAAAATAAAAAATAAAAATAAACAAAAAATATGAGAAAAACACTTTTTGGGTTATAGGATATGTAGGTAATATACGTGTGTAAAACGAAATACCAAACGGAGACACACGTAAGACTTAAATCGATATTCTCTGTGCCTACGCAATTTCGTTCCTGCTCCATCCTTCCCGCGCCTTTTCCTCTCTTCACTTCTCTACTTTCCTCTCATCTCATCTCCTCGTCACTCTCTCTCTCTCTCTCTCTCACTCTCTCTTTCTCTCATCTCTAATCGCTTCGTGAAATTCAATTTCGTTGTACCGACAGGAACCGCGCCGAGCGGTTGTCACGTAGGAATTTATCCCATCGTTAAGTATCGACGGCATTAATGACTCCACGGATTAAGAATCACTAATTAAAAATACGCAAGATCCTTAGGAATTCTCGATCACATCACCTTCCAACCCTGTACCTATACTGTGTTGTTTCGATCATCATAAAGAAAATAAAAGCCCGCTTAAATTTCATCGAAACCTTATCAACAATGCAGCTAAATGTACTACGTTGATGAAAATTTTCTATAGAATCTGAGAGACGGGGATTATACATATGTAATATATAAATTCGTTCAGGACTCGAATGTATGTCCCTTAACGGCTATGAGTACGTTGTAAATTTTCAGTTCAAAGCAGAAACTGACTCGACCTAATTTAATAACTGTATAAACTTGGGTAGGTATCAACCTTTCCAACAAGCCCCAGGGTAGCCCAAAACTCGGGGTTATCTATTCAACGTGATCAATTAACGGTTATTTATTGCCATAAAACGTGTTTAACGGTCGTTTGTTTACCAAAAACCAGCTCTCAAGCTATTAAAAGCGATAACTCTATGAGTGGGCTTGCTTAAACTGGACTAAACTGGCATAGTGCATATCACTTTTCTACTACTATCCATAAGGCAGACCAGCAAACTCTTTGTGTCGGTTAGACTATCATAAAAAATATCAACAGTCCATTCTCTCCCTTATTCCTTAACTTCCTTACTTCGCCCTTTTTGCAGAACTGCAAAGATATCCCATGAACGTGTCGTTAACCTGTCCTCAATGAAAATAATTCATCTCGAAAGATCCTTTGGACTAAATTTTTCTCACATAAAGATCTTTCTCCCTCATTCTTTTTTTTTTTTTTTTTTTTTATCATGTATTTTTTTTTTAGGATTGGACTATGACTCGTCGAAAATATTCTCGAACATCGATACATTACAGATAGATCCTTAAGCAACTACTTACCGAACACTCTGCCAGCCCCTACAGCTCGAACTACGATCCAGATCAAACAGGCATAAATAAGTTGTCCACTTTTACAGACATCCATGTCGAAGATTAAGTTTGTTTTTTTATTTTTTTATTCTTTGTTAATCTTATCTTTGAAATCACTGATCTAAATGAATACTGATCAACCGCACAGAACAACCTCCGATGTTAGGCAAGGTATTTATATGGTACAAGGCGCCTAAATTCATCGGTAATTAAACAGGCCCAGGATATTTATCATCTATCAGTGAGACTGTTCATATCAACAGTATCAAGTCTTCATTTCAAATGTCTAACCTCGGTATCCGTTTTGATAAATCACATTTTTATCTGCTCATTGAAACGTACGACTTGTGATCCATCTGGATCTATCGCACTCTCATCCGTATCACCGAATGATAATAAACCAAAGAAACTATCCGAACGATTATGGTTATTGACTAATTTTTTTATTTTTTTTTTTTTTATTTCATCTATCCTAAATCGATTATTATTTAACTTAAATACGGTATCGCATTGTAACGAAATGTTATACTACAAAACTACACCGAGGAGACAAAATTAGCCAAACTGACAATGAGATGATCATAATTTGTTCGATTTATCACAACACACTTACTAAACCACTGATTCTATACATTTATAAGAATTTTCTATTTGTTAAAATTTAACTATTATTTTATATTAACTATTTTATATTTAACGACGATGATGACAACCACGAGGACACTTACACTATAATTTATTATATATATATTTTTTTTTAATTTAATTTGCGATAAATCTCTTAAACAAATCACGACTACTGAATTAATTTGTGCCTTTCATGGGGTATGGTATTCATCAACGTTTACCACACTCACTTGGCTTTTCTACAACGAATTTGATGATCAGTTAAATTTTTTTATTTATTTTTTTTATTTTCTAAATTTATCAAGTCATAAGAGAGTTGAGTATTTTGAATATCAGTATAATTTAATCGATCAAACAAATGTCGGTAAACTTCTGTAGCTGTAGCTGATAAATTTTATCCCCCGGAGCCAAACGATACCGCGACATTTTTCAATGACAAAATATCGTCAGCATTATCTTCCATTTGTACTCTGGACCTTGGACATTGACTTTTTACTATTCGGGTTTGAATGAGGTGTCATAATTTGACCTTGGACTATCATGGACTGATCGGTCTTTCACTTCACTTGATGACAGACTGGCCATGGGTCGGTAATTTTAAGCTGAAAATTAATCTTCGGCTATTACCACCAGGTCAACTCCCGTTTAAACGACGTTTAACCAAGGTCGTACATCAAGGCTTTCCGCGGCGATGCGCGTCCCGCAGAATCACGACTCACACTGGCGGGCCATCGAGCGTTAGGAATACCCTGACTACCCCCACCGTCTACGTTCGCAAACTACCCCTTCCGTCTGCGAGTCCTTACCAGACCAATAGCGCACGCGTCGATGGTACAGATTCACAAGGATGGTCCTAAAATTTTGGCGAAAAATAACAAATAAAATATTTTCTTAATTTTTAGATTTTTCAAACGTTTTCATCCTGGGGTGGATGAATTCTTTCGATCGTTTCGAGTCTCGCTCTGATTGTACAGAGTACGGTTGTTGGATGGTCCATTTCGGGATTATGAAATGACGAAAGATGAAGAAATGCTTTTTCGCAATTTCTGCAAAGGTTTCGATCTGCACAGATTTGGCGATTGATAAAGTTGTAATAAAATATATTTACTAGTCGTATATATATATATATACCTTGTACCCCGATCCCTAAACCCTTCGGAGTAACGTTTGAAAATTAATAACTCCCACTGGCAATATCTTCTCTGTCCGATTCACAGTTCGTAAACCCATCCTAAGAACTGGAGAAGAGAAGAGAAGAGAAGAGGAGGAGAGTGAAGAGAGGAAAAGAGGAGAGGAGAGCGGGCGCTGAATCGTTGGTAAATTATTAAACGAGTAACGTTACTGCGTTGGTCCCTACAAGGGTATATCTATACAGGAAGTCAGTGAGCCACGAGGCGCAAAGGTATAACATCATTTCATTGCCGCCATTCCGAACTCTACTAAAGTGGAATGAAGATTCTTCTGATTTCCGCTCAACTCGCTGATCTTCCGGGATCCCAAAGGATGCGTTTTATCCACCCTTGGTAGGCATCAGTGTAGTTCGACATTTGGAACGAGCTAGAATACCGATATGTGCGTCAGGAGTATGAGGCGATAACTTCTTTCCGATTTTATTCATTTTCGATCATGATTATTATATTTTACTGAAAATTTAACACCCAATACCTTCAGTTCAGTCCAGTACTAGCACATAGAATTTTTACACTTTTAAATCACTGGACTAACCGACATATATAAGACGACGGTGTGTCAATACAGGTAATAAAATTTTCTCAACTCGTATCTGGAAAAGTGAGAAAGATAAAGATAAAAATAAAAAGAGAAAGAGATCTGATATAGGCGATAACATATCGTAAACGATCTTCGAAAGAGATTCGGCAATTTCACGTCGACGAGACGTATATAATATACGATTGACAATAACCATCGCGTGATACAGACGTTACAATTCTCTTATTCTCTTATTCTTATACTTTCTTTATTTCTTTATCCGTTTAAACTCAGAATGAAATATCATTCCAACTGGCTCTATACGTCATATTCACACCGATCTATATACCGTAACTGATATGCAGAAATCTTTCTCCTCGATAATCCTATCAACGACGCAACGCGACGCGACGCGACGCGACGCGACGCTTTACTTAAGGGAAATGATACAATATGCCACTTTTATGATACTCGACACATAAGTAGGTAAGTATATAAATCTACACAAAATATTCATACGATTTTAATGTGCCTGAGATGATGCCGTTCCCATTCTCATCAGTGCATTCGACTAATTCAGTGAAGGCTTTTTCAATTCCATGGGATGAGAATATCACATCATGAAATGCTGTGGTAGGTAAGTATGCTGCACAAATCTCGACACACTGGACCTGATGCTGTTTCTATTCTGATGAGAGCGTGCAATTAATTGAGTGAAAACGTTGGCCACTTCATGGGATGAGAATGCCACATCATGAAATACTGTGGTTGGTAAGTATGCTGCACCAATCTTGACACAATATGAATATGCTTGACGTTTGGACCGTTGGAGGATTAGAATATCCCTTGAAATGCGATATCATCCCTCGAAAAAACTAAACTAAGAGGGCCTGACCTGACGCTGTTTCCATTCTGATCATAAAGAGCGTGTGACTAATTGAATGAAGACGTTTTCCATTTCATTGGATGAGAATACCACATCATGAAATGCTGTGAAATATGTATGTTACGTTACAGGATGGTTAGCAATGTTCTTGGGCTGATGGTGAGCAAGTCCTCGACTGGTTTCACGGTGGCTTTTGAGTATGGTTGCGGTTTTCCACGAAGAGCAAACGGTCCAGACCCAGTCCAGCGGTGGATAGAACATTGTGGGCGCTTCGGGACGCACTCTCACGGGGGTTAAGCCTTCATTTTACATTCAAGGCATCGTAAGCCGTCCCAGGAACAGGCAATGGACAATCGTCTTAGTGCGTGCGAGCCGAACGCGAACCCTGGAAGCTCCTGTTCGCTTAACTCTAAGTGAAAACCCAGCCTATATCTTACGTGGGATGTATATCCGCATACGAAGATTGAGGACTCAGGGTTTGGAAGAAAATAAAAGTAAAAAAAATAATAAAATCTTTTGAATCAGATCTGCGACAGCTTGTTCACGGTTTGTTTTCTTTTTTTTTTTTTTTATCTTTTTCAAGGACGATACATCTCCAAGAAAAAAATAAGAAATTTGGCTTTCGTTTTCAGAGGATGAACAAGAGGGGATGCTCTGCCTCTCTGAATATGACTATTTCTCGATGGCAAAGGAACATTTGCTTAATTCGCTAATGGGGGGGAGGGGAGGGATTGAAGTATTTGAGGAAATAGATTTGAATGAAAACGCGCTGTGTACATCCGTGTAATTGCATTGCTACGCTTTAACGATCTCAAACATCTCTCTCTCTCTCTCTCGCTCTCTCTCTCTCTCTCTCTCTCTCCTACTCTCTCGCCTCGAAACTCGGAGTCCACCACCCTCCACGTGGGTAGGGGGTGCCTATATTTTGCGTGTAATTTCCAAGTTTACGACGCCATTACCATTCGTCCCTCGCGACCATAGCGCGGCTACCAAAAGCCAAGGTGACCCGCGCGTTTCACCCTGTATACCGGAAACTCCTCTCGCTTCTACGTTACTGTGCGCCGTACGTACCTACAACCTCGCTACCTCATCCTGCTATTCCCTCTTCCCTATTTCCTCTCTCTCTCTCCTCTCTCCTCATTCCTCTTTCCTCTTTCCTCTTTTATCGAATCAAGGGTCCTTGCACGCGCTCGCGACCTTCTCTCATCCTAATTTCACCGAGCCAGGATTTATCGAAGTTACGATTTTCCTCGGACCAACTTTCGCCGACTTGCTTTTCCCCATGTAAAACGATGCCTCATCATTTTATACATAGCCCCCTCCCCCCCCCCCCCTCGACAAAAAACTTTCGGTTGAAAAAACTTACAATACCAAGTCAACATTCTCCGGCCAAAAAGCCAAAAAGAGAAAAATTATATTAAATTTGAATTAAAAAAAAAAATAAATAAACACATATTTACGGTTTTGAAACACTTCAAGGTATCGGATAGTAAAGAAACCCATAAAATTTCAACAAATTCTTTCTTTTATTTATTTATTTTTTTGTTTTTGAGATATTTTTTTTTCTATATTCCGCTGTGAAAATTTCAGTGAAGAAAAGTTCCGAAAAAGAAAAGGAAATGAGTGAAAAAAAAATAAAAATAAAAATAAATAAATAAAAAAAACCTTGAGCAAAGTGGAATTCAGTGTTTCAGGTATATATATATTGCGTAAACCGACCAAGTTGGCCCAGGATTTCACACCGATATGCCAAAACAGCTGTGACGCCATTACATTCCGAGTTATTTTGCCTTTCCACCGACTTAAAAACCGCTTAACTTTGCATAATTCGTTTTGAATCTTCCCGCTACCAGGCGCAACGCGCGACACGGCTGCGATGCAGGTATACCCCTAACTACTTTCCTTATATCTATATACAAACGAAACCAGGGGGCGTTGTTTCTCGGAGACAAAACTAACTCGTCCGAAAGATAATAAAGAAACGAACAAAAAATAAATAAATAAAGTAAAAACAGAGGTAAAAAAATTTTTTCAAACACAGAAGAACGAATAAAAAAAAAAAAAAAGTTAAACGGTATATGGAACAAAAAATATAACAAAACAAAATGAGAAAGTGGAAAATTCTAGCTCTGGCGAGCACGTAGCTTGTTCTCAAGGGGGTAAGTAGGTATAGGTATATATATATATACTATACATGTATGTATATACATTAACTTGTTTTTTTTTTTTTTTTTTGTATCCGTTTTGTAATTGTTTTTTTTTTTTTTTTTTTTTTTGGTTTTAATGAATATATTTTATAACAAAAAGGTAAAAATAAGACGAGATTAATATATTGGGTAGGATATATGTATACTTATACGTATACGTATGTGTATACATATACCTTTAATTACTTTCATACAATCTACGCCCTGAAGGTATAAAAAAAAAAATCAAACAAATATGAATATCGAAGTATTTATTTATTTATCCGTATAAACATGAGAATATAACTGGAAAACAAAAATAATATGAAAGAGAAATATATACAATATACATATATAAAAAAAAAAAATTAAATAAATATAAACAAAAAATATACAAGATTTGAAAAAAAATTTCTAATATTTTAAAATTATCCCCACTACAGTTGTTATATCCATTCAATTAATTACTACGTGATCCAGAAAGTTGATATTATTAATGGATATACATATGAAGTAGGTAGTATTAATTTTGAAAAAAAAATAAAAAATGAAGAGAAAAAAAATTTATTATTAAATTAAAATAATATAATGTTTCCATCTGTTGAAATAACAATAAATACGTACTTAAATTAAGTAAAAAAAAAAAAAACATAAATATATTTTCTGATATGTTATATTAAGGAGGAAAGTATTCATGAAACGATTGAGGATAACGAAAATTGATAAAATAAAATTCTCGAAATATTTCGTGCAGCTGTGAAGAAGAAAAGAACATGCTGAAACAAAAAAACAAAAAAGAAAGAAAGAAATAGAAAACAAAAAAAAAAAACACAAAAAAGGAGAAAGAAAAACGAAACGAAACAAAAAACACAAAAAAAAAAAAATACAAAAAACAGGAGATACGTAACCAGCTAACAATTCGCGCGATACCTACATTGAATGCCTCACCGCTCCGTTATCCGCATCCTTTTAGTTCTTCAGATTCTTTTTCGACGATTAAAACCGTCCTTCGACCTACGTATACCTACCCTTCTCTTCCCTACCCTACCCTACCCTACCCTACCCTACCCCCGTGTCCCAACAAACCCCGCGGTTCCACAGGTTTCAAACAAGACAATTACGAAAGGGTGCGATTGCCCGCCGCTTTATTTGCATACGCTACCCATCTTTCTTCCCATCTCACTTACTCCACCTAACACTATCGTATAAACCTCTCTTTTCCACACCCCTGTTCGTTCGAAACCCAGAGTCAAGTGAGCCATTGCAATTGGTTAGACCAAATTACGCTATGCTCAATGAGTACGACCTCCCCATATATACCCAGCTCCAGGATTTTTTCTCATTAACGATTTAAAAAAAAAATAAAAAAAAAAAAAAAAAGGAACAAAATCATTATAATATCCCGTATCCTATGTTCTCGATTTTCTATATTACACACCGATTTCGAAAATCTCTGATATCGGTATATATACATATAGATACTCGATCGATTCCCAAAAATCGATTTCTATTTCCTTTTTTTTTTTTTTTTCTTTCTTTTTTTTATATCTTCTCTGTATGACATTTTTATCCACTGATCCTTACAAGTCAACGTACCCATTGCCCTCCGAAACAGACGTAACGATATATACATATACTTATATGTATATACCTATATAGTCAGCTAAACTCGATTCAACCCGGTTTAATTTAAAGGTCAGAGAGTTTTACTGCTGTTTGGTAACTCGGCTAATTTTATAACATTTAACCGCGTTATTTTAGTCTCTATATACGTTTAATCTACCGTGGTATAATGTATGTATGGTACATGTGGAAAACATGAAATCATCCGCAGAATTTCAGGATTTCAAAATACTCCATATATTATATGCAAGTATATTAATTGCCAACTGACGATCGTTTCAGGGAGAAGAATTTAAGCTAATGCATCCTAACTTGCAGATTCTTTTTTTCCTTTTTTCCTCAAGAAAAGATCCTCAGAAATAGAAATAGGGGGTTGAGAAAAAAAAAAGGGACAGAGGGAAATGAACAGAGAGAGAGCAGAGAGAAGAAAAATATATAAGGGCTGGGGGGGGGGGGGGGGGGAGGGGGGGGAGAAAGAAAAAAAAAGAAATATTGAAGAGGGGTGGGGGAATCGCGGGGATTTCGTGAAGCAAGAAACTTTGTATGGGTCCGTGATAAATTCGATACGAGATTGAAAGAAGTGAGTATTATAGGGGAGCGGGTGGCATTTTTCTGTAAAATCTTTCGCGTTTCTTGAGCGAGTAAGAGAAGGACAGGAAAGGTATGGAAAGGGGACGGGGGGGCTTTTGAAATCTTTCAAGTGTATAATTCTCCTATCGAAACTCATTTCTGCGTTTAATTTTGCGGAAGTCGATGCCGATCTTGCGGCTTACCCGAAGAATTTTCCATTTTTTTTTTTTATTTATTTATTTTCATTTTTTTATTATTTACCTTCTGTAACATTTCAAGGACGGTATTTCAAGTTTATTTATTCCCTTAAAAGGATCGGGGGAATGAGAGCGGACCGGTAAAAGAACAGATAAACTTTTGTCACGTGACAATTTAACCGCACTTCAAATAATTTATATACACGAAATAGAATGAACGATGTGTGTAAACTTTATACATATCAAAGTTGAAACAATCCTTAGTCAATTTACACCCTCTATAAACTTTTAAAATAACCTCAGGGATGGTATTTACAGTCCCAGATTCCATATTTTCCCTTACGTATATTTTGTCTTTTTTTTTTTGGAATAATAAATTCGCTTTTATCTCCCTTTTGAGTTCAGAATTTCACCATTTTGAGGTCAGATTCGAGATCAGCAATCCCAAAAACCCCCAGAAGTACCTCTTTCTACCTTCCTCATAGTTTCCAACTTGAAACGTTCATTTTTCAAACAACAATAACGGTTTTTCCCGCCTAATAACATAACCTTAACTCTGGAAAGCGGTATGAAACGGTTGATGTTATTCCAGGCGACTTGGAGGGCGTGTCTTGGTGTTTACACGGGTTTCTGGGATGCTGATTGTCAGCCGCTAAACCGTACTTAATTAAACTAGCTCCAGTGTTATCGGTATATACAATATGGCGGACGTCTTCATGGAGTTGATCGTGTCGCCCGCCATATTCTCTGTGATAAGTTAGGTCAGGATGGGGTCAACTCTAAGCCCGTCTTAGAATAACTGACTGACTTCGGAAGGGTTCTTAGTTGACAAATGGCAAACAACAGACATTCAAACTTACCAAGGAACAACATAACAATTTAATTAATAACAAATCCTCAAGTCATTACAACGACAAACTATCCAATCGCACTGATTTCATATATTCAAGATATCGTTGGTCTCATTTCAAAAAAATCCAAGACACGTATATCCGTACCTTATACCTATACGTACCGAGTAATTTGTAGTCTCGAAGAGCGACTGCAACCCCTTGAGGCTGCCCGTGCCCTGAGAGAGGTTCATTCAGCTGCCACACTGAAAGTAACAAGACGTTGCCAAATAACAATAAAACTTTTAGGTGAGCAACCAGCTAGCTCGCTACTTCACTTTCTTGGATAAAGAAAGATCCCTGCTCTGTGGATAATGGAGACCAAGAATACCATAGAATTCGCTAGGATTCTACAAGGATTCTTCCAGGTGGTGAGACGGAGTGACCCTATACCCGGCACCCAGCTACCTATCCAGTTAATGGGGATTCGTTGCTGCCAGTTCCTCTTCTTATTTTTAGTATTATTTCTTTTATTTTTACCTCTTAAATATCCTGTTGCACTTTACGTATCATCGAGTACGTGCGCGCGCAACTATTGTATCGAACCCCCAGCTCTCGACGATATCTATATATATAAATAGTGTCATTCTTTCTCACCCTCGTAGCTATATGTATACCCTAGCTTGATACATGAAGAGAAAAGACATTAATAGACTAGCTAATGGTCTCCAAAAAAGAAATCAAATGTCTTATAAAAGCGGAGAAGACATTCTTCAGTATCCTATTCATGTCAGAAATATATATATATATATGTTATATTATTCTGTCGCATCACTTTTCCAAACGATAAATTCTACTTTTCTATCGATAAACTGTTTCGCGATATTCAAGCAGAGAGACTGGCCAATCTGTTGCCGTATCAAGAAAGTGGGAATTGAAATTCTAAGAAATTTCGATTAGATGATGCGTTTGCTTGTTTTTCGTTTTTTTTTTTTTTGCATACAATTTTTTAAATAACTTGATAAAACGTTCAGAATTCTGATTACACAAAGGTTTTCGGTTAGAATTTTCCTGGGAACAAGATCGGAGATGCTGATAAAGGCATTTTGGTTTTTGAAGAATGTCGGAGGATTTCCTTGAGGCTGTGTATATATACGTGGCTATTTTAGTGTATCAAAAGAGGTATCGTTTGGTATAAAAAGTGAGAAAAAGAAAAGAAAGAGAGATAGAGATAAAGAGAGAGAGATAGAGAGAGAGAGAGAAAGAGTGATGGGCCATCAAGGTAGTAAAATATACGATCAGTATAAAAATGGAAGATCGGACAAACCCTCGACGGTTGAGAATTGATTTAGTGAGCCCAGAGGCAGAACAGGATGTATAAATTTGACGCGTGATAGGGACAACAGTTAGGGAGATGCGCAACACAGTAGAAAAAAAAAAAAATTGTGTTTCTGTTAGCAAGGTAAATTCGAAAAATATTATTATTATTATTATTTGTCTTTTCTTTCCCAATTTTTTCGTTTTTTTTTTTTCTCTTTTCCGCCTTTCAATATTCATCTTTCAGAGTCGTGCGCACTACCGAGAAAAGACATTTGTTCGGAACAAATGGGGGAAACCAGCTCCCGCTTTATATATATATATATATTTGATATATTTTAATCCAATACAAAACTACCCTCTTGCAACGAACATCTGAGAAAACGAATCGTATCTATACCAATGGATTTGTATGATGCCCTAACATTTTCATATTTATATATGACCAAAAGCACACACACCTTTCTTCAGGCCATAAAATTTAAATATCAGCCTCCAGAGGCTCGTATTCGACTCTCGTGATATCATGGACCTCGGATGGTTTCACTGCCCCGGATCAAAGAGTAGCTAGGCTGTGAATCTTGTAGTATAATATTTTACGTCACTGAATATATACCTACATATCCCACCGTATTCGAATATCCTCCGATTTAATCCTGCGGTATATAAAAGAATCGAGAAACTAGCTTAAACGTACAATTTCACTGGACCATGGTATAGCTGACTCCAGGGTCGAACGGAACAACCAAACCAAAACATTTTCAGTCTGCTGCATCGAGCGAAGTATTGCAGCGATCGTGAAGAAAGAGGTTTTCGTGGGGCAAAGAGGCGAGGGGGGGGGGGGAACCTTTTAGCTCTGTTACAACTTTTGACCAAGTTTGGCGAGATCGGAAACTGAAGGAAAACAGGGTTTTTATTTTCGTTGAAATCTATCGAAATATTTTAGAGGATTCGAATCCATGTTGGGATCTAAAGCAACGATATTTTTCATTCACTTGCGGTATCAGTTTGAGTTATTATTTGTGTATAAAAAAAAATTCTTTTTTTGCATGTCATTTATTGAGATGAATTTTATGTATATCATTTTTTTTTTCACGGATAAGATTCCGAGATTTTCGACACTAAAATCACGAACTATATACGAGTATACTGTAATCAAGTGGTAAAGCTTACTGGAAATACTTTGGTGAAACTTGTTCGAAGTATGCTTCAGTTACTAAAGTGTAAAGTTTAGCTTAAACCAAAGTATAAACATCGAGTAATTTGGTAGATAGGTATATGTATGTACATATGTATACTATATACATATATTTATGTAGTGAATTACGAATTTACGTTCTGTCAATTTATTACCCGGATCACTTATCAATCACCTATTTTAACCGACGGTATAGTTCGACACGTGTCATACAACCAACAATTCAAATTAACCTGTCAAATCTATCAAATGACATCGAACAATCTTCCGTATATAGACGTATGATGAAATAACTCAACCAACATGTTACAAAACCATCTAAACCCTAAACCTAAACCATATTCAGTGTGAGGAGGAACAAATAGGTCAGTCCTGACATTTCCAAGGATATTCAACTTCCGTATACAGAGAATCTTTAATCGAAAGATCACGAACAGATGTTCAATGTTATTGATGTATCCATCGCGTAGGTGTAATCAACGATCCTCAAAGATTCGACTTACAATGAGATAAAAAAAAAAAATCGGATGTAATCAGAAATGTGTTTGTTTTTTTTTTTTTTTGTTTTTTGTTTTTTCTAAATTTGAAATCACTGCCCTCTTTATTTTGACTGTTGATATACGTTTCGTATTTTGAAATATTTGAAAATATTTTTGCTTACGTCAAAAGATCGTCTGGTACGATTTAACCAACGCCATATCCTCGCTCGCGTGAGAGTTGACAATCTTTAGGATAGAAACGAGCTACCGTCCACCACTCTCATTGCTTATCTTAATCGGTACTCAGGGACAACGGACGTGGAAGAACTGTACTAGCAATTGTCTCAGCGATTGTCTTTCACGATTTCGAGAAAAAACACAACGGTTAGCCTGCTTATCCTAATAGATCGTTTCGTGTTCCCAAAGATTTATTTCCACCTACAGTCGTTGATATAGCTGCTATAACTAAGATATAGTATCCGGCTTTAATCCCAAGATTCTCACCTTATCGAAAATCCCGGATCTAATCAATCCGATTTCTTTCTTTTTATTTTTTTTTTTTGTCTATAAATAAATAAATGGCCATTGCGTTTTTCTATCTTTTTTTAAAAATCTACTAAAATAATTCTCATCAATATTATAACCCTAAAATTTATACCGGCTACAGTTTCCATTTCCATTCAACAATCGGATCAGATGCTCAAAGGGATCGAAAAGTATAAAGTAAAAGGAATTCGAATGGGAATGGTAAAAGGTAAAAAGGAATTAACAAAAGTAACGAAAAGGCGTGAGCCGAGCCCCCCCCCCCCCCGTCCATAATCCAAAGGGTTCAGATCCTCTCAATGTGACTTCATGCTCGGAATTAGTAACCTTTCATCAACCAACTCCCTCGAGGGTCATTTACTACCTTGAAATAATCAATCCTTTAGGAATTCCTCAAGGTTTATGCAAGGTGTTGAATTGAAAGCGTTAGGTGTGGCTGTTACTGTAGTAAACTTGGACGATGTGACTTCCTCGCACCAACTGCATCAGGTAGTATATATATATATATATATATATATATATATATATATATATATATATATACACATATATACATATATACATATATATAGAATATAGTAGCGTAGGTAGGTAACTATAAATGCAAATTGAAAGCCAAAGCTAATATTGATTGTGAATAAAGTTGAGCAAACTTTAATCTTTGCTTGGGTTCCCGGGTCCCCTCAGCTTGCCCTGCAATCCTCCTATATACTGTTAACCTTCACTACTTGTATAGACGTTGGGTACCGTGTGAGAGCTGGATGGTGGTTAGGGTTCGTTCTTAGAAACACTCGACAGCAAACATCCCCTGTACACATAACATCGGCTACCGGCAATACCACTTGGTTTTGGTCGACCCGGTTGCCCTTTGCGGGTTAAATTGACCCATGATTGATGAGCCGAATACCCTCTTTAATTGCTTGCTCAAATGATTATATGTATATGCTAATTGGTTGATAACCGTATTCACATATGTTGTAATGTACACCAAGTTGTGCACGATCGTTAAGAAATTCACTGCTATACAGTTTCATGGATAAACTTATGGACATTTCCTGTTCTTCTTCTTCTATGGTCAATTTTCTTTTCTTATTTTGATTATTCAAGTTATTGGTTTCGGTCCGATTTTTAAAAATCGAGTCTTTATCAGATCTCGACGTTTTGGGGTCCTAGGAAGTTATTCTGACTATTTTTGGATGAACGTGTGTGTATAAACAAATTTTTTGCGGTATGATATCTTTAGAACGAATCGACCGATTGGAATGGTTCTTATAGCGATCGAAAGGATTTATCAAGACTTAGATCTGATTAGATTTTGGAATCGATTGGTCGAGTAGTTTCAAATTTATTTGAAAAATAAAAATTAAAAAACATATTTTTTTCATGTTTTTAACGCAGAACTTCTAAACTGTTCGTGCGATTAGTCTCAAAACTTAATCAGACTTAGCTCTTGGATATCCCTTTCGATCGCCGTAAGATTCATAAAAATCTAACGATTAGTTTGAAAGATATTGCATGACAAAAATTTCTCTTTTTTGTCGTACGATATCTTTGAAACGAATTAACCGATTTGAATAATTCTTGCGGCGATCGAAAGGGTTCATCAAGACTTAGATCTGATTAGATTTTGGAATCGATCGGTCGAGTAATTTCAAAGTTATTCGAAGAATAGAAATTGAAGAAAAAAAAAATTGTATACGGAAAACTAATTGTACTTATAATCTTCTTTAATTTATTATAAACACAATAGTATCAATTAATTGTAACGTATTTAACACAGCAGGAAGTTTTAGGGTTGGTCCACAGGTCAACCGATTTCCTGATTTTTTCTTCTCTATTTTTCTACACTCTTCGTACCTACACCTGCGATTTCTCACTAGACTTGACCGCATGTTCATAATCTTTAGACTTTCATCTCTAATAAACAAAGACAGTTCTCTTCTTCTTTGACTTAAGTTTTACTCTTCTGAAGATAAACAGTAACCCCTTTCAAATCGGTGATAAAGTTCAGAGTTTGAACCTGACTTTATCACTCAATAATCGATTAGTTTGTTTTAATAATGTCGGAGTGTGTCGCTCTTTATCAAAGTTTGGTAATTAAAAATCGGTAGTTTGAAGTAAAATCTGTTTTGTAAATAAATGAAAAAAAAAAAAAAAAAAAGAAACTAAGTGTATCTATACGTTTAACTCGGAAACTGTCTTCTTTCTAACACCAATGAAACTTACCGAACTACGAGCTAGCTAGGTTTATCGATTATAGTAGAGGTTTAAGTGATGTTCTCGTAGACTATCAGAACTCCTAAAGTTTAGATTAAATTAAATTAAGGTAAGATTTTACATAGGAGGAAATTCCCATCGCTCAGAATCGATTCAAATTAGTCCGAATTACGATTATTTTCTAGTCGAACATTTTCCCGCTTCAATTTTGTGACAAATAGCTATACTTCGTTTATCTTTTTGGAAAATAATGGAAAAGGACATCCGTGATTTCAAATGTTTGAAAAAACTTTTGGAGAAAATATTTAAGTTCTGAATACACCCTCGCGGAAAGAACCCAAGAACGTCTTGAATTTTGATAAACCGTAGTATTCCATCAGTTGAAAATATTCTATCCAAGATAAATTCAAACTACCCCTGCAGTTTAAACTCGGACGTTCATTTAATTCTTCATTTTTCATGATGGTAATATTCCTGATTTTCTTTACTTTTAGTTTATAAGATCTGCGCAGGGTTTTCAGATTGCTGACAAACAATTTTTTTTTTTTTTTTTCTATTTTCTATTTTTTCATAGAAAGTTTAAAATTGATGAAATCCTTGCAAAAAAAATAAAATAAATAAATAAAATAAAATTAATATGAATTTGCAAAAAACATAGAATATTTTTTTCTTATAATCAGACGAGTAGATTCATTCGGCTTATTCATCCCATGGATTGCCTTGATAATTGGAAAATGATGGTTCAAGTTTTTTGCAATTTTCTCTGCCTTTTATCAGCGAAAGGCCAAGCGGAAGGTCCGGGGCGTGAGGCTTTCTCCGCACTCATTTTGGTTCCGGTACCCTAGGGACAATTTCCGAGATAGATGCGAGGGTTGTGCCGCTCTGTTCTCTCTACCCGGCAATTTTAACTTTTGATTTTATTTTAAACGTCGTAGTAGTACCAGAGCCACCCCCTCAAACCTTCTCGAGCAACAGTCTAATTCCCATCCCAAGTTTTTTTTATTTTATTTTATTTTATTCTTTTTTTTTCTTCTTCTCCTTTTTTCTCTTTACTTTTTTTTTTTCATCCTTTACATCCTCAACAACTATAACTGCACAGGAAAAAAAAAGCCGTGCAATTATTACAGTTTTGCTAAAAAAAAAAAAAAAAAAACATCTCACGATTTTTCAAACTATTATCATCATTCCTACAAAGTAAATAACATAAATTTATGGAATATTTGGTTTGATATATTCCTGCACTTCGTCGCGTTGATCACCTTCGTTAAAACTTTTAACAACGAATATATATATATACATTTTTTTTTTTTAGAATTTTTTCTCTACTTACTTTTTTGTTTTTGTTTTTTGAAATTTCTTTTTTTTTTTTACTTCTTTATTATTAGCTAATAGAGATTCTCATCTCGTAGACGAGAATCTATTCCGCAACTTTCTTTCTTTCTTACTTACTTACTTACTTCACTCAAACTTCATATACCTATAACTATACATATATCTACTATGCGCGCGAAGATTTTTCATTTCTTCATTTTTTCTAGTCATAATTTATGCGCTAAAAGAAAGTTTCTTTTCTATAAAAACCAAAAAAAAAAAAAAGAAAGCAAGAACAACGACTATTTCAAAATCTACAAATTGATCGTTTTTCTATATAAAACCGAAAACTGCAGCCTTTCAACTTCCTTAATAATTTACGAAAGACATGTTATATAAAAAAAAAAGGTGCGGGGGGGAGGGGGGTTAATTTTTTTTCGTTATAATTTTTTATTTTTACAACTGTTTTTTGTTTTCGTTTCTTTTTTTTCTAACGAATAATAAAAAGGTCCCACTCTTTGATGTGAAAAATCAAGCCGGTATAAAGTGCAGCAGCTGGATATATATGCAACCCTCTTTGCGTTCAAAGGTACGACCACGTCAACAACATTGCCAAGATTTAGTATCTAGAGACAGACTTTTACCACAAAGTTGACTCTCCTTTTAACGAGCACTATCCTCTTGTTCAACCTGACCAGGTTCATTCGTTCTTATACTGTTGTGTGATGTGTATTTGTATCTGTGTGTGTGTGTGTGTGTACGGTGCAGTTCATAAACTGACATATTTACAAAAAATAAAAATAAAGAAATAAAAAAAAAATACGAAAACCAAAAAAAAAAAAAAAACAAAATACATCGATAATAAAATCCAAAATATACTGTCAAGACGAAGAAATACAAGAGACAATCACGTTCTCCAAGTTTCAGAGCAAAAAAATTCGCGTTGTTAATTATTTCCAAAAAAGAAAGAAAGAAAAAAAATTGTAATAAATTACGTTTCACGTTAAGAGCCCTTCACCCCCCCCCCCCCCCCACCCACCCACCCACCCCACCCCACCCCACGACGATCATTACAATCTCTCGGTAAAAATGGCCAGTATATAATATTATAACGTTGTTATATAACAAGGGAAAAAAAAATTTAACTTCGATATACCGTAAAATAATTTTCTTATATATGTATACATATAATTATAAGTATATATGTATATTCGTATATACTTTTAATAAGATCGAGTGGTGATTATAGCGACCTCTGACTGTAAATCCATCAAGAGTGAATTATTTATCGCAAAAGAAGAAGAAGAAGAAGAAAAATACACACACACACATACACACGCATGCACGCACACAAAAACAAAAAAATGTTATTACGTATATTACATCTAGATTATAAAGATAAAAAAAGTAAACCGTATAAGTAAGATTTGACGAGTATATTTGATCGTTATATGAACGATGAGTAAATTCTATTCTTTTCTTTGTATTACTTATCAGTTTCTCAGATATCGTTCAATAGCAATAAAAGGTACTTGAAGGAAGATAAAATGAAACGGACAAGTGGATGAGTTGTAGGGTTTCTGTTAGCCTCGGTGATGATGATGATGATGATGATGGTGGTGGTGGTGGTGGTGGTGGTGGTGATGGTGACGGTGACGGTGACGGTGGTGGTGGTGACAAACTTAAGGAAACGCGTTGAGAAACTTTATCAACGAACACGAAGAGGACAAGTTGAGACTGAGGTCCACGGCGGCTTCTGATCGGCTTAATCGGTTAAGGACCGAACGTAATCAATCACGCCGACCCTTTTTCTAATCTCACTAATCGCGTCGAACTTTTGATCATCCCTACAGGGTTCTAGATGTGACTATAGGTATTAAACTATATATGTATATATATACCAACGATGATATCCTAGCGTCATTATTATACAGTTATGGTATTTTGTTTTTCAAACTTAAGTTCAAATTCCAAACACATACACATAATCGTTCCTAAATTATCGCAAAGAAAAGTAAACCGCCTATAATAACTTAAAAAAAAAAAAAAACAATTTTTTTTCAATTTTTTTCCAAACATTTTTTGTTATTTTATTCTTTTCAAAAAAAAAAAAACTTATAATTCAACGATAGGGAGTACTCTGCGAGAAGCGAAGTCCCTTATCTCTGAGATACTAACCCTGCAGGAGCAGAACGAGGTTCTCTACTTAGTTATATAGTAAGAAAATTACCTCGACGTGAATAAAGACGCGATAAAAATCTTCTACTCGTTAATTATTCATCGTTATAACCGTTTTCATAGAATAACGCGAATCCCCGCTCTGCGGGGGGGGGGGGGGGAGGGGTGTCGTGGGGCACGGGAGGGGGGGGGGGGGGGGGAGCAGAATACGATGAAAATTAAATAAATACGACTTTGAGTAATGGAAAATTAAGCCGTAAAATTTTGTGCAACGATTACGGGGAATGCGCGCGCGGTATAATATCTGAAATTGATAAGATTAAACACTTTTGATATGCAGAAACAAAATTTTTTTTCTCAGATGAACCACAACCAACCGACTAGAAAGTTATAATGCAGTGGTGGGTGTCACGGAGGGGGGGGGCTGGGGGGGGGGGGGGGGGAGGGTGAATATAGTGATGGAATTAATCAGTTATGTAATGGAGTAGGGGACGTGGTAGCGATCCAAGGGTAATTACTTAATCACAAGGTCACCCGTTGAAGAGATATATAGAGATGCTGTAAGGAGATGGGTGGATTATACTGACATTGGACTACGACCTGGATTAAATATTAATTCAAAACATTCTAGAGATAACTCCTACTCAGTGTTAGTTGAAATTTTCATTCTGATAGAGTTTAACATTTCAAAGAAACGTCGAGGATCAGGAATTAGAAGGGAGGGGGGGAAGGGGAATTGAAGTTTACGCCAATATTCTAATTGGGGTTAATCTAATCAAACACTTTCAAGGTTTGATTAACAAGTTTTGTATTAGCATCGTGAATAACGATCTTTGGGGACAAGTTTCAACATCGATACAGATTATATATATATATATATATATATATATATATATATATATATATATATATATATATATATATATATATATATATATATATATATATAAGGTTGTTAGATTTTTTTTTGTTTTTTTTTTTTGTTTTGACTGAAGAAAAAAATTATAAACTGTATAACGTGTTTCTTATAATTTGTAATCTTATATATGTATACGAAATTTTATATATTAATATCGCATGAATTAATACAAAGATAAAATAGAAATAAAATATAAAATTTAAAAAAAGAGAACAAGAATCTGAAAGTTATATACCGACGATTCAAAGTTTAAGAATATAACTTGAAATATATATACCTACCCTCGTATAATTGTTGTCATTATTTAGCTTGTATTTCACCCTGAAAATTCAACTTCTCTGGTTAATTGTACAATAATCGATGCTCCGGGTTGGTTGGTAAGTACAACCCATACCTTTTTTTTTAAACGGGAAAATAAATTAAGTGCAAATAAAATAAATATATAAAATGAAGAAGAAAAAAAAAAACAATAATAATTATTATTATTATTATTATTATAATAATAACACAGCTCTCTCTCGATTTCTCTTTCCTCCCTCTTAGGAGATAACGACTCTTAATTATTAAACGTTTATACAATTATAATGATCCAGTAGATATATCCGTACGTGAGATAAACTCTTAATTTATTATTTATCTCAATTGGAAGTTTAACGATTTTAACAATTTATTAAATTGAAAATAAAAATTATGAAAAAATATTTAAAAATAAAAAAATAAAATAAAAGAAAAATAAAATATCCACGTCAGCTGGTTGGATACGTATATATGTATATATATATATATATATATGTATATATTATATATAGGTATAACGTGCGGTAGGGACGAAACTTTTCTCAACGAAATCCTCGCGCTCTATCCATCTTACCTTTTAATTAATCAAAACTCTATGAATTATTCAACTAAGATCAGCCCTTTTATAGAGCTTATGAAAAGCACCGACGCGAACGGGACTTCGAGTCCCGTATAATAAAAAATAAAGAAAAAAGAAATAAAAAAAAAAAAAAAAAAGAGATACAGAAAATTTTACATATCAAAATTATTCCGTTTCCTAACAAAAAAAAAAAGAAATTTTATCTTTTATTTATTTATTTATTTATTTCCTTAATATCGATCTTGCTTCACTTTATCGGCAGATATTTTTTATAAAACTTTCATCCAAATTTGAAATTCAGTTTAATTTATTACTTTATTTATTCTTAAGCTTATTATACATACCATTTTTTAAATCGTTTAGTTTCTCGTAAAAATTCCGAGCGTTATGTTTTCGAATTTTTTAACGCGAAAAGGATGAAATGCTAGGTCGACGAATAACCGGGGTTTTAAGATCGCCACTTGTTCTTCCCCGTGACTACCATCCTCCGGATTTTACCACCCCCGGGGAACCCCCAAGCCCGCCTCGTCGGCAGTCGGCAACCGCTTCTCGACGTAGCTTAACCGTTTAAAAGGTTTCGCCTCCTGTTCCGGGATCTGTTCCGGGTCGATAGAGCTCTGTTCCTTTCCTTCCTGGTGGCTGCTATTGGTTGCAGCGAATCAGCATTTTTAAGATGAAGAAAAAAAGTATATTTTTTAACCTTGCATAAAACCTATAGGTCACACCTATACATATATAACATCCTATCGAATTAAATATCGAATAGATAATCCTAAAAATGATTAATTTTTACCGCAGTTAATATCCATCGAATTATAATACCTGCACGTGATAAATGTTTTTTTTTTTCCTTTTTCCCACTGTAAAATAAAAAAAAAAAAAAAAAAAAAAAACGCGAGAGGAACAACTGGCTGATATTTTTCGACGCGTGTATAACGCGTTCTTTATACTCTGTCGATGCTTAGTGGTATATATATGTAGTAGGTACATACATACATACAGCCCTCCTACTACTGCAAAGGGTTTTCAGAATAAGGGCAAAAAAAAAACAAAAAACAAATAAAAAAATAAAATAAAAGGGAAAGAATTTACCTATCAAAAGAGACAGCAAACTTCCAATATCATTTGGTTGGGAAAATAAAACTTTTTTACGTTTCTTAGCGAGGAGTAAGAGAAGAGAAGCAAAGGAAAGTGAAGAGAAGAGATGGGACGCGAAGCAATAAACTGTCAACATTTTTACGTATTATACATATATATGTATGTATGTATGTATGTATGTATACAGCTTGATATACGAAGTGGTCTTCGTTTTCTTGAGACAAGAATCTTTATTGTAATGTACTTTCAAATTTTCCAACAGTATTAAAAAAAATAAAAATAAAATAAATAAATAAATGAACAACAACAGTCTTTATTTTATACATTTTATATATCTTGACAATATTTTATCTATTTACTTGTTTATTCTTTATTAGGGTAAATTTTCATTCTCATCATATATAAAGGTATGCCTTTTACCTTTTAAAAAAAAATGAATAATACGTCTTATAAAATTTTTCCACAATTTTATATACCCCAGGGATTTTTATTGCTATTAATATTTATTATGATACATTATCATCGTATCCTATTTTAAGTAAACCATAACGAATTGGTATCAATTCCGTTTAACCCTAAGTTTTTAAATTCGAAAAAATTACAAAAGAATTTTATTTTGCGTCAGGATCGATTCTCTTTATCTCATTTCCATTCGAAATCATCAAGATACTCGATCCGTTTAGGTTTAATGGATTGAAAACCGTGTCAAGAAATGCATAAGTCTCTATTCTATCTACATAGATTTACACGTGGTGATAACAGTCCTCCTGATCACACGCAACCCGTACATCACGATGTAGTAATGCATGCATATCGAATTTTTTAATTCAACAACCCTGGATTACCTACAGAGACTGAAATACTCTCAAGGTCACGGTCAGTGCTCCCCTCGTCAACAGAATCTGAAATAGTATCGCCATCTCGCGGCTGAATTCACGAACTATGTCGCCCGCCCAGCACCATTCTACATGCAACCCGCATAACATTATTGATATTGAATTTACGGTTGCATATACTAAGGCGCACCTAGTTTAGGGCACATTAACGGCAAAAGTAGTGCACCAATTCGGCCACGAGATGGCAATACCATTACATATTCTTTGACTTTACCCTCCATGTTACTGTATATCAAATATCGATACGGTGAAGGTATATTTCATTTTATATTATAAATCTCTAACTTACCGCTTTGAAATAATAGATGTGTAAGGTTTTACCTCTACTGTTCATAAACTCGAGCCGTTTTCGAACTGTATCGCCTTTTTTAAACTCTCCTCATTCAGCAATCATTTTTTCCAAACTGTCCTTAGAAAAGATTGGTCGATTGGTGCTGGGGAGTTTGGAAAAAAGCGATGAAGAAGAGTTTGAAATCAAATGACAATAAAGTGTGCGAATTTAAATAAAGGTTAGTTGCGAAATTCTATGATCTTGTAACTCGACGCATTTAAGAAAAACGAAAATTATTCCCGCCGTCACTCTACCTTACCGATGATTTCAGACACTACTTTTGGCGGGAAAAGGCTGTGGATTCCCCTCAGTTTAAATTGATCGTAGAATCATAAAAGCTGATTCACGTAGTTTGAAACTTGTTTTTAGCCATTGCTTGATTTATTATTCATGTTTTATGATGAAAAGATATTGGATATTTCTTACCTTGTCTTTGATCCGAGAAAAAACATGTTTTTTTTTTTTTTTTTGAGAATTGGAAAACGTGGTTTAATAATGAAATAAAAATACATAATAATATAATAATTTAACTATTACTTTAATTTTCTCATTACACACAGTTTTTATTTTCATTTGATTTATTTATTCGTTTATTTTATTTTTTCATTCTTTTATTTATTATTTATTATTTTATTTTTTGTCGCTATCTATTCGTTAATATAATATGTACAATAAATTTGTATAGAAAATTAACTAATTAATTAATTAATTAATCAGTTAATCAATTATGTAATAATACTAATAATAATTCATGTCATTGATAATAGTAATAATCGTTAATTTCAAACATACAAAAAAAAAAGAATAATTCGATTAATAATTTGCAACAAACAAAAATCAGATAAAATAAATCAAAAAAAAAAAAAAATAACGGTCTCTTATTCTCCCCTAAAAATTTCATTTATCACACTGTCCTTAGATTTAAATATACGTAAAATCCTGCTATATAATTCAGACTTAAACACTAAGAAAAAGAAAAACAAAAAAAAAAAAAAAACCATATCTATCCTATTTATAAAGTAAATTGCATTATACAGCTAAAGCAGTAATAATAATTATTGAAATATATTCAATCGACTGAGTAAACGCGTTGATATTCATGATAATAATCATAATAATAATAATAATTAAAAAAAAAGACCGACTGCGTTTACAGAGTCAAGTAAAATCCTAATTTTTATTTTTTTTTATATATTTTAGACACTTTCGTGTATCGGTTATTACCCTCAATGTCATGTACAAGCTTCCGATACTGATTTGATATACATATACAATACTTATATAATAAAAATAAATTTTCTACTAAATTAAACATAATCGATGGCCTCTCATCGGAGACATAGATATTTTATCACTTTCCCATACACAATATACACATACAGGATAAGTTTTTACTAAATAATCATCATCTATACTCTTATATATATTATCTATCAATGATAAGTCCTTTATACTGCGATTATACATCCTAAATTCGGATGAGTTGAGTATTTAAATAAATTGACGGGTCTGATATACTTAGTTTGTCATATTTAAAACATGATGAGCACATACGAGACGTCGTATAATTATTATTATTATTATAATGTTTTTTTTTGTCTTCTTTTTTCGTTTCTTTTCTTGTTTTTACAATGAAATATCTACACGATTTTAAACTACTAATTTTAATAATACATTGTTTAATCAATTGATACTATTTAGAAAACAAAACTTTTTGTTTTCATCTTTTATCACGAGATAGATACGCGAACAAAGTTACCAATTCATTTTTTAATCAATCTAAAACATTCTTCCCTGACAATGAAATGGAGAAAAAAAAAATAAAATAAAATAAAAAAACGTTCAAGCAATAACTAATTATCAACAATTCTTTCTTATAAAGACAAACGTATCCTGTTTCAATTATATATTTACTAGAATGAATTTTTTCACCTTATTATATTGTATAAATTATAATCGACGATGTAAAATTATTATTTATAATTATTTGTGACTAAATATCAGCAAAATATGTATACAGATAGTGTAATTGATTAACGAGTTAAATTAGCCCCAATATAGTCCTAGGCTTTGAAAAATATCAACTAAAAAAAAATATATATAGTAGACATAATATTAGGCACTTATGTTCGGTCAAAATAGAATAAACATTTTTTTGTTTTTTGTTTTTTTAAACCACTTTTTTGCGCCTTCGTGTGCAATTATTTGTTTGTGTTATTTTTTTCTTGCTTTCCATTTTTTCTTTTTCTCTTCCTTTATGTTTTTTTTACAGCTAGATAATCTCGAGAACGTTGGATCGACTTTTATATCATAAAACAAATTCAATAATATCATTCCTCAATAAAATAAGGGCTTGTAATAATAATTTCTAGAATTTCAAATAAGATGAAAATTGTCTTAAAAAAAAAAAAAGTCGAGTTCTCTAGATTATCTTATCAGTTTAAAATCACCTAATCTTTCAGCATCTATCAATCATAACTCAGATCCTTTAGCTCTGTGTAGGCGACTCGTTTTCTGTAGCTACTTCCACTCCCTGCACCGTTTGTAGTCTTCCTATTAATCAACGTTGACGGACCTGGCGAGTGATACTGTCGACTCTTGTAAACGACCATACTGAAATTGTAAAATAAGAAACCTTAAAGCGACCTTCTATGTACTCAGAGGAAAAATTAACGAGTTTACGCAATACGCAAAGTTTCACATGCGTGGGTTGATTAGAATAGAACGTTTTACCTTTCTGGCTAATCTTTAATAATTTTCTACAATCTAATCTAATCTATTACGGGTTGATTTTAATCTAGGTCATTTTACTGCTCACTAAGGGGATGATTATTATTGTTCTTAATCTTTAGACTTGTCAGTTAATCTCAATTCAACAAAAGCAAACAAAAAAAAAAGATGTTCAAAATACGAATAGAAATTAACAGATTAATACAAATTACATTGGAACGTGTAATATTTCAGACATGAGATACCCTCCATGCAATAAATCCCACAGTAAGTTCATAAATACAGCAGAAAATTAAAAATGGGAAGGATCGATAACAGTTTTTGGTTTTTGTTTGTTTCTTTCTTTTTTTAGGATCCAACAATAATTTATTAGGATTCGGAGTTTTACAGGGATTTTATATATATTTATAATTATTCAACAAGTTCTTGGATTTGGGAACAGGGATGATCATGCCTTGACGATTATTAGATTTCCAAAATATTTATTCAAGGGATATTAGGAGGTAATATTAGTTTATTATTAAAGTTCCAAAAAAATAAGATATTCGTCTCGTTTTTTTTTTTTTTTTTTTGATTTTTAGCCAGTTAAATGAGAACGAAAAAACCCATTTTCCATGCATTTTAAGTATACATATATACACGTATATATACAATGTAATTTCATTTAGAAATTATACTTTGATGCATATTCGACCATTGCATCGTTATAAAATATAAACGTATTTATATGAAAAATAAATTAACTGTAAGATAACACCATAAGCATGCCTATGCCTAAAATTTTTACCCAATTAGAAAAAGAAAAAAGATACTTCTTACTTCTTATTGTTAATTAAATAAATATAAGTTTGTTAAATATTAACAAATATATTTTTACCATTATTAATATTATTATTATCATAATTATTATATTATTATTATTATTATGATTATCGGTATTAGTATATCTCCAGACTAATAATTTTTCCATATCCTTTTTTTTCATTGTATAATTAAAAAAATGCGCTTATAAGCTTTTTAGTTAAAAATGCCATGCTTTCAATCCGTTACAGTAAATTAAAAATTGGAGTAATCCTGAATCAGCGAAATTTGTTTAAGTAGGGAATAAGGTGGATGGATTGCTTAATTAATATAAATATAATTTAATAAAGTTATAAACAGATTATAGCTAGTAAAGTAAAAAGGCGCATGCATATATCCAAAAGATTTTTTTTAAATTATAAAAAAAATTCAATAATTATCTCAATGGTAAATAATAATAAAAATCCTTCAAATATAATGTACATGATAAGAGAAATGCGTAAATAAATTGTAAAAGAGTTAGAAAATAAATAAAGAAAAGGGAAAAAAAAAAAGAAGATAAATACTTAACAGTATTGATATCATATCTGAAGGGGAATCTAATTGTTAGAAACTTCCTCAAAGGACTAAGAGTACAAAGGGATGCAGTTTTTTTCCTTTTTTTAATATGTACAGCTGCTCATTTTTCTAATTTTTTTTTTTTTTTTTTGTCTCATCATTCACACATCGCGATTAATTATCATTCAAACTATTTTTACAGAGTCATGCGTAGCGAGTGAATATTACATAACGATTCAGACGTAACTTGACTTCCTATTAATTAATAAAACGCAATTAAAAGCAATGAATAAACATCAATAAACTAGCACCTGCGTCCTTAATATCGACGTATATGTTTATGATATCTTCTATGTATGTACATTGGCAGAGAATAATTGGAAGTAATCATTTAATCATTGATTTTTTTTTCCTACCTCTAATCCCTTCGATCTATTCCATCTAGTTTAATACTGAATTTTTACGACCAATTGATGACAAAGGATACCGTTCTACTTTTTCAATATTCTATGAGTTGCAAATTCGCATTTGAAGTAATATAATTCTTTCTAATTTGCTGACACTACTATATCATCAACATTAAACGCTGATGCAGCGTACCTATTTAAAGATTGCGACTGATTGCAAAACGTCGAAATTATTCCATACGTACTTTCCTAAACTATGACAAAAGTCATCGACCCAAAAGAAAATGCCTTTAAATTACTAATACTTATTTTTTTTTTGGATAAAGGGGTATTGTTATTTTTTTTTTACTTTCTATTGGAATTTTTTGTTTTGTTTTTATACGACTGCAGGAATCTATCAGACCAGATGTGTATCTGAAACGAGAAAAAAGGAGAAGGTATCTGTAGCAAATTTGAACCATTTTTTAATACAAAGAACATTCGTTCTCTCTTTTTTTATTTATCAATATATCAAATTCGTTGGGTACATACCTCACCCTATAAATCCTGTTGCTAGTGATATAATAAGCACCAAAACTCCTGATAGTAGTTGTCCCGTTGTAGAGACTCCTGCTTGCTGGCTATACGATGCACTGGAAGAACCACCGTCTGTGAAAGTGTCTGCGGCTGTCAGTTTATCTCCGTAAAGATACATCAGGTCTAATACTGCGCCGTTTGACCATCCGAATCCTAGTTGAACTTCGTACTCACCGCCGCCTCCTTGACCACCTTGGACCGTAGCGTCATACTGAAATAATAAAAGCAAATTTTCAATGAATACCAAAGTATGAAAGTGAACCGGAAAACGAATGAATGTAGAATTCTTAATATCTCACCTTCTCAAACATGGCGTTTGTTGCATTAAATACTAAATAGTTGTTACGGACCCATCTCTGGGCTATTTCTTGGGCTAATTCCTGAGCCCACGGATCACCAGTGTTATTTAAACCTACGATTACAATCCACTGTAAAGGCGCCCAGGCATTTGGATAGTCCCATTGTTCTCCGGTGTGTTCAAGAGTGGCAGGAAGACCGCCCATATTAACCATAACTTGGCTTTTTTCTAGGTACTTCATGAGCTTTGATGCATGATTTTCTAGATTCGTAGGATCGTAGCAACGTGTCCATAGAGGCGCGACGTTTGTGGGATAAAAATAATCCCGTTTAATGTCATTTATCAAATCGTAGTCTAGCCACGTGCCGACTTCGTCATGCCATAGAACTGCAGTTACAGCCTTTTGCCATTCATCAGCAATTTTCAAGTACTTATCAGCCTCACTCGTGTTACCAACTTTGGTGTTAAACTCCGCGAGTAAAATAGCGTTACCGTATATTATAGCGTTTAATTCAACAGCAATAATTTCGTTCGCCTTAGTGTGCGTTAAATTACCTATAAATAAAAAATTCAATCACCTTATTAGTTCAAAAAAAAAAAAAAGATAAATCGCTCCACAATCATTTAATCATAATTATCAAGGGCAAACTATTTATTCACCTTTATTTGTACCATCGGGCGCAACAAACCAACGACTTGAAAAATCCCAACCGGATTCAGCAGCCGTTTTTAAGGCTCTATAATAATCGTATCTCTCTTCATCGGTACGAAGTGTTTGGGCAGATTCGTAATCCTCCCTAAACGATCGGAAAAATTCATTTTTTTTAAATCTTTTTGTTATACGCGACGCCATTAACGGAAAATATTATTTCCCTTCTCACACTCGCGCAATAAGTAGCTAACGATCGGTATAAACGTTTTTTTTATCGTGCAGGCGATACACAATCGGCTAAAAATCATTTTTTCTAAAATAGAATCGTACTTTGAGAGATATAAGCTCTCAAACTCTTGAGGTGGACAACAGCGCCGGTGATATCCGCCATTTTACCCTCCCCCCTATTTTTCCCCGCGTGTTTTTACCCCTCATTTATTATCGTGACTACTGATTAATATTTTACCTGTAAGATTCGGGTCTCGGTCCACTAGACTGTTCGTAATATCTAGCCAGGGTGTAGGTCACGCCATCTTTGTCAACGGTAACGGTATGATTAGTCATCCAAAAATTAAACTCCTTTTCAAGAATTGGTAAATTTTCTACGAGCCAGTCAGTATCATCAGTAGCGTCCAGATAAGCCTTGACCATCGGTATTAACAAGGGTGGATGTGATCTCATATTATAATAAATTCTACCACCATTAGGAATGTGGCCTATCCTTTCAACGACGCTTACAAAATTTGACAACATCCCTCGTACCGTCGTGTACATTTCTGAATGTAAAAGGCCTTTTACAATCCAGTAAGAATCCCAGTAATAAAATTCCAAGAATCTACCACCCGGTACGATAACAGGATTAGGAACGTATATTATCGAGTAAAGATCCTGATGGTCTCTGACTTCGTCTTTCATTTTTCTTCCCAACATTTTCCAAATCTCGTTTAAATCATACGCAAACTTGTTCAATACTGGGTCCAATATATTTTCTAAAAATTTTGGATTCTCCTTCCAGTCCGTTGGATCCCAGTCGTCAAACTCAACCCCACGATGTTCGAACGTACTGTTTACGAATATTGCGATTTCATCTCTCGTCGGTGAACCTCCGGATCGTTCCATGAACTGATCGAACAACGCGAGTGTCTCGTTCTGCGGATTGATCATCTTCATATCAACGAACGTTTTCGAATCGGTAAATATCGCAGCCATCTGTATCGTGTGAAGTAAGTTCCCGTGACAGTAGATAGGACTGAAATAAGGCATTCATTTATAAACCACTGCCAAGAAAATCGGGATTTTAATTCACCAGGGGAGTGGAAAATTTATAAGCTCCAAAAAAATCTCTCCTACAGGATTTTGGGAAGAGGTGATTGTCCACGATTTTGAGACGACTCAATACCGACGAAAAAAATTCGCAATCAAAAGACTATTTCGAATTTTTGGAAAACCGTTAAGGTTTTTTAGTAGTTTCTTTTTTTTTTTTTTTTTTTAGGGTCCCTATATTTTTGACTTTGGAATCGAATACCACATCAAATTTTGTTTCCCCTTTCCTAAACCCTCCAACTTTTGTATAAAAAAATTTATCGATAGATATTATCGCCCTGAATCGATTGAACCCAATCACCCTGTACAAATAATATTCAACGAAGGCGAAATGGGACCGGGTTTATAAATACGCACATAGTACGATTGTTATCTTAACAGTTAATTGCGAAATAGGGATTGAATAATCACGTGACACCACTTACCTGTCGCATGGAGGAAGACGGCTTGATTCGTCAATACGATTTGACGTAACGGTCGTTGCACAGACCAACGTAGCGGCTCCAAAGAGCACGCTAACTATTAACAGTATAATATTATTCGTTGAATTTATTATCGGCACCATTATCCTCAATAATCAAAAGTCCTTTATTATTATTATTATTATTTATTATTAATCTTGTATTATATCTCCTTTTCAAAATTCTCTCTAAAACTGAACTGCAGCAGCTTCTTCTTCTTCTTCTTTTTCTTTTTCTCCTTCCTTTACTTTTATTGCTTTTCTGCACAGTATTTAGTCTCTGTTATTTTTTTTTTTTTTTTTTTTTTAGAATACCCTAATCACGATCTTACACGTCAGCGCCAACAGCAACCTTTCATCATTCCTGAATAAGAGAATGGAGAAAAATAATCGTTATATGGACATAATTAACAAAAAAAAAAAACAAATTGACCTTTACGATCATTCGTCGGAGTTATAAATTAAGAAATTTAAAATCTCAATATAAGAATGGTGGAATTCTTTGTAAAAATTTTCAACTCGATTCTCTATGGTATATATTTTACGGTTGATCTATTAGTGGACTTTGAATGAGTGGCAGGCTGAGCTTAGCTTAGCAATGATAGTCACAAGACACGAAACCACAGTATGTAGTTAGTTTATAGATACCTGATTTTGGCGCAACCATCTCTAGTACTTAAAAATAGTATAAGAAGTTTGTTACAGAAACAAGACTAGTATACCTGCACCTACGTGCCAAGTTTAACTTTACTCAATTATACTTATATATATACATATATACATATATCGTTACTTAGTACATAGGTATAATATTATTCGTAAATCTGTTAATATAGATTTAAATTTTGAAAATATCTAGACAGAAATTCGTTAATGATGACGATGCTGATGTGTACATATGAATGTATATATATATACTATATATACATATATATTTCCTTGAGGTTTTTCCAAACGCTACGCATATCAGAATCGTATCTTTTATTTCTCTACTTCTGTATATTAACTTCTTTGAGGAAATTTTTATCGAAACTGTATATATATGTATTTAAAAAAGTGGAATTTTTTTTTTTTTTTTTCTTTACTTTTCTTTTCTTATTTTTATTTTTATGAATAAAAATCTACCGCAATATCGAGGCTATAGGTGTACTGACGTAACTATATGTCTACTCACTAGGCACGACCTTATTATACCACGTCAATATATAGATATTTACGTTCTAAAAAACACGTGCAAATTATTTTTATATTATATGTATATTCTGAACTGGGTTTAATTTAAGTAACGATATTTAATTTTGGACTATGAAATATAATGAATGATATGATATGTGTCATATTGTAGGTATGATCGTGTATCAAAGGTCGTAAAAAAATTTATAATATCTACCTGTTGGTCCGATTATAAATTTGATAGTAGATCTCTTCTTCGTATATATGTTTATCGCGTATCCTTATCTCAAATAAAACTTATATAGTATATATGGATTAGGTATATATTTATTTCTCGTTTTATTATATGTCTGATCAAGAAGTAATAAGGATAAAGAAAAAAAAAAAAGAAAAATTACTCAAAAACTATATAATTTATATTATACATATACGACGATCACGATAATACCAAAAAAAAAACCGTGTTTCTAAAAATAAATAAATAAATAATAACAATAAACCGTAATTTAAAATAAAAACTAAAACTAGTATATATATCAAATATTAATATTTGATCTTTATATTCCGTAAAATAATATAAATGAAAAACCCGATTACAACAGTGCAGTAGTGCATCCGTTTCTTTACGCTGCAAATTGCAAACTGCAGAGCTGTTGCAGCGACGAAAACCACACGGGCACAACCAACAGTCTGTGCAGTTTTTTTTTTTCTTTCTTTTTTTTTTTTTTTCTTTTTATGAAATGAGAAGGTTGTGCGGGGTGGGAGGAGGATGAGATAGAACGGAAGTGGGGGAACTTTGAGGTTGGTCAAGTGGGAACTACCTCTCGTACGTTGTCGGGAAGTATAAATGTATACGACTGTTAATTCTCGACTGTGAGATAGACAATCGCGAGAATCGGTTTTTAAAATAAACCTACACGTCCGTGCGGTTACATCAGCCGATAGAGCGAGCCTGCATCGAGCCGAGCCCCCAGGAACTAAAGAACGTCATTGGTCAGCCAAGCAAGCCTCTTAAGAATAATAAACAGGATTTGTATTAGTTAAGTCATTTTTTTTTAATCGAATAATCGTTTTAAACTATACAAGTATACAGACACTGTACTGCAAAACAATTTATACTATAGAATATTGATGATATTAAGTATGCGCGTTGGTAATAAGCAGCTGATCATTCTATACGAACAAATTGATCGAAAAATATGAAAATTTTTTTGTTTTTAACGATTATCTCGACAACGTTAAGGAATTTTGAAAATAGTTTCGTATAAAAGTTGTAGAGTTAAAAATTTTGCGTCAAAAAATATACTCGGAAATTAATTTCCGTTTAGTATTTACGGAGTGGGAAGGAATTTTCCGATTTTTCATTGTATAAATCGTTAAATTCGTTATTACTTTGTAAATAATGGACGAAAATCAACTTCTGATGACATTTTTTGACTCAAAATTTTTAACTCTACAACTTTTGTACGAAACTTTTTTCGAAATTCCTTACCATTGTTGATATAATCGGGATACGAACAAAAATTTCGTTTTTTTTTTTTTGTTTTTTTTCATCAATTTTTACGATTTCCCGAGAATTTTTTATCCTGAAAATTTGTGTATAGTATTCTTGGGTGTAAAACGAAAATGAAATCAAGTTTGCAGCGATTTTAAAAAATTTTACAGGTTCAAACCTTGGTTTAATAAACTATATTTGGTCATAAAGGTATACGTTTCTTTAAAAATAGAATTTTCAGTGTTTTATTTCGTATATATATAATATTTGTTGTACAAATATTGTCGGATATATAAATAAAATTTATTATCAACTTGGTAATGAAGACAAGTGTATACAAAAAATAAATAAATAAAAAAAAAAAATTTAACATAATTGAAAAATGTAAAATGTAGGTAAAAATGAAAAAAAAAAAAAAAATAATAATAATAATAACTGATAAGAGGCTAAAGAAACGTCATTTTTATTTTTATTTTCTCGATATGTATGTAATGTATGTACATACGTACGTATGTAATAAAATATAAATCGAATCGGTCAATCGTTCGTTAACCTTATAAATTAAATATTAATAAATATTGTATATAGATGTATATATGTATATAAGAACGAGACGTATATGACGTATATAAATATGATGTTCGAATTGTATATAGATATTATACACACCCACCCACACACACACACACACACATCTGCATCGTTGAAGAGATCAACTACTTTGTTATTGTTCCAGTTATAAAAAGCAAAAAAAAAAAATTAAGTATTATAACGTTTATGATAACTAGAAAATATTACAGATATAGGTACATACATATATGTATAATATTCTACGTATGTAGATATACAGATATATATATATATATATAGGATACGTGATAAAACACACCTCATTTCCTGTTTTATTATACCTATATATGTACGAATGCATATGCACGTATCTATCTATAACCGATACGTTTATTGGATACTTAAAACAGCAGTCGTGATAATGAAAAAAAAAATTAAAAAAGTCAAAAAAAGCAAAAAACATCAAACTGCAAACGACACCTCAAGAGATTTTTCAGAAACGGCGTCACCATGTGGTGCAATAATCTGAAATATTTAAATATCGAGTGTGTCCTTCTGCTATTTTTCTTTTTTTTTCATTATTATTATTATTATTATTATTATTTATTGGTTATTTTTTTTTTTTTTTGGACAGCGAATAATATGGTAGACATAGTAGTCTGTTATACCTATACGTAGATGATGATCGTGCGGTGATGAAAAAAGAAGGCACGACGAAATTATTGCAAATGTATTTAACATTGCCAAGAAATCCGCAATTCGTCGTCTTACATTTTATTTCGTAATTTTGTGTATTATTACTATCATGCATATTGTAATATATGATATAGGTATGCACATACCTACACGTATGATGTATTAAAGTCAGCCAATAATAAACCGACTATTTTTTATTTATGTAACTATTTTTTTTTTTTTTTTGTTTTTATGTTTTCGAAGATTTTTTCAAAAACTTGTTTTTTATGGATCAAATTTGTAAAACTCGAAAAATCTGAGCTCTTAATTTTAATATTTAGAGATGCCTCGTCTCGACACTTCTTCCAGCTGTAATCGTATAATGTAAGCGAAGTACGTCAAAAAATGACAAAAAAAAAAAAAAAAATGAATAAAAAACGTCCATAAGAATAATAAACTGTATATTATATAGGCATCTATGTATACATAGGTGTATATTATACAACGTGAGATATATAAACAGTTGTAAAGTAACATGTAACGTGTTTTATTATTCAAACAATCGCGTTATTAACACTCGCAGCTTAAACCAACAGTAACAGAATTACTTTACGTATGAGCTTTATATAAGAAATAAAAGAAAAAAAAAAAAACTGAATTATTGAACAATTTTTAAAGAAATAAGCATACCTACATACCTACACGAAAATTGAATCTTAAATAATTTTTTTCATTTCTATTGTCATTGGCAAGAAACGCCCTATATATTGACAAATGACAATTTTATACGGTGCATTTTATCCCAACTCGATCTGGATATATTTATAATTTTTTTCTCTTATTGGCAAGCAATCCCCTATATATATGTACACATATATCTATAGTGAGTCTCGCGTAACGAGCTCCTGTTCTCATCATATCACTCCCCATACATACCAAGTCGCCTCATAAAAAGTTGCGCTTCAAAAAGTAAAAAAAAAAATATATCGAAGTATAAAGTAGGTATATAACGATCTATAAAGCCCAAAAGCTATATGTATACATACATAATTATTATATTGGAGGGGGTCTTATTGTACTGTCGTCGTCGCGATCTCAAATAAAATAATCCCCTATACAGTCTCCTCGCCTCGCGGATTATTATTATATTACTGACGTGTCACTGTAGCGTTGCAATAACCTATATCCAGTTACATATAGGTATGTATATTGCATTGAAAGTCGTCAAAGTTTGCAGAGCCTACATCATATTATATACATATATATATATTTATATCTACCGTGAGAATCACGTGAAACAATACAGTCGGAGCGCGCAGGCGTCGAATAATACGAATTTTATGGATATAACCAACTCGTTGAAAATTTCCCTAGAGTTGTTGTTGATTGTTCAGATTGTTGAACTCTGCATATCCTAGGGATTTTTTAGCGTGATAAGTTTCCTATCCCTAAAAAAAAATCGTATTATTCGACGCATGCGCGCTCCGACTGTATAGTTTCAAGTGATTCTCACGGTATACGTATATCTTTTTTTTTTTTTTTTAATTATAATAATTGATTTTCATTTACATATTTACATTATTAATTATTCGATTACACGTATATGACTTTTTTTTCGTTACTTTCTCTTCCGCGTGTATAGGTTGTATATCGTATTCTGCTGTAATATGTCTGAAATGCATCATCATCAGGTTGACGTCATGCGAAAGCACCAGCCGCACGTGGTTTGGCGCACGCACGCACGCACGCACGCCGGACACGCGTTTGTAATATTCTAGTTAAATCCAATTCTTATAAAATGGATCGCGGTCAGGACACATATACCTATATATATCTTGCGATCATTTTTCCGTTAGGAAAATTATCTAAGTCCAAATTGTTATATTATATGAAGATAAAAAGAGATGCGATGCATTTTTTTTTCCCCCTTCAGGAAAATAATTTTACATCTTTTAATTAATAATGTGATCTTCATGACCTATTTAATTTTAGATATTTTATTACACATTTTCCTTATTATCAGTAATATATTATTATCAATATTATTAATTAATTAATACATAATACATATACCTACACGTACATATTTTAAAGAAATAAACGAAAGAAAAAACCTGCAATTAACCGTTACACTTACTTTTTTTTTTTTTTTTTCGTTTTTTTGAAGACAGAAAAAAAATATAACGCCTTTTCCCGTTCCGCTATTTCTCCAAGGTTCACTCGAGAAAGTGTTTAGTACGATAATCGAATCGCTCAGCTGGCCGGCCTTCTACGAGGCTATTGCACACATAATAAAATGTGCATTTATTGAAAGTGATCGCGATTTTAGTTTAAATTAATAATAATAATATTAACAATATTGATAATAATATATTACTGATAATAAGGAAAAATGTGTAATAAAATATGTAAAATTAAATATATAACGAAAATCGCATTATTAATTGAAAGATGTGAAATTATTTTCCTCGAGGGGAAAAAAAATACAGCGCAGCTCTCTTTATCTTCATATAATATAACAATTTATAACTAGATAATTTTCCTGTAAGAAAAATGATGGCAATTTTTTTTTTTTTTTTCTTTTTTATATAATAATTAACCGATTTATGTATATTGTTCATAAATTGTGTTTATAACACTCAATAAATATTAGAATTGAATATAATGAAGTCGAGCATAACGCTGCATCTTTTCAAGAAATCTTTATCACGTAACAGTTATTATACAATAACTTTAAAGAATATGAATAATAAGACACATCCGAACAAATAATTTGAATAAATTATTACAGACTGATGTCAGCACGTACAATAATTGTTAATTTAGTCAACAAAATTGTTTCTTTGGATTCTTTTTATTTTTATTTTATATTTCATTTCTTATTTTAACGAATTGATCCACTGAGATTGTAATCTTTTTGTTATTTTTCCTTGAACAGTATAAACGATTCTTAATATTCTTCAGAATCTCAAGTCATATGGATATTTGTTATCAAACTATAAAATAAAAAATAATGATAATAATAATAATAATAATAATGATTTTTCACTTATAAAAATCATTTCAATGAATTGTAATAATCATATCAACTTACTGCGTACAAGTACTCAATAATTCCATGCCTCTGTTATGATATTATTAATCCTTAAATAACGACAAGATATCTACCATAGATTAAAATTATCTATAATTATTTCATTTAAAACAAAAAAACACAACACGAATTAAACAGCACGAATTGTCTTGTCTATTATCGAAGACAATTGTATGTGAACTGAGAAATTTCAAAGTATACATATATAATATATATATAACGTATGTATTTATCTGTGAGGATTTTTTTAGATAGTAATTAAAGGGCAGAGAATCTGGTAAGGCTGTTCATAACCAGCATTGTACTAGCATTTCTGTATTTTGATAAATTTACCTGCGCAATGCAAATAATTGATCCTAAGAGAACTAAGGAGAATATATATTCACAGCGCAATAGCTAAGCTAATCAAGAACTCTGATACCATGTAATTGATTCTCCTTCGAGTTGATTACATAACAAGCCTATTGCACAATCCTGCTTTGTTGACTAGATGAAAAATAACTTACTTCCTGGCATAATGCCTTGCTTGGAGTTCGCAGTCCATCGTCGTAGTCTACTGCTTATTTTTCTCCATATCTAATTCCATTTTCAGTTTAATTTTCATATTTCAGACATAAGTAGACCCAAATATGTGTAATAAAAAAATAAATAGAAAATAATAGAAATACCTTTGTGATGTATTATCGGTGTTAAATAATAATAATAATAATAATAAAAATTGATGACAAGCAAGTTTTTTTTTATTCGCAAATATGTTTCATAAACTAAATGATAATCTATCGGTTCAAGAGTATCGACGATAATCCGTAGTACCTGCTTCTCAAAATGTTCTTGAAAATTTATGATTGATTGATTGATTAAATTTTTCTTTATTAAAAATATTCAATGCTGACAAATAACAATTCAATCAATGTCTACAGGGTACTACATATAATCCAATCATCATTTGATTATGATAAGATTGCTCTCTGCTATTGTCATATATTTTTCAATAAGATTTACAACTTCTTTTTGAACATTATTTTCTCAGTAATAAAATTTTTATTCTATTAACCAGCTAATTAATCGTCTATACATATAGGATAAACCCTTATCATTACGATTAGTTAATTTACGTTGTTAATAAGAATTTTCTTTTCTATTTTTTCCATTTTTTTTTTTTTTTTGTTTTTTTTTTCCGTTTTATATTCCTATACTCAAGAGATTATCTTTTTAATGACACTTATAACAACGAATTTGAAAACATGACCTTTCAGTTTATAATATTTCATCATTTTCTTTATTTAAAATATTAGATTAGCGTAACTATCCAGCAGTGGATAGAAAAATAATCTCTGAAGTTATTGCTCCGTTTTTCAATATAAAAAAGAATTATACATGTTGATTTTTACAAGGGGATTATTAACTGCATACAATTTCCTTCGTTTATAAAGAAAATTTCAAACTCTATGATATAATGTTTACATGTTATAGTGATATTAATTAATTCAGAGTTTTGATACTCACGGGATTTTTTACGCCGATAAAAAGATGAATAATCCTCATTGTCTAGTCTCCGTACTGCGATGAAATGAAAGAGAAAATAAAAAACAAAGTGTTAAAATTTTCGCAATAGACAAATAGGAAGAACAAAACGGAAATAATTTTTTTTTTTTTTTTTCATTTCAAACGCAACACTTTCGAATCTTTTTAAAATGTTCGAAGACAAAGGAAATTGTTCATTTATTTTTCGCCTGTTTTTTGATTTTTTGGGAGGGGGGGAGGGGGGGGGGGGGGGGCGTTGTTTCATTATCTTTACTATTACTACTACAATCATATAATACACAGCTGAGTAAATATTTTCAGCATATAACCTGTACAACGTACTCACCTAGTTGTCATTTTTACCCCGATGAAGAGAAATCAAAATAAAAAAAATAAAAAAACCTGAACGATGATTCACGATTTGTATTAATACCTATATATTTATTTATTTATTTCCTTTTCTTTTTCTTTTTTATTAATTATTTTTTATATACAAATTTTTTAACACGAAGATTTAATTTCTTGCAAATCACAGCACTCTGTACTTAACCTCAAAATAGAGAATCGAATTATTACGTATTGTCTTTTTATTAACGCCCGCGTTATGTGACAATGATGTTAGACGATAATTGTTATTAATTCATGCTGTTATACGTATGATAGTTATACTGAAAATTTTTAACCGTTAATTATGCAGTCAATTTATTTTAATAATTATTACCGAATTGACGCGATCCACAGAAACCGCAGTAACACTACCGACGAACAACGCGATTGAACGCGAAGTGGTGAAACGGTGGATTCCCCGTGAACTCGTTCACTTGTTTCAATGCTTAAAGCGGTGAATAACGAAAATGATAGACCATCGAATCGAATGAATAAACGATAGGTTAATGTATGTGTATTTATGAACTGGGTCTAATTATCCTTTGCAATGTATTGCGTTATTAGATGAAAGGAAGACAAGGATAAAGCACATGACCGGTCAAATCAGTTCGAAGAACTCCCCGCTCGGGGTTCAATGAACCGGAAACCGCAAGAACCAGACTAAAGAAATATTTCCAATAATCGAACAAAATTTACAATTAAATAAAGAAAAGAAAAGGCCGAAAATAATTTTGTAGATTCTAGTCTTCGCGGTTTTATCATACCGAAACGCTACGGTATGCAACGAAATATCAAAAGAATAATGATTAATGGAGTTTGTACCTATATAGGAATTAGATATGCACTGCGGTTGGGGGAAGCACAGTTCATACCGGAACTATGTTGCAAATTCAAAAGTTTGAATCAGTTTTTTTCTTTTTTTGATAGAACCTAGACGATCGAAAACCGCTCATAAATGAGAATATTAAACTTAACTAACTCATTCTTATTAAGTATAGTAAATGAATTAAATATCTTACTCTATGACGTTTATAAAACGAATTTCACATTATATATATTATAATAATAAATAATGAATGAATAAATGAATATTATAAGATTAGATTGTCAGAAAACCAGTCTTAATATAGCGTTTTATTTTATCAAAGACAGTCGTTTAAAATATACTAAAAAAATGTTTTTTTTTTTTTTTTTTTTCACTCTTACATACTACACGTAGTATTTATAGTATTATATGTATGTATAATTTAGGATGGTACCTATTTTGAGTATTTTTGAAATTTAATATTGATATTAACACCTGCCTCAAAGCGACTAAAGTTTTAAATGCAAAATACATATGTATATGTATTTTTGTGCATCGATTGTATGAAAATTGTTATCTTACGTAAAAATTGATAAAAAAAAAAAATTATCTGAAACTTGGCACGCTTGTTGCCAACAACAAAAGCTACAAAAAGGTGCTTATTGTTTTTTTTTTTTGTTCGAAAGTAAATTTCTGACTCATCGCGAAAACAAAGAAAAAAAATTAATATAAAGTTCGAGCTCAAACTTTACAAGCATTTTTTTTTTTTTTATACATGTGAAAGGATTCTGCAGGACGGCCTTATTAAATTGTAATAATACCCAAAATAAGAACTACATTCTAAATTGTATATGTATGTATGCATGTATAGGATACACACGTACAATCATACATACGTTTTGCACAGAGATAAATGCTTCGATACATACTTTATGTTTTTTCTTGTTGTTTTGCTCAAAACAAAAATTATTGATTAAAACAATTATCATTTCATCCCCATCATTTCCTATATTGTTATACTATAATATATATACCTTATATATCTATATTCTTAAATACCTTATCGTTATACATACATATAATCGTTATAGATATTATTACCTATATTTTTACCACAATTATAATTACCATACACTCTTTCTCTTCACAATATATTTACACATATTAGGTATATAAGTATAATGCATTCTATTGTATGTAATATGTAATACCGCAGTTCATTCATTCATTCATTCATTCATTCAATCATTCATTCATTCATTCATTCATTCATTCATTCATTCATTCATTCATTCATTCATTCATTCATTCATTCATTCATTCATTCATTCATTCATTCATTCATTCATTCATTCATTCATTCATTCATCCATTCATTCATCCATATATTGTATTTTACACATACAGACGGGCAACAGCATGGAAAAGTAAGGAAGGGATGGAGGGTCGCGATTGCAGTTTTATTCAATCCTTCAGATCAAAATTATCTTTAACATTATATCTAATATTATTATTATTATCATCATTATCATTATCATGATTATTGTTATTATTATAATAATTATTATTATTATTGTTATTATTGTTATTATTATCATAATCACCTAAATTCGCTTTCAGTGCATCATTTTATGGAGTTTCAATATTTTTCCTAAACGTTGCTTAGCAGTTTTCATACCCTTTTTAGGTTTTCGTTCTGAAATAATAAAGATCAGTGATATATCTTCTTTTATCTTTCATCTAATTTCATATTATTTCAGAGACAAATATTAAGAAGCTTTCAATTAATTTTATCATGATTATTATCCTTGTATAACGGGAATAAACTCACCGGCTGGTATAGGTGCCGCTAATTTAGCCTTTACATCTTTCAAACGATTTGGACTTGTTAATATCGAACCATAACTGTCTGTCGTTGTTGTTTCAACTTCTTCTACGGGTGGCGGTACTTCTATGGGTGTTGCAATTACCGGCAGTAATACTTCTTTTTGTTTCCTTTTGTTATACGATCTTTTAGCTACGGGCTGAAAACAACAAATGAATACATTTTTAAAAGTAATATTAAGATACATTAAATTTTAGATCCAATATTAATCATTTGGGAGATAAATTAATGAATATAAGATTTTTCTCACATGTTGTTTCGCTCTTTTAGCTGCCGCGGCTTCTAGCCCTTTTTCAACCGATGTTTTTTTCACCCCTTCACGAGCTGGTCGATTTGTTTTAGGTAGTAGAGGTCCGACTCTTGCCTTAGGATTCCAGGCCTCGTCTACTCGACGCTTTCCTCTGGGTTTAAATATGAATTCTTCGTCATCCGAAGCGTCTAAGGCGGGATAAACTGCGAGGATTTAAACAAAGATGATTATTAAATTCACGTAAAATTGCGATTATTTCTTTGTAAACTTACTGAAATCTTCATCCTGATGAACTTTGTCTATATTTTCTATGAGCTGATCGTCATCTTCATCTTGTTCAGACTTATTTGATTTTTCTGGACTCCCAGAAGTTGTAGAATAGCATTGCTCGCTGAAGGACAACATCCCTGCTATAGCCTCTCGCGTCGATGGTGATGCCCTGCCAGAACTAGCCGTTTTCAATTTACAAATACTAGGACATCAAGAAATTAAAAAACACACACTACTAAATTGCGCACTAAGAAAAAAAAAATCAAAGAAAATGATGGAAAAAAATAACGACAAAAATCATTAGATTTAAATTATCTAAAACTAAACTAGAAAAACATTTTTACTTTTAAAGCATTTAATCAATCCTCGCAGTCCCATGCACCTGTTCAATTTACTTATTTTTACTATTTATCAATTTTTTAGTCTAAATATTGATGATACTCTGTCACATGCACGAGGTACAGCTTCTTACCCGGTTGGTGGCGGCGTGGGTTGACCATATTGAGAAACACTCGTTGGTGGCCTTGAAATGAGTTAAAAAATGACAATTATTAATTTTTTTTGAAGATTATTTCATCTATTTTAAATTATTACTCCATAATTCAAACAAGTAAATATCAAATTCTTACGCAGGTTCTAATCGCTGCGCAGCATTTCCGAGTGTGTAAGCAGATGCCTTGAGCAGTTCTTCTATACCATTTTTTGGTGGATCAGTAAGAACATCAACATCTCCATCAAAATCCCTCTTTATTTCCTTCTGTACTTTGATTACTTTAGACTTTGAATTGTGGTGCTTTTTCCTCTTGGGTGCTTCATCAATGGTAAAACCGCTGTAGCTACTCTCGTTACTACCATCGTGAAAATCGTAAACTGAACTCTGTTTCCAAGTCAGTTCTTTAGGTGCCTCAATCGAGTGATCAGTAGTGAAATTACCAAAGTTGTTTATCGCATCGTTGGTACTTCTTATCACCTCTTTGTTCCCGAGTTTGAATTTTATAACTTTTAAGCTCTGCTTTCCCAATTTTGTCAACGGTTTATCACTTTCATTGAGCACAGTGTCTTCAGAAGCTTTCTCAGTCTTCACATAAGGATACATAGACGGTTTTGGAAGGGTCAGTTTAAGCGGGGGTCTGTTAGCCAGCGGTGCATCGTCACTTTCAGTTTTTATGTCGGTTTTAAGAGTTTCTTTAATGTTAGATTTCACCGGTTTTGCAGATATATGATCGGCTGTGTCGTAGTCTACAAAATCTTTGTTCATAGGCTTTTTTCGCTTTCTTTTACTCTCTCGTTCGGGTTTTGGGGGATTTAGAGATATTAAGTAGCGCTCGGCATGCCTTATGTCTTTACTAAAGTCCTTTAATAACTTCTGACTGTTTATTGTGTGTGGAATTTGACCCCGACTCGTCATGTTGTACTGGAAAATAAATTTGGTAACAAAAAGAACATGCTTTGTTACTCTTTCGTCGTTTCCAAAGCCTAGCTTTTCAAATCCAGATATAAAGAACAAAGTTAGTTTTGTTTTTTTTTCGATATTATTCTTACGTCTTTATCCGTGTTCCACTGTTTCAATATAGTAAGCAGCGCCTTTACGCCTTGGAGTAAATAAGGTGGACATTTTTTCTCCTCGTTATTAAGTTCCTTTAATTCTTTCAGCAACCTCTTCGCCGCAAACCAATTTATCGTCTCAAATCCTGGATACTGGTACTTAGAAGGTGTTTTTATCTTCTTCTCAAGTTCATAGATCCTGAAAGAATTTAAGAAAAGGCTCTACTTATAGTCCGAAAAAAAATCCTATCTTTGATTAATTTTAGTTACCAACTCACTGAATTTGCATCGGTATGTTAAAACTGTGCAAAAAATTTCCACCAAATACAAGAGAGTCAACAGGTGTTAAAACCGCGTGGATCCAGCCAGTCGGTATCATCATAGTCTGTCCTTGTTTTATAATGCATTTATAACACGCGTCAGCCTGGTCACCAAAAAAAGTTTCGCTCTGACTAGAGCTGCACATCCAATGCTGATACAGCTGGATATTTGCAGGTGACGGTTTAACAAGATAGAAGATTTTTTCACCCCTAAGAACGTGGTACCATACAGAAGTCCCGCCAAAATCTATGTGAAAGTCTGTGAAGCTGTCCTTCACACCCATTAAACAATATTTTTGTACTTCTGGCCTCTTCAATTCACTATCTTCCGGCCAATCTCTTGGCCAGACAGAATTAACCCAGTCCAACTTTCGCGCTATGTATGGAGCCTCAACCATTGGCGATAAGCTAAAACCGTTTACGATTATTTTAATTCAGAATGTAGTTTAGAAGACGGAATTTTTTCATTTTGGAAATATTAAGATACACAATTTACCCTGTGTTTGTAAATTCAAGACTTATCACATTCAGGACTCTCGTACGGCTTGGATCATTGTAGTATTCAACAAAATCTCGCAACTTCATTCTCACATTACTTTGTTTCATTACATCTATCACATCCATCTCTCGGTCTCCTCCTGAAAGACGCTACACTAGTTACGGAGACTCTGGTACTGGGATAAAAACTAATTCATGCATTTCCTGGATCATTGGATCAAGCTAGACTAAGAATTCAGTATCACAAAATCTATACATTTCTTTGTTCATCAATTTTAAGTCAATATCAAAGTTGGCAAAGAAAAGTGACCCCTTTTTTTTCACCTAGAAATTTGAAATTTTGCTCTTGGCTATTACCGATATAACTTTCAACATCATAGACGCTAAAATTTGGTGGAGGAACAGTCATGTCCAGTCCATCCTTTCCATCTATGATAACAGGAACTTCGAATCCATTACTCTGTAGATACTGTAATGTCAATTGCTGGCCTCTTACATGTCTGACAATATCATCAGCCTTAGAAAAATGCCGAGATTTAAGTTCCCTAATAAATACAGGTGTTCCAGTTTGCACAGGCTTTGAACTCGCCTCGGATTCAGCGTAGTCGTGCCTGTGCCAGTTCATCCTGGTTTTCACTGTTTGAAAATAAATAAAGTAGACGTAATCCTCTCTACATTTAGGTGTCAATTATACCCTAGAATTTTAAACTTACTCAATGACGGACCGTTCGTTTTCGAACACTGAGGACAATGGTATTTATCAAGGTCTGTTGATGAGTATTCTTTTATCGAAACACATCTGTGTAAAAGAAACAATGGTTTTAATCGACTTCAAGAGATTAGAGGAAAAATTTGAGACATTTGGAATCAAAATAAAGACTTTAGAAGCAAATTAAAGTTATATTTCTCAAATTTGAAGAAAATCCCTTCACCGAAACACATCTGTATGTAAAAAATAATGGCTTTGATCGACTTCAACAGCCTTAGGGAAAAACTTATGACTTTTTGAATCAAAATTCGAGCTTTGGAGCAAATTTAATGTATATTTATGAAATTTTGAGAGCAGTTTTTTGACAAAACACATATGTATGAAAGAAACAACGGTTTTAATTGACTCTAGGAGCTTTAGGGAGAAATTTGGGACCATTAGACAGATATCAAACCCCAGGAGCCACATTTGACGCTATAGAGGGACGGTTCTTCAACATAACTTGACTTCTGACCAATATTTTGAGGATTATGGAGTTTATCTTGGTTGAAAATCATCATAGTTATGAGTATTCAATATTATTAATTGATATTTTCGTTCTAGAGGTCTTTTTTACGGGGATATTAGCCTCAAACATCAAAATCTAAGCTCCAATTTCTAAGACTCTAGACCAGGGGATAAAAACGAAGTTTTTTTAACAAAGTTTTCGATATTAGAGAGATAATTTTGGATACTTTGAACCGAAATCTATACTTTGAGAAGCTAAATCGACACAAAAGAATTAAAATTAATAAACCTAACCTAACTTCTGTAAGAATATTTTGAAAATTGCGGAGGTTATGTTCGGTAAAAATTGATAAAAATCTAAAAATTCGATAGTATACATCGTTTCAGAGCTTCTAGATGTTTCAATTCTTTGATATATTTACCTCTAATGATAAAATCGTTGCTTCCAATTGTTAAAATAATTGAGGTTATGTAAACAACAATACAGATGTAAATATGTATATCGGAGTTTAAGTATCGAAGGTGTTTTTTAGTTATTGATAAATTTAAACAATATTGTTATTTATGAGACAAAATAATGCGAAAGTAAACGTTCAAATAATAGGAATAACGTTTTGAAATTAGATTTTTGAATTTCAAAACATTGACAGATAATAGTATGTTATCGGAAGTAGTAAGAGACGCACTTATTGTGAAAATTTTTTAAATATGAATAGTGACTCACCCTCCGTGGTACCATTCCTTGCAAACGTCGCATTGTATCATAAACTGTTCGGGAGTGTAAGATTGACCGCAGAAACAATACGTAGCTGTGTTGTTAGTGGTAGCTGTTGGTCGATCCATTTTTGTTTATATACAATTGAATATCTGTTTAATGGTATCGACCAGAATTTTTTTTTATTCACGAAATTTTCAGGCTTCCCCGGGATTCGAAATATCTTAAGATACTCATTTTTTCCCGGGGATTTTGTCACCGTAAATATTTAAGGCGATGTTTTTTATTTTTATACAAAAAAGGAACTGTCAAGATCGACGGGAAAGGAACGCTTGTTTACCAGCCATAGAGAGTCGCGCGTTCCATGATTCATGCGCAGAGTGAGACTTGCGCTTGTGTATTTACAGTTAACTGACGCTCAGGCGCAAACACTTTGCCGCGAGATTTGAAAAATCGATTCAGTCATCTCAAGACACGGTAGGTACAGTATTTAGGATGTCTTATTGAGCAGCTGTACACACATACTTACCCAATGGACATCTATAAGACTTTAAAAACACCTCAAAGTTAAAGTTTATAAAATTTCCAAGCATATTCTCATGATTGTGAAACGTGTTTATCGTACGAGTCCTACGAAAATGCTATTTTAATTCCTAAAACATACCAGAATTATAAAGGAGTACTGACCTAGGGCAAGAACACCTGACGTGGGTTCATTGGCCCTCGTGGCGTCAAAGGGTTTGTGTGGGGGTTGCGTTATTATTTCAATAGAAATACTACAAACTTGCAATAAAGAGACTCGATCTATTGCGATTGGTACACATTTATTTTTAGGAAACAATTATAACTTACTGAATAATAGAACTTTACTGACTTATTACATTTACATCTGTTACAACAAGCTGTTCACTTATCCATCATTTATTCACATCTGCAAACACCGTGGAATAGGACGACTAAGAAATAAATATTGGCTCAAGACTATAGCTGCAAAATATACATTTACTTTAAAAATCAAATATTCACTTTGAGACGATGTGGGTATAAATATGTAGGCTGAACTACATTAAACTTCATAGCGTATGTTATTATACCTTGTATATCATCATACTCATCTACTAATTCTTACACTGTTATTACAAAACATCATAACTGATAACATGGAGGACCGATTCCATCTAATCACACTGCGTCTTGCGATTATAATTGCTTATCTAACGTCCGGGGTATGCCAAATCACTACTCCACAAAACGACCTGTATAATTCTATAGAGTCTGAAATTCCTCTCAAATTTATCGGATCTTTGACCTCTCATATACTGGAAGAGTACTTTGGAGATGGTTGCCTTTTAGCGTTCATCAATAAAGCCTCTGCAGACCATCTGCATGGTTCTCTTTTTGACTCTGAACGCTACAGCGTTATCCATGTCGAAGAATTAGATGGAGATCCTGAAAGCAGTGAGGATAGTTACGTTACAGAAGTCCTCGTACCTTCAATGGAGATCGGATGCCCAGGTCACATCATTCAGACGGCCAATCCCCAGGCTCAGCTATCCATCATTGTACGCACTTACGTCAAAGTGAGTTGTATAATTTGCAATGAAATATAAGATTGCAAGAATTTCGAGTAACTACTCGGGGTACTACATGAGTTCGTAATTGTTCATACTGCAGGTTTCGCAAAGAATTCAGCGGCGATTTTTGATCCTGCCACTCCCTTACAATGATCAGCGAAAAAATTCAACTGATCAAAATTTTTTTGGAGAAAAAACTGATTACTTATACGACATTTTTCGTTCCGATACAATTCGGCACGTGCCTAATCTTCTGGTCGTCATTCCCACTCCTGATGAGGAACTCGCTTTGTACACGCACCACTTTGGCGGCCTTGGAAATGCCTTTCAGCAGTTGATCTTACTCGATATCTACTCGCCGAAGATGAATATTTTTCTAAAGAGCGCTGATCTGTTTCCCGACAAAATCGTTGACTTAAAAGGCAGAGTTCTCACTGTTTCTGTGCTCGAGTATCCTCCCTATGTCGCTACGGATCCAAAAACTGGGTAATTCCTTTTTCCCTATCAGAAATTCTGAATGAGAATAAATTCTGGTCCAAGATACCGTAGTGTAATTCTAATCACACCTTAGGGAATTATTTGGAACGGAGTGGAACGTCGTGATAGAATTTTGCAGGAGACACAATTGCACGTTGAAGCCGTTGATAGACAACGTCTACCTCTTTGGCGAGATATTTGATAACGCAACGGGTAACGGCGTGCTAGGAAACGTGGTCGAGGACAGAGCCGACGTTGGATTCGGTGAGCAAATACCCGAATCGTCTTCGGTCAGATCGGATAACATTCCATCTCACAGGTTCGATAGACTTATGGTATCATGAATGGTTGTTCCTGGACCTGGGACCAGCCTTCGTTCGCACTGCTGTAACATGCTTGGTGCCACCACCCCGTCCTTTAGCACAGTGGACAACCCCCATCATCCCTTTCGACAGAATACTTTGGTTCGCAGTAATTGCATCCATCATCATCGACTCTGTCACCATCTGGGGCGTCTACACTGTCGCTAATTGGATCCGCCAGACCAGTGAGGATCTCTTAATTTTTCGTTCTTCTTTCTGCAACGAAAAAATGTCTTTCCTCGTCGTACTTATCTCCTGTGATTCTTTCCAACATAGGTGATCAGCCTTTTATGACACCCATCACGGCCTGTCTAACCGCTGTCGGACTCTTCGTTGAGCAGAGCTTAAGTACCGATGTGAACGGGGGTTCCCGCCGAGTCTTAATCTTCGCTCTGCTCTTAGTGTCGCTACTTATTTCGACCGCATACGGTAGCGGACTTTCCTCCATCCTCACAGTTCCTCGGTGGGTATTTTAGTTGATAAATAAAGAATTCTTGTTTTCTGGGAACAGTTTTTGTCCTTTTCTAATTTCGATTCAAATCTGGCCTCTCAAAGGTTCGAGAAGCCCATCGACACAATCGAGGAACTAGAAGCGAGTGGAATAAAATGGTCAGCCCCACACGAGGCTTGGATATTCTCGCTCTACGGATCTAACGAGTCCTGGCTACTCAACTTGATCGATCATTTCGTTGTTCTGCCACCTAATCTAACCACAACTAAAGCTTACGAAGCAGAAATGGGCTTTTGTGTCGAGCGTCTACCAGGCGGTGATTAATAAGTTTAATCTGATTCCTGAAATCCCACAGAATATATACGACTCCGCGTTTAGATATGCGTGGATATTTTCTCTAGGGAACTATGCGATTCAAGACTACCTTCCGGCAAAGGCAGTGGAGAATTTGCACCTCATGAGTGGCGACATTTACTGGACGTATACAGTTTCGATGTTGAGAAAGAGCTCACCGTTGACAGAGCGCTACACCACGCTTGAGCTCGAACTACTGGCTTCAGGGATCCCCTCGTACTGGGAGAGTGTGTGTGTCATGTTCTCTCTGGATCCAGTGACACAATATGCCGTCCCGGACGTAGTCTTTGGATCACAGCCGGTTCAGCTTGATATCGCACAAATTCAAGGAGCATTTTTGTTTCTTTGCTTTGGACTAGCCTTCGCTATGATCACATTTGCTTATGAGATCAGTACTCGACACCGTAGTGACCGCACTTAATAATAATCATATAACGTATATCGATACTATGTCTATAATAAGCGGAAGTATAGCTATACCGTTTGATGGCGCGCTTGGTCGTGCTCTTGGCTATAGCATGAAAAACGTTGAATATTGTTATTGAAAACAATTATCATACTTACGAAACGTTCCTCGTACGCCGAATATTCGGTACACGAAGGATCGCAGCTGACTAGCGTTCCGACGGATGAGCAAGTGAAACTTCTCTTCATAAATATACGAGTGCATCTGCAAAAGTGAAGAGTACATCTACCTACTTCATACAGATCTGAATTATTGTGTGACACTTAATGCGGTTTTCAGGTTATGTTCTTAGAGATGCACTCGTATTTATGAAAAATAGTTTCGCTTACTCATCCGTCGAAACGGCAGTCAGCTGCGATCCTCTGTGTACCAAATATTCGGCATACGAAGAACGTTTTGTATGTGTGATAATTGTTTGCAATAACAATATTCAATCTTTGTCATGTTATAGCCAAGAGCACGGCCAAGCGCGCCATCAAACGGCGCACTGAAGTATTACCTTCAGCTAATGATCACGTAGATCGAATTTAGACTGTATCTACTATACCATACCGATAAATTTGCGTAACGTGGGTACCTACGCGGTGGGCGACTGTACATCCGCTACTGGACATACTGTAGCGCCTCTGCACAAACACACGGTAGGTATAATTACTAAATTTTTCAAAAACTTCGAATAATAATAATTCAGAATAACTGCATAGTCCACACTTTATCGCATACAAATTACGCAATTGCTAGTGAAAGAAGTTGAAGCTCATTGTATATGTATTACATCTTGTTCAGTGTTTATAGTTCATGAGATACGTTCCGACAATCCGTGCATAATGTAACATATCTCACTACCCACGTACGATTCCACACGTGGCCCCATAAGTGATTAAACAGAAGACTGCAATCACGCTGCAAGAGATCGCTCCTGCTGATCACGAGCTCAGTGACTGTCGAGCTTTCGTTGAACACGCGACGGTTCTCATAGTCAATTTTTCTCTATAAATTTCCCGCTTTGTAATTTTTATACAACGACATCATGAGAAGACAGTTGTTGTCCCGGTATTTATCGTGGGTCTCAATCATAGCCTCGACTCTCGGATCACCAGCTTTGCGGCCGATTCGCGATACTGACTACTGGGCCCAAAGAGCTAACATTCTTGCAAAAGAGTCCCATAGCTCGTTGGGAGGCAAGCTGCAGTTCGAGTACGGCGAACGTGCAGCAAACAATATCTTGATGGAGGCAAAGGAGGAGGAAATCGATCGAGGATTCCAAAATCCTAGCAGTTTTTTACCCGCTCGTAACTTCTTGACCCTAGCTGAGGACATCCGGCGCTCACCGACGTTCCAAATCATTCGAAAGATGCCCAAGGGTGCCGTACTCCATGTACACGATACCGCGCTAATTTCAGCGGAATTTATTTACGAGAACATCACGTTTCGCGAAAACCTCTACGTTTGTCGCCCCGAAGACGGTTCGATCGCCTTCCGATTTATCCGATCAGCGGATAGTGACACAAGGTGCACTTCATCTATGGGATGGGAACTCCTTGCAGACCTTAGATCGAACGAAACCATCGCAGAAAATGTGAACACCCTTGTTCGAAACGCCTTGACTATGGCCGTTACCGATCCTACTACCACGACGTATCCTAATGTCGATGTGGCGTGGGTTGACTTGCTGAATGTCTTTCACATACGTAGGCCACTTATTACATATTTTCCTGTGTTTAGTGACATTCTCTATCAGATCCTTACCGAGCTTTATGAAGACAACGTACTCTACGTCGAACTTCGAACGACTCTCCGGGCACTCTATGATCTAGATGGAATTACTTACGAATCACCGTTAGATATGGCTCGTATATGCAAGACCGCAACTGATAGGTAGGATGTCCAACACATTTGTGGGTTGACGTAGTTTTATACTCAGCTAATGATTATAACCTGTTTGAAGATTCGTCAATGATTACCCGGACTTTATCGGTGCAAAGCTGATTTATGCCCCAGGAAGATTGGTACCAATGGCGAAGATGGATGAGTTTCTCGCAATCTTAACCGCTCTGAAAAAAGAATTTCCTGAATTCATTGCCGGCTTTGATCTCGTAGGCCAGGAGGAAAAGGGAGAACCGCTCATACTGTTCGCCGATAAGCTCAAAGCCATATCACCGGACATACGATTATTTTTTCACGCTGGTGAAACGACATGGAATGGTTTGAGCGTGGACGAGAATCTCATTGATGCAATACTCCTCAACACGACGAGAATAGGCCACGGGTAAATTTAGCACAGCTGTGTCCTAGGCACAGTGTGATAACGACATTATTTGAACAATGCAAACAAAAAGGAATTTATGGCTTTGCAAGAGTTGATTACACCGACCAAAACAAAACAATCCTAGTTTTTTCTGATGCCCGAACAGCTTACTCTACACTTACGAATTTCTGATCTTTCAGATACGCGCTTCTGAAGCATCCGAGAGTCATGGAGCTAGCCAAGGAACACGAAATAGCGATCGAAGTGAATCCGATATCGAATCAAGTCCTCACCCTCGTTCATGACATGCGTAATCATCCGGCAAGTTTCTTATTCGCACAGGATTATCCCGTTGTGGTTTCGTGCGATGACCCTGGGCTGTGGGGCGCCGTTGGTCTTAGCTACGACTTCTACGAGGCATTCGTAGGCATAATGTCACGATCTGCTGATATTCGGGCCTTGAAACAGCTCGCCATAAATTCAATAAAGTACAGCGCTATGTCCAATGATGAAAAAATCCGTGCTTTTACTATTTGGGGGAACAAGTGGACTGAGTTTATCACCGACTTGGTTCAAAACAACAGTACTATATTATAAACGCTTCAAAAACGCGAACAGTTTAGGATTCTACTGTAATTTTATGTAACGGATTTTGTTCGCTCGTGTAGTTTTATTTTTTTATAAAAATAAACTCGCATGCATGTCATGGAATCTTTTAAATCAACCTCCGAGTCTCTTCCACCTTCCACAAACTCCATGCAAACCAGACTTCAGAAATTTGCTTTTCACTTAAGAATTTCATTCCGAACTCCCATCGCTAAAGGAAACTTTACTATGACTTTGTTTGACTGTTGTATATAAAGTATGTTTGTTGTACCTTCTACCTATTCAATTGCTCAAAGATGTTCATAGTATCTCAAGTCTTTGATGAGAAAGTGTTATCGATTGCGGTGCATAGTCCCTGCAGATAGACTACTAGATATACGCGATTAGCACATTGCCGTTGAGTGGTAGCGAATTGAGAAACGATATCTTTTGTTTATTTAAGTGATTTCAAACACACTTGATATACAAATATAGTATAGTTTGCTAAAGTTCATAAAGATACGCCGTAGCATCTAGAGTCTGACCACTCGAGAGTCTAATCAGTATATTGACAAGAGAATTTGATGTCCGCTCATAAGTTAGAGGGCTTTCTCAGTGGTCAAGAGCAGTGGTCAATCACGCTGTGGGGCGTCGCTCCCGCTGATCATATAAGCTCAGTGACCGTCGAACGTTCGTCAAACACACGACGCTTTCTATTAGTCAATTTTTAATCCGTAAATTTCCTGTTTTGAAATTTTCACACTACACGACCATGAAGAAACTGCAGTTGTTATATCAGTGTTTTTCGTGGTTCTCTATATTAGCCTTGACTTTAGGATCACCAGCTTCGCAGCCGAGTCGCGATGCCGATTACTGGGCACATAGAGCACGCATTCTTGAAGAGGAGTCCCACAGTTCGTTAGGAGGCAAGTTGCAGTTCCAGCACGGTGAACGTGCGGCAAACAACATCTTGATGGAAGCTAAGGAGGAGGAAGTCGATCGAGGATTCCAGAATCCTAGCAGTTTCTTACCGGCTTTAAGCTTCCTGACCGTAGCCAAGGACATCCGGCGATCACCGACGTTCCAAATCATCCGAGACATGCCAAAAGGCGCGATACTCCATGCCCACGATACCGCTCTTGTTTCGGCAGAATTCGTTTACGAGAACATCACGTTTCGCGAAAACCTTCACATCTGTCGTCCTGAAGATGGTTCGATCACTTTTCGGTTCATCAGGTCGGCGGATAACGATGAAACTTGTACTTCGACCACTGGATGGGAACTACTCGCAGACCTTAGGGCTAACGAGTCAATCGCAAAAGATGTGAACACCATGATTCGGAACGCTTTGACTATGGTCGTTACCGATCCTGCTATGGCTTATCCTGATGTCGATGCCGCATGGGTTGCCTTTTACGATATCTTTATGAAACTTGAACCGCTTCTTACCTATCTTCCTGTATTCATTGACTATTATTATCAAGCCCTCACTGAATTCTACGAAGACAATGTATTGTACCTCGAGCTTCGTTCTACACTCCCATCTCTCTACGATCTTGATGGTAATATTTACGGACCGGTTGATGTAGTTCGTATCTACAATACCACAACTGATAGGTATATTAACGAGATGAAATTTTGCCGCAATAAAATCGCAAAGTATTCGATACTTTGCCAGATAATCGATTGTTCAATTGATTAAATGACTTTTGCATAAAAGTAATCAAACATTGATTAAACTGTTCAAAGGTTCGTTAATAATCATCCGGATTTCATCGGTGCAAAGTTGATCTTTGCCCCATTGAGGATAGCAACAGCTGAGCAGATGGATGAGTATCTCCTACTCGCAGCTGCTCTTAAAGAAGAATTTCCCGATTTCGTAGCCGGTTTTGATCTCGTAGGCCAGGAGGAAAAGGGAGAACCTCTCGTCCAGTTCGCCGATAAGCTCAAAGCCATATCACCGGACATACGACTATTCTTTCACGCTGGTGAAACGAAATGGAGCGGTTTGAGCACGGACGAGAACCTCATCGATGCGGTACTCTTAAACTCAACGAGAATAGGCCACGGGTAAGCAGCACAATGTCTTACACAATGTCTCAGAATGGCATTGTTTTAACTCTGATATATCAAAGCGGAGTTTGAGGCTTGAAAAGAAAGTAATCCGGATATTCCTGACCCCCGATCAGCTTATTCCACAATTATCAATTTCCGGTTTTTCAGATACGCGCTTCTGAAGCATCCGAGGGTCATGGAGCTAGCGAAGGAGCACGAAATAGCGATCGAAGTGAATCCGATATCGAATCAAGTCCTCACCCTCGTTCATGACATGCGTAATCATCCGGCAAGTTTCTTATTCGCACAGGATTATCCCGTTGTGGTTTCGTGCGATGACCCTGGGCTTTGGGGCGCCGTTGGTCTTAGCTACGACTTCTACGAGGCATTCGTAGGCATAATGTCACGATCTGCTGATATTCGAGCCTTGAAACAGCTCGCCATAAATTCAATAAAGTACAGCGCTATGTCAACTAGTGAAAAAGACCGTGCTTTTAGAATATGGGAAGATAAGTGGACTGAATTCATCCTGGACTTGATTCAAGACAACAGCGTTCTACACCTGTCGAAACGTAGCTGTGAATCAGATTGAAGTTCCACTTAACAGACTCGTCACATTTACTTTATTCAATTTTTCGATTTCTGTTCCTGTAATTATCTACCTATTTTACCTAGCCTACTGTACAAAATGTACTAATATCGTAGTAAAATGATTAAAAACAAGATTTCCTTGAAAATTCTTTAATACATCATTATACATTTACATTGTCCCTCATTCTCTCGATAAAATTCACGTTAAAACGAGTTAAACGTTTGAATATCTGAGAAAGAACATCAACGATAAATTGGAACGTTAATAAATATAATACACGAAAGTTGTCAACATATATATTTCACCTCTTCCGCACGATTTTTAAAAAATATCAAATTGTCATTCTCCAATAGTCAATCAATAGAAAAAGAACTCTACTCTTATCCCTCGACACCATTCGCATCTGTTTTACTCCTCTTCGCGTCCGTATTCCCGCTTTCGGCAGCCCTACGTTTTCGCTCGGCCTTTCTCTCCACCATAGTCTTTTTTAAACCCTTCATTTTCCTCGTCTGAATAGTATTCAACCTCTGTTTACCCATGTGAACCTTTCCGTGCGTCGTACCCAAAGCGTTCTTTGAAATATTTTTCTTAGTTTTAACCTGGGTTGAAAAAAAATCAAACATTAAAACAGCTGCTGTATCAAAATTACGAGAATAATCAGACCAGTATAGTCCCAGTTGTACCTTCAGCTCCTTCGGCTTCTTACAGGCCTGTTTATACAAATCATCTGAAGCAAGTTTTGTTCTTCTTACAGTTAGGTCCATTCTAGGACCTATTTCCTCCAATTCAATCCTTGGAATTCTGCTTCCAGACTTCTTAAGGAGTATTCTACAAATTTAAACCAAACTTTGAATCGATTTTAGCTCATTATTATACCAGAAACGGATAAATGGATCTACCCTATTTTATTGTGGCATTAAAACACGCGAAACTAACATACCTATAGCTTCTGACATGGATCTTATTGTCAACGACAGTAAAGCTAAGGGAATGTTCGATCCCTTGTAGTCTAATATTCTCGATATTTTCGCGTTGAAAAAGGTCGATAAGAAGACTCTTGATTCTTGAATATTCGCGATTATGTTCGAATAATTCACCGTTAAAAACAAGCAGAGGTTTTATTCCAGTAGAAATTTTATCCACTTTGAAACTTGCCAGACCCTTGTAGTCCTGTACACCAAACTCTACCATGTCTAACAGACTGTTATCAAACATTCTACCAACGACGAGACTGTTGGGATGTTTTTTATTGTGAGAAGCAAACACAAATAACGAAGAGTTTAATTTTTTCGAAAATTGCTCCAAGGGTCCTACATCCTCGAATGGCAGAATGTTGTTCTTTTTCTGCATCATCCTTGCGTCTGGCTTTTTAATATCATACTGCAAATAAAAATATCAACGAATTATTCCAAGTCTTATTTTTAATCGATGAGAAAACCGATTACAAAGACACTAAAAATCTCACCAAATCCTTCGAACAGCTGTTTAACACTTCGCTGGTCCGACTACCCTTTATAAATAATGTCTGTTTAGCATCTTCAACGATCTTTGGCTCTCTGCTCAATAAAGCCTTCTTTCCTTTACGGGTTTTCGGTTTTCTAAAATAAATTTAGATTCATCAGCTTTAAGGGTTAGGGTAGATCGAATTAGGTAAGCGTTTATTTATCTTAGGTCTGAGTCGATTTATTTCAGAGATAGATCAGTGTAAGGTCTCATTTAACTTGTAATATTAAATATTTATACGACTATCTGTTTTTTAATCAAATCTTGGACTTTAGTCGATTAATTTTAAGGTTAGGCAAGCTTAGGGTACTATTTAACTTATATATCGCTTAATACTTACACAACTCTTTGTATAACTGGCATCTTCGAGGATTAAAGATTCCGTAAGCTATAAACTAACAAATATTACGAAAAGATTAACAATTCTCCTTTTTATTCACGTAGTAAGGGAATAGGTTAGGAATTCTATAAGCTACACGTGTTGACGCAAATATTATGTGATACAGCGCGTACCGCGCAGCAACGCACATTAAGCTTGATCGATCGGTTAGGAAACTTTGAAATTGTCCTTACCGACTGCAAGGAGGGAAATTCAGTGAGCATTTGAATGCTTAATTAGAAATTATCTATAGTTGTAGAGGTAAAATAAGAACAAGGAGTAAATATTTAAATCATGTAGAGTAAAATCGAATTTTATTATCATTGCAGGTTTGCGTGCAGCTCCCAGCAACACTCCTAGGCTCCTAAAACCGATTTCGTCGATTTTATCCAAGCTATAAATATAAACAGTTGTTTTTTTATATTGAAAGACTGATCGACAAATAAAATATCGTATTAATCTGTAAAAATGGACGATGCGGGTTGAATTGATATGACCGATTTATCGTCATTATTTTAAACACGTTCTACAACCAGAATAACAATTTTTTTCTAACTATATTCAGTTTCAGGAACTGAATATCTTCGATTTATAATACTTAAGTTCGTTTATGCTTTCTCTAATATCATCGAGCGCTCGGTGATTAAATTCTTTACTAGGCGCGGATTTGTACAGTTGAGGAGACCAGCGTCTGAAAAGAAAAAAAAAAAATGAACCAATGTTTAAAAATCGAAACAAAAGCTCAATTGAAAATAAGTTAATTTTCTTTGGTTTTACCTCACAAGTTCTTTCACTGTCGAAACATCGACGATCCTATAATGAGCGTATTCGTCAACAAGCGGCATGTACTTTTTCAAAAATAGTCGATCCATCCATACGCTGTTGCCCGCTATGGGGCATTTATTTTTCGGTACATTAGCGGCCAAAAACTTGAAGGTCATCTGCTCAGCTTCGCCTAATGATATTTTACTCGCCCGAGAAGCAGCGGTCAATCCAGTCTGCAGTTTAAACAATTAAAGTGAATAAAAACTCGTTTTTATATACATATATCGTTATATTTATTCCGAACCCTGTTTCCGCCGTAGTTCTATACCTTTGCATGCTGCTGGACACACCAGGCGTTCATTGATTCCAGTACATCGTCAGGCTGATGTACAACGACGTGAAAATCGTCGCTTACTATTTCGAGGTCAGAATCCGTGACTAGACAAGCGATTTCAATGATATGGCATGTGTCCACTTCCAGACCAGTCATCTAAACCACAATACGAAAGGTGAGTTTGAATATTCAGTTTCCCGCCGTTCACGGTTTGTGTGAAAGAAGAATAAAAGCTTTTGAAAACTATAACGAAGGAACAGTTATTGCAGAGATATTATAAACAAAATACAATCTTTTAGAACGTTTTCTTTTTTATTAAAATACATTTAACGTACTTCCATGTCTAGCCAAACTAAACGATCCTCCATATTTTTGTTCTTCGACGTCATACCGAGCGCGGTGTCTGAAATAATTACGTAAATGACGATATTTGATAATATAAATGCTGTGAATAAACTGTATTAAATTTAAGATAATGCAAAAATCGGTTATGTTCTTTTCTTTTATTTACCGAGCACGGCCGAGGTGGAGCGCGACGCGCAACCTTTGCCTATGCTCGCCACTACCTGCTTGTTCGTAAGTAGCATGGATTTGTTAAATAGTGTCGCCCACGTGGCTGGGATAAAGAACTTTTTTCCGCACCGCGAGCTATACAAACAACGCATCATCCTGCCCGTGTGTTAATAGTCTAAACTTATCTACATACATGAATTTAACGGTAGGATTGTAGGCAGCACTAAGCACGCAGACGTTGAATCGAGTTGTCGACGATTTCACAGAATGAATACTCCAAAATACATGTAATTTGAAACTAGAATCACAACAGCTGATACAGTAGAGCTGCCAACACAAAAATAACAAAAAACCAGAAGGAACTATGGAGAAAAGTCCAAAAAGAGAAAACGTTTTATATGACAAACGGAATGAGAGATGAGCAGGAAAGCAGCAGAACAACTTGAAAGATTATTGAAAAATTTCATTTATTAGAAAAACAAAATAAAAAGAATGATTATGAATTTTTTTTTACAAGAAAGAATTCTTCAACGAATTCTCGTTTATCGATTTGCTCCGGGCTTTTTGCGGAAACATATAAATATGATTTCGCCTTAATTTGAGATGCACAAAGCTTATAAATAGTGTGATTGGTAGACGATATCTAAAAGACTAATTCAACGACGGCGGAACCACCAACGCATACATCGCGCGGAACAAAAGTAGCATTCCAAAGGCGCGTACGATTCCGTGGAGAATACGCATTCCTCGGCTATACTCCGGGGATCAAATTCCAGAATAGTGTGTACGTGGTTTTGGAAACATGCTTCTCCACAATCGCAGTAACGGGCCGCGTCCAAGTACTTAACTAATGCACGCGGTATCGTCTCGGCGTCGTACTTTAATCTGCAATTAAACGATCGATTTAACGAAATTTTCTCGTTAAATAATCGAAATCGAACGAATAAAAATTTTAAATTCAACGGAATATCATTATAAATATTTGAAATTTGAATATTAAGGAAATAAAATCCACGTTGAGAATGCAGACGTATCTACCTCGCTCTCATAGCTACTTTCGCTGCACTTTCAATGAGCGTAGATACCGCGAACTGATCCAAGTTCGGAACGTGAGAGACTCGTTCTTTCCAAGTAAAAGGATTCCCGGAAATGTTTAATGTTTCCAATCGAAGTCTTCTCGCGCTTCCTGGGAGACCGTAAAGCCGGTTTTCGTGGATATTCAGGGACCTATAGATCGAAATCATTATTTCCCAAATACTAGAGTTTTAAAACTAAACCTGAGAATTCATGGCATACCTCAGACTAGACAAAAGTCCAAGACTCCCTGGTAAAGTCGTTAGTAAGTTGTGATCCAAATTCAACACCCTCAGGGCTAGTAGCTGCCCAAGATATGGGGGCAGCCAAGTTAACTGAATAAATGAAAGTAAAAAAATGATAAGTTCTTGAAGTGAAGTAGCTCTCAGGCTCTGTGGGAAGTCATTCCCTTATTTTTCATGAAAAAAGTACCTCATTTCTCCCCAGGTCTAAAGTAACTAATTTTTTTCTTATAATTTCGCCATTGAGCCAGATCCATGAACTTGGAGGAGATTTTCCAAACTGATTCTCTGCCAGATGAAGCTCTGTAAGGTTTGCCAAGGCCCCAACTTCCTTGGGCAAACTGCGGATGCAGTTTTTGGAAAGATTTAAAACCCTGAGTTGATCAAGCCTCAGAATTTGACGATCGAAAGACTTTCTTTGCAGACCAACAATGGTCAGATTTTGTGTCGTACGAGGAAATCCCTGTAACGTGGGATAATCGACGTTGGATGATACTGTGTATTTAGTCTGGATCTTAGGCCTGAAGTATTTCTCATTGAGGATCGGAATTTTGTCTCCTTGTTCAGAATCAGTCTTGACAAACGCGAGTTTAATAACTCTCAAAAAGCTCTTCAGGAGAATAGGATCAGCCTGAATAACCAGATCATGAGCAGGCTGTTTAATACGTATGGTGCATTTTCCCTGGTTCACAAACCTCGTGAATATATTACCGATGTTATTCGTGACCTGAAAAATTGGAGTATAAATTTACGCGCGTTTTTACTTAATCGATCATATCTCGGGTCGTGTAAGAGACCTAGTTTGCCAATTGGGGGTAAAATTGTAGCCGAAAGAACGATCTTTCAGATAAAATGAAAGCCAGATTTTTTCCGTTTGTAGTTCCAGAGTTATATGAGTTTTGAAATCTAACGAATTTCATATTTCTGTATTACCTTATATCTGACCCCATTAGTATCCTGTGAAGATTGTAAAAGGAGACACATTTCCTCCTTTGCACCAGGTCGTCGTCCGAATGACAACGTTGACGCACGAGGACGTTGGCTACCCCCAGGACACGAACGACTCGTGTCTACTTTTACGGTGCAAATTAACCTCATTGTGATGTTTGATTTGTTTTAATTTCTAGAGCTAAGGAAATCCTCCGGCCTTACCCGCCCTAGAGTGTGTCTATCATCAATAATCATTCGTTCATAATAACTTTGTTTTATAATAATGAACTGTGTCTCGTACTCAGCTCTCCGCAACTTTTGTAAACAATTCTGTCTGCAATTGCCTAATGTCTGTTTTCACTCTCTCCATCTCTCTTTGTTAATCGACTAACTACATAGCTAGTCATAAATGAGATGTGCCTGTGGCCATACGTGTGATTATAGTTGATTTGATAATCTAGATATTCGTTTGCGGCACGTTTTAATTTTCGTTCATTCATGTTTTAAGAAACGTCAAATATCAGAACTTTTTACCACACGTCGAAGTTTAGACGGTAGATAGTTTAAGAAAGCCTGTTAAGTACTTTAGCGGTATAATATCGCTCGGGTCTTGATTCCCGTTTATATTACAAGAATCGGGTTCTCCTATACCCGGGGGGAATCAATCCCTCTTCGAAAGAAAAATATATTCTCTTATCTTATCGTTTTACTTAACCAACAAAAAAACACAAAAACGGTCACCCAGTGTCCTCTACTTGGGCAACTAAGACTGGTGGATAAAAACAAAAACAATAATAAACGATTATGAAAATCGAGGATAATGTGTATTCTCTTGCAAGAATACTTATTACTGATCAATAAAAATCATCGCCTTATTTAAATCCTGAATATACATATTTTGAACTCAAGTCTGAAGATGTTTTCGACAGAAAAACCGAAAATAATCGACCTTGTTAGACAAAGGGAGCTCAAGGTGGGCTTAGACCAGTTTTAGCTATTCAAAAACGGCAAAAAAATACGAAAAATATACCAATACAACTTTTTTATTTCTTAGGAATCCTCAGCCTTTTCTTTATCCAGAAAACTTCACGTTACCGACAATTTCGTCGCTCGTTTAGGACTGGAAAAAGAACTTGAGGGTCATGGAGGATGCGTTAACTGTTTAGAATGGAATGAGACTGGTCAGTAAGTATTTTTTTCACAATTAATAACCACATTTTGGGATCAGATAATCCACAATCATATTGTTTGCAGAATTCTTGCCTCGGCGTCGGACGATACACAGGTCATACTCTGGGATCCATTCAGATATGTTAAGAAATTAGTACTTCGTACTGGTCACAGCGGCAACATATTCTCTGTGAAGGTGATTGTGGCCTTATTACTTTTTGTAATTACCTAATTTGGTCATAAAGGATAAGATAAATGATCAAAAACTGATCAACAATCATCAGAATTCATGTAGAGATGTTCAAAAATCGTTAATTGAGAGTTAAAAATCATGAATCTCTACTCATATCTGTTCCTTGCTTTATTTCCGGTGTAATGTATCACTCAAAACAGCAGAAACGTTACTTACACCCGTGTGTATAGTCCGTAATTAAATCCCCCCTAATGGCCACTGGATAAGACCACTTCGCGATTTTAAACCATAAATTCTCCCGTCTGGAAACGAATTTCCCGAGAATTAGAACTTTCGGTGGTTTCATGGAACTAAACAATCGAAAAATCGCCAATTTCGCTTATTGCTAATTGATAAAACGAAATTCCAGCACCATTTAAGATTCTTGTAAGACAATCAGTCATAGAAGATACCGAAACGTAATTTCTATTCAAATTTTTACGATCATTCATTCTAATTCTTATCTTTGCAGTTTATGCCGAAGTCAAATGACGGTGTATTGGTAACAGGGGCAGGGGACTGCTGTGTTCGTGTTCACGATGTTATAACTTCTGAAACTACACTGGCATGTAGTTGCCATGCTGGTAGAGTTAAGAGGATTGCAACAGCGCCAGGAGTGCCGTTCATGTTTTGGACAGCAGGAGAGGACGGATTGATAATGCAATATGACACAAGAATTCAGCACACTTGTTCGTCACAAGAACGAAAAGGCGTTTTAATCAACCTCGTTAATCACCTAGGGCGGTTTGCCGAGGCTAAATGCATTGCGCTTAACGCTAGAAGGCCGGAACTTATTGCCGTTGGCGCAAATGATGCATTTGTTAGAATGTATGATAGGAGAATGATCAAACCGTCCATTCGTCAGGTAGAGGAAATTACTAGAACAAAAAATGCCGTTCATTTTTCTCATCAAAAAATAAAGAACCATTCAAATTCGGCTTTTGTTGCAGCCTTAATGTATATCCAGAGTTCGAAATGAACGCTAAAAGCCTACTATGATCAATTTTATTCCGTAGGTTGCCCCTGCATCCAATATTGATGCGCTAAACGATGACTCTGATGGAATTGAGAGAAGAGCACACCTCCAGCGGGCCGGAAAAGGTGACATAGATGACAACGTTCCACTGGGCTGCGCCCGGTACTTCGTTGCCGGTACGTTCGAGCGTAAGACATAGGTACTATGAATAGATTAAATACATTGAAAGAGTGTAAACTAGAGGAAGGAAGTAGATGAAACAAAAGTAAAGTTCCATGGCTTATTTTCCATAATTTTTCAGGACATCTAAGAACCAGATACCGTGACCAAAAGAGAAACAGAAGCTTGGCGGCAACTTATCTCACATTTAGCGCTGATGGTAATGATCTGTTAGTCAACATGGGTGGAGAACAGATTTACCTGTTTGATGTGAACAAGGGCAGTAGCTCCAGGTTCATACCCAAGTGCTTCGATCATAGCCAAAGCGAAGATACACAAGAAGAAACTTACTTCAGAGATAATGATACGCCTGTATTACCACCACAGGTTGAAGACATAAAACAAGAAGTAAGAATTAATGGTTTTTGGAGTTTAAAGTGATGTGTATACCTATATGTGTTATTTCTTATTCAATATCCGGATTACCTTCTCTTCGCCATCTCCCTGTAACTTTAAACTCTCTCGCCAGGCAAACGCGGCCTTTCAGAAGCAGAAGTACACTGCTGCTATCAACCTCTACAACATAGCTATTGCCCGATGTCCTCGCGGTGCAGTACTATACGGAAACAGAGCCGCAGCTTTAATGAAACGTTCATGGTACGCTGTTCGTTAATGCGACCAATGAACGAGTAGATTAAACTAATTTTAAATTGGTTTCAGGGATGGAGATGTATATGCAGCTCTTAAGGACTGCCAAACAACGATTCTCCTCGACCCAGGACACGTCAAAGCTCAGTTTAGGTGAAATAAACCTTCGTCAGTTTTGTGAAAAAGGAGTAAAATAATGTTCATAATTTTTCCTCAAAAAATTTCAGATTAGCGAGATGTTTGTACGACCTGAACCGAACGGCAGAGGCTTACAAAGTGATAGGAAACTTTCAGCAAAAGTTTCCTGATCTCGCGACAAATTCCGCATGCCGAGCTTTGTACAAAGACATCAAAGAGACTATGGGATCTGGTTGGTTTCAGTCCTGAAGATAGATTCACTATAATTTCAATTCATTTTAATCAAAGATTTTCTCATTTCTTAGAGGAAGACGACGAAGAAGAAACCGAAGAGGCCGATGAAGAGGAGGAAAAAGACGAGGACGATTTTTCACCACCTCAAATTACCCCTCAGGGATTATCAGCACATGAACGACAATGGAGACAGAACAGTGTAGATTATGAGGTCAGATTTTGTGGCCATTGTAACACAACGACGGATATAAAAGAAGCGAATTTCTTTGGGAGGTATAAGACCAGAAATTTTTTTAGTAATTACAATCAACTTAATACAGGATCAAATAATCTCTTTTAATCTCTTTTCCGCAGCGACGGACAGTACATAGTTGCAGGATCTGATGACGGATCATTCTTCATATGGGATCGAGAGACAACAAACATATTACGGATTTTACGCGGCGATGATAGTATAGTTAATTGTCTACAGCCACATCCGACCTCCTGCCTGCTTGCCACGAGCGGAATAGACCCAGTTATTCGTCTTTGGAGTCCGTGGCCGGAGGTGAGAAAGGAGAAATCCATTTTGTTATAAAGAATTGACTTTTTTACATATCAGTGTCTCATTTTCATAGGATGGAAATAAGAACCTCAGAGATATAGAGAACCTGGAGGGTGCGGCGTCGGCTAATCAGGCAAGAATGAAGAGCAACCCGTTAGAAATGATGCTGAGAAATCTGGGGTACAGGGTCACAGGACATGATATAGATCCAGGCAATCAAGGGAATGAAAACGAGCGGCAGATGAGCCCGACGCAGACATCTCAATCGTTGAATTGCCGCCCGAGCTAAGAGAAAAAGAGAAATGGGAGGAAGAACGAAAACGGGAAGAGGAAGGGACCAGCACTTGTTAAATTTTGGATCCCTAAATAAGAAGAAGGCGATAGATAGATAGGATAGGATAGGATAGATGAAGGCAGAGTAAAAATGATGACAGAGGAGAGTGGAAAACATTTGTTGTACAATTTCGTTTTAATTATTAATATACAGATTATAGAATTTTATCACGATTCTTGATAGTAAAAAGAAAGTTTTTTTTATTTTTTATTTTTTTTTATGAAAATATTCATCCATACATAGTATAGTTGCACACCCGGCCTTCGACGCGAAGGAATAACTAATGGCAACTTTAATACACCTAATCAATGATAATAAATTAGCTAAAAGTCTGTACTCAGCAGAGACCGTTGCAGACACACACATTACGCGTTTGCGGCCACTGATTCAGAGACAAAAGGCCACAGGCGTTAAAAACTGTAGAATTCGTTCCTCCATAGGGAATCTACGCTTTTAAGCAAATCGATATTTGTAACTCCTAGATAAACGTAGTATAGTGATAATCTGACCAGCGACCATTGCCGTTCTAACGATACTAGCCACTTTGATAGTCCCGTATCACACGACTTCAATTTTTCGTCGTAAACTGAGTGGACACAACACTTCGACATCTCTATGAAAGCGGACATTCTGAAATTAAAAAAAAAGGACGGAGATTTTATTTAATTTAGATAAACTGAACACTTTCTCTGATCAATTACCTGGCTTGTGTTTTAAGAGTGTGTTCAATTCCTCTAAGTAGATCATTCGTCTTTAAGATTAACAACATTTGCCGATTTACTGTCTCTAATACTTCGCTAATTTGCGGTAATACTTTGGGCAGTTCCTCCTGGAAAGCGTCCCTCTGAAAATACAAAATATTAGTCAAACGATTAATCAGACATGAAATTTTAAGAGAAATTAATATCAAGGATCAACATCTTCCACATGCCTCATTAGCAGTGAATTTCGTCTTCTGAATACCCGCTAGTATCGTATCCCAGCTCCGGCCGGACACCATGCAAACCAGAAGTCCGTATAGGTTTCCGACTCCTAGACCCTCGGCGTGTTTTCGCATTTGGATTCTATCGCCGTTTAATATAGCGAGCCAAAGTTTCGCGTACTCCCATCGAAATTGATCTGAAAGTGTCTGAAACGAAGAAGAAGCAAAGAATAAGAAGATCTTTACACATAATCTCGTTTTTGAACAAGAATCAATCGCCTCTTATTACCGCATACAATCCGTGATCTAGGAGCACAATTTCTGCCTCATGTCCGTTGTTTTTTATCAATATATTTCCCGGGTGAGGATCTGAGTGTACAAAACCAGCTACAAATATCATCCGGCTATAGAGCCTACCAAGCTTACCGCTAACTTCGAATGGGTTTAAATTGTGCTCTTTCAGGTAACTGACGTCATTAACATGACCACCGTCAAGAAATTCCATGGTCAATACCCTGGAGGATGAGTATTCCCAAAATATGCTTGGAATCTTTTAAAAAACAAACGGAGATAAAATTAAGAAAGTTATGAAAACGTATCATCCAAGGAGATCTAGAATTTGTTTCAGGGGAAAAAGACCACCTTTAGCCATCTGAAATCCTTAAATAGGGCTTTGACCTTCTCTGCATTTCTCCCTTCTAATGTAAAGTCCAATTCTTGTGGTATGTTCTTTTTAGATTCATCGACTATCCAGTCAAACTTAAAGTCTGGGAAGACCCATGACGTTATTTTTACAAGAGCAGCCATAGTTTTGATGTCTACATAAGAGTTGGACTTCACAGCTCTGAAATATGAGGAAAAAATTAGTTCTTAACATCAGATATGGTCGCCTTTTCGCAAATAAAGCACATCATCAAGCTCTTTACTCTCTTCTCACCTGTGCTGTACTTTGATAGCTACTGGTCTTCCGTCTCGCAACACGGCTTTGTGAACTTGAGCAAGACTTGCAGTACCTAAGGGCGTGGGATCAATCGATTCAAATATTTCGTAGGCCTGAGAAGATAAAAGAATATATTATGGAGCTTTTCTTTATTGAAATTGGCTGACTGCACTGTATTTGGATCTTAGACTCAGCATAATTTCGAAAAAAGGCGATCACACTAAGTGCAGTCAGTTAATTCCAATAAAAACTTTACAAGTGATTTGATAAAAGAGGAAAATCATCAAGAAAACAAGAAACTAACATCCTTTTTAAAATCTTCTTTAATAACGGTCAGAACATCCGAGAAAGATGACTGTGGTGCGGAACTGTGCAATATGCGAAGTGTTTGCACATATTCTGAGGGAAGCAGATAATCAAGAGCTCCTATGTGTTGTCCAACCTGAAAAAAGGTCAGGATTTATTACAGGGACGACATTTGGAAATGTGAAAAACCCGGTTTTTAACGCGAACCTTTATGTAGACACCCTTATTCGAGCAACATAGATCCAGCAGCTTTTCAGCACCGTATAAATGCACCGCGGATTTAAGCTTAGCGTACTCGGGAGTCCCTTTGTCCAGTTTTCCAGAGTAAAGCTTTCTTTTATAGTGCGTTCCTATCTCGAAAACCTGGGTAATTAATATTCAGGACTATTTATTATTAATTTTATATTCGGAAATCATTTTTTTTAATTCATATTTATACGGATTTTATGAAAAGGTTGTGTTGAATATTTGAATATTGTTTTCGCGCGCTTATTGCGCTTTATTGCATATATATGAATTCAAATGAAATCCAGTAAGTAAATACATAAAAAAGGCTCATTTTCCATATTGGCTTCATTTTCATTCAAAAAAAGGGGAAATAATTGTTTGAAGAATCTAAAAATCTCAATTCGAAATTTCCAATCTCTCGCCAAATCGCGAGAATTTTGTGAACATAACTGTACTTCATACTCGTAGAATACAGTCGTTGAATGAACGCAGTGAACTGTTTATTCTAACGTTGATTGAGCCAAGTGGGTATTCCGTATTTTTGATTCTGGAAACGTTACCTCGCGTCATTCATGCCACGCATAGTAATTATACGTACGGTAGCAGCGGCGCGGGCAAGTCGAACAACCCCGATAGCTCCTACGTCATATTCGTTGGCCCTGAGCGAGGCTAGAGTACCAACAGCAGCGCTAGCTACGGCGGAAATAGCCAAAATCCGGCGCCTCGACGGGAGGCTATTTCTGAATCTGAAAGCAAAACGCGCATGCGCGCAATGACGTCATTCCAAAAAACACGCACTACACGTGTAGTAACGTAACATAACATAGCATTGTAGGGGCGGTGTATGTAGGTGCATTATTATTTTATATAATATAAAAATTCTTACACAATTCTTACCTCAGCATATTAATACGGTGTAAATCCTATCCGGGATTAGTAACAGTATAGTGTTTCCACGTTTTAATTTACCTACACTATTATATATTATATTAATCACGTACAGCATCACTCGTACTTTACTTTGAATTTGCTTTCGCCGTTCGAATATCTGACCAAATTTCACCACCTGACGCAACTTACTTTCTGGAGGAACGACATAACGTCGTGTTGTGCGCCTAGCGCGTAAGCTATTTCATATGTGGGTCAGTCGTACCAACGGGTGAACCTAGACCCTGAAATTCCATAACTAGTTGTGGGAAATTCTGATAGATGTCGGTAATGAAAATCAAAAATCTTAGAAGTCAAAAATAGTCTGATGTTATGGCGCATTTTTTTAAACTTTTATTTGCGCAATCATTGTTTTTTATTCATTTACATTATTCGTAATTTATAGCTTCGAGTAGCTCCAACATAATAACAGCTTCAACTTGTTGATCACTATTACTTTTCCTGACTTGATTCTTTCCCAACTGTACACACAAGAATAAAAATTAACAGTAGATTTTAAAATCCATCAACCGAAGTAGACATTTTCAATTATAAATGTAACAACGAACTTAGTCGCTATAATAATACAAATCACAACAAAGAATTACATCTTATGTATTTACAATAATTACAACTTAGCACAATACTGATTATATTGAATTACTACTTTTCATACCAGTAGTAGGGCACGGTTACTCAATGCTAATACTAAATAAGGTATACATCGCTAACACCAGAGTAAACGATAATTTTCTTATCATTTAAAAACCATCAGCCTTGACAAATAATTTTTTTTTTTCAATATATTTTATGTATAAGATATACTGCGTTTGTTTTATTAAATACAAAAAAAAACCGAGACACGAGAGAGCTGAAGTATTCTTTGATTTCAAGCAACGATTAAATGGCTGCTTATGAAATGGAGTATAAAAATAGTCTATAAATATTTTGTCTTCTTCTTCTTCTTCTTCAAAATTATTGTTCGATATTCAGCCAATCCTTTGGCTCCCTCAATACACTCACAAGTTTTGATTCCTTAGAGTCTGGCTCTGGTTTGTGCATGTATTGCCATTTCTGAAAAATAAAAGGTATTAATTTTACGACAAAATCGCTATAGGGATCAGTATTAAATTTTAGATGTAAGGAATGCCTGAAATACTCACTGCTGTTAGAGGTAAAGACATAAGTATGCTCTCAATCCGGGCGCCAGGAGTTAACAACCCAAATTTAGTGCCTCTGTCATAGATAAGATTGAATTCCACGTATCTCCCCCTGCGCAGTAACTGCCATTGTCTTTCGGCATACCCATAACCGTCATTTTTGTGCTTTTTGACTGGAAAATGAACCAACATTTTAGCAAAACTCGGGAGAACCACACCAAACGGTTGTTTTCTCTTTACTAAACATACCTAAAGGTAGATAAGACGGAATAACTGCCTCTGCACAACTTTTCACAAACTTATAGGCTTCTTCCTGGCTTGGTTCATCCAAATCATCAAAGAAAATTCCGCCAATTCCACGCCTTTCTCCTCTATGAGGAATTGAGAAATAATCATCACACCATTTCTTGAACTTTGGGTAATAAGACTTGTTGCTTGGGTCGCAGGCCTCTTTAAGTGTCTTGTGGAAGTGCACAGCATCAGCCTCATCCAGGTAGTAAGGTGTCAGGTCAGTCCCACCGCCGAACCACCACTGTGTAAAGTAAAGGATCATTTTGAAAATGGTTTCCCAATTCGCGGACCAATCCTGGGCTTCTAGTCCTCAATACCTCAAGCGATCCATCGGTGTTGGTCACCTCAAAGTACCGGTAATTGAAATGGATAGTTGGAATCATAGGATTTCGTGGATGAATAACAGCACTGACTCCTGTTGCAAAAAAAGGAAGTTGACCACCTTCAGATAGCTTCCTTCCTCTGAAATTAGAACCTTATATGTTTAATTGTTGGGAAATATTGGGTGTCCTATATTAAGTACATTAAAATAGATGTGACTACCTCGCTTTCATCTGCTTGATTGCATCATTGGGAAGATTTCCGTGAACAACTGAAATATTGACGCCGGCTTTTTCGAACACTTGACCCTCCTCAAGGATGCAGGATATGCCTCCGCCACCCTCTTTTCTCGTCCAACGATCTACAGTAAATTTAGATTCATCTGTTTCTTCGGATTCTAAAGCTCTGCAAAAGTCTGCCTATGGGAAGAAAAGAGCCAAAATAAAAACCCGAAATTAGTCACACTATTTAAATCTGCTTTATTTCAATCACACCTGAATTTTCATTATCATAAGCTCCATTTTGGCCTGCATATTTGTACGATGCTTCTCTAGCTTGGATATATCACTTATTGGCTCGGCCATAAACTTTTCAACATCTACTGCATCGGAAACTCCGTTTGAAGAACTAAAGATTGAAAACATTCCTGCCAGCACTCCAGCCGCTTGCATAGATCTGTTAATAGAAACTAAACGATCAGATGTCTTGTAGCTGAATAACAATTGTTGTTTGTTATAGACAGACATGTCAACAAAGACAATAATGTGGAATTGGAATTTATAAGGGAACCTGTAATTCATACTTGACAATTCCAAGTTTAGTTTTTCCTCCATGATGATGAGTCACGACAAATCGCACCCGGTTCCACGTCTTGTAGCAAACGTTGAATACCATTATGTTCGTTAAAAAGTTTTAAATATTAATTTTAGAGATGAATATATAGAGGGTTGTGTTCGTCGATTTACTTCGTTTAAAAGTTTCACGATATCTGTACGTGATTGAAGTCAATTTATTACCCTAATCTGTATGGAATAATTCAATTGACCTAACCCCAAATGCCACGTTGTCGGCATGGAGCCGATAGCGACGTCAGTAGCGGTGGGCGGGGGGGAGCGGGGGATATTATGAATGATGCGCCACCTTGGCAGTGTTCAGTTTAACTACTACTATCAATTCATTTAATTTTTTTTCTTTTTTGTTTGTGTGTGTTGTGTCAAACCCGGTATACCGCATTTTCGCATGTTATCACGCGTAGCTTTTTATTGGTATCAATCTATTGTGTTTACAGTCGCAGTTCATTCACCCACAATAATAGACGACAGTGCGACTTCTGTAATTAACCTATGTGCATATTTCGATAGTAATTGTTTAAATCGATTTGACTGAAAGTTGTACAGCTGAGAGGTCAGCTCTCCTACGTATTGGTAAACCCCGTTAATAACATAACTTCGGAATCTCTATTAACAGCATAAAGATGTCTACCAACGTAGCGGTGATATTTAACTCTTTTCAAGATTATCTTAACACTGAACAAGAACTACGCGAGGTACGTCGTCCGGATTCCCTTCCTTTGGAAACTTCGGCATATTATCGTCTGTTAACCCCTGAAATTTTTAGAATAAGATTTGATTTGTTCTTTGTTTTGTTTTTGTTACAGGAAATCCGAACAATAGTTAAAGAGATCGAACAAAGCGCCAGGGAAATTTTGATGGTACTACAAAATATACACAACGAAAATACGTCTGAAGAAAACATTAGTATGATAGTAAATTTCATAGTAATTTTACAACCACTGTTTTATGTGTTACTAATAAATAAATTTCTCTATTTCTTGGCTATTCTCAATACAGTTGTTTCCGAGCACTGCGTCAAGGCGAGAACCTTGTTTGAGGATGTAAGGAAGGGGTACGCTAAACTCGCTGCCGTTGTTCCCAAAAATCAGTACTACAGGTTTCATGAACATTGGCGATTTGTAACTCAGAGACTATGTTTCTTGGCTTCTCTCACGATATATCTAGAGGTGAAAATCCTCGTGCATAAAGATACTGTTGCAGAAATACTGGGAGGTAATGAATGATGAATAAACATTGGATCTAGTTTGTAAATCCAGTAAATTGCGCAAATATTAAATCACCATGCATCATGTTTCAGTCAAAAGCAACCGAGAAGAGGGATTCCATTTGGATCTTGAAGACTTTTTGATGGGTCTGCTTCAGCTCTCGTCTGAATTGGTAATTTTAATGTTAAAAATTCATTGAGATTTGGTAAAATCGATATTATAGACTCAATCTGCGAGCTGTAAACGTGTATCAATGTGATATAAGCAGTCTTTTCTCAATTTCAGTGCCGTTTTGCGGTAAACAGCGTCACAAGCGGCGACTACGACCGTCCGATAGAAATATCCCGATTCGTAAACGAACTGAATGCCGGCTTTCGGCTTTTAAACTTGAAGAACGATTCGCTCCGCAAACGATTCGACGCTCTAAAATACGACGTTAAAAAGATCGAGGAAGTTGTCTACGACCTCAGCATTCGCGGACTTAAACCAACCGCACCATCGGCGCCGGTTGAGTCGAAATAAAATTTATTTCGTCTCTAATTACGTTTTCCACATTTGTAATATGTATGTATCTATATGTATATGTATTCATTAACGTCGCAGAGCGCGAAGTCTTTCGCAAGTTGATTAACATACTTTGAATAATCTTTCCTATAATAGTAGGATTAACCGCGCGGGACGTTGTCAAAGCCCAACCTTTTTTTGTAATGATTGATATATAATACCGATTGGTAATAAAAATAACAAAAACCGCGAATTTTTATTTTATTTTACTTCGCTTTTTATTCTAGGAATCCCCCATTTTAAAACTATCGCATTCTCGAGATAGATCAAGTTAATTGATCAATCTAAGAAAGGTATATTTCGTTTTAAAAGTATCCAAACTTTCTTTCCACTTCAAATACTTCGCCTAATTTTTCGCGAAAGTGTAAAATGCATCCCACAGCTTTGGGGTTTTTATAACAAGATATCACCCCGATTGAAAAATGAGACTAGAATAGGAATTGTTCTCTATAGTCGATCGTAAATTTGTTTTAAAAGTAAATCTCATTGGAATTTGATTCATTTTGAATCGCGCAATCCGATGGCTTTCGCCATCTAGTAGCTGCCCGGGGGAGTCCCTTGAGCGTCTATCTATTGGAGCTATTAACTAACTCATATTGTAGTTAGACATAAGATCTGAAACAGCGCCGCCAAGCGCCCAAGGCAGGAGTATCCGTTGTCGTTAAACTTTCCTGTCTGGGTACCGCCGCGGGCGGGTTTCGACCCCTGGCTAACGCGAACGGTGCAAATGGCTGTGCGTCGGCCATGATGGCTTTTAGCAGGGACCGTGTCACGCAAACATGTTTTCAAGGTGATATTCCTCGTTTCGTGACTGAGTGACCGTGTTCTAGCGCGATGGCCGGCAAAGAATGAGGCTTTGAGCGTGTTCGGTGCCGGGTGAAACGGCCGCCGGGCCTCCGCGAGGCCGCCAACTCGGGCCTTAAGGTGTGCGTGCGCGCGGGTATACCCGCGGGTGCAAAACGCAGTGGGTTGTCAACAGACACGGGTAAAGTGCGAGCGAGCGAACGAGCGAGCTAACGAGCGAGCGAGATCGTAGCTGCCGAGGATGAGCAAGCTGTCGTTTAGGGCGAGGGCGCTCGACGCCTCAAAGCCGATGCCAATATACATGGCCGAGGAGTTGCCCGACCTCCCCGATTACTCGGCTATAAACCGGGCCGTACCCCAGATGCCAAGCGGCATGGAAAAAGAAGAGGAATGCGTGAGTTGAACATGATTAAACTACATCATATCACCCAGCATGTTTAACCCATCGCCATCTTAGACAGAGGCGGGATAAGTTTATATTTACCGCCAAACGATGGCGCCACTCGTACACACACTCCACTACGACGTCCTCCCCAAAGGGTAGAGAATAAAACGTCTCCAAAAGGGTTTCATGCGTGTTACTATCCACCGTCGTCTCCTTTTCCCTTCTTATTCCCCAGGGGATTCCCCACTTTCATTCCATGAGTAACAACAAACAGAGCGACGCAGAAACAGACACATATGATGTTGCACATTTCGCTACGTTACGTACTGCCTACGATGTCAATATATCTTATTTCAGGAACATCATCTCCAAAGAGCCATATGCACCGGTTTAATCATTCCTACGCCAGAGGTTACCGACATGGCTGACGTCGAGGCATACGACAAAATTTATCCCTCTGACTACAAGCTGCCAAGACAACTTATACACATGCAACGTACGTTGGGTCAGATCCAATATCATTGGGAAACGTTTAACAAAGCTTGATACTCTATCTTACTTTCAACGTTTATCCGCAGCTTAAGAGAGTCAATGAAAACTCGCACAATTTTCTTCAATATTAATAAATTTTTTACACATTTTTAACATACCGGTACACATGTTGTACCAAATACAATGTTTTGTTCAAATAGCAACCGAAATTTCATGAGAATTGATCAACAAACTAACTGACTCGAGTCTTGTTGACAAAAATGTGTTAAAACCACTTCAAAAAACGTGTTTCTATGTCTTGAGATCCGGGGGTCTTGTTTCCAATCAATTTTTCTTTGTAATCGGAGAGCTTACTATTCTAGAAAACGTAACAATCCGTAAAATTCTGTGATTCATGTGTTTCTTGTTTTTTTCTTATATTGTTTAGCGTTTGCGATGGAACAGGACATTCCCGACTACGACATGGACTCTGAGGACGAAAAGTGGGTTGGTGCTCAGAGTAGAAAAATGGACCTAACTCCGCTTCAGTTTGAGGAGATGATGGATAGGCTGGAGAAAAGCTCGGGTCAAACCGTTGTTACGCTTAACGAGGCAAAGGCCCTTCTCAAGGAGGACGACGACCTCATCATTGCGGTTTTTGACTACTGGCTTAATAAACGTCTGAAGACAGTGAGTGTCGATTTTTTCTTTGTTTATGATGGGAGAATATGAAGAAGCGGAAATTCTAATGGTTTTTTTTTTTATTCTGTTCCAGCAACATCCCCTCTTACTGACGGTAAAAACTGAGCATCGGACTGGTTCAGCCGCGAATAATCCTTACTTGGCGTTCAGACGGCGTACAGAAAAAATGCAGACTCGCAAAAATCGTAAAAACGATGAAACGAGCTATGAAAAGATGCTCAAACTTAGAAGGGACCTTAGCAGGGCAGTCACTCTTCTCGAACTTGTTAAAAGGCGGGAAAAAACAAAGCGCGAACATCTACATCTTACAATAGAAGTTTATGAGAAGAGGTGAGAATAAATTCGAAATTTTTCAAACAGAATGGTGTAAAGAAAGGATGATTTTTTTTGTCTTAAAAATGTACAAACTTAATGAAACTCATAAAGCAAAGCTTTATTCAAACTCTGATAGGCTTCTACCCTATAAACATGACTAAAATTCTTTATTCAAAAACTCTAGGTACCAAGCGCAAGACTTTAGTGGACAAGTGCTGGCTGAGGTTTCAGCATTGAAGGCATCGAGACCAGCGTTTGCTCCTCTTTTTACAAACCACTTTGGCGTGCACCAAAACTGGGCAAATAAAGTATCAGGAAAAGTGCGTATATCGATTTTCATTTCGTATTCATATCATGTATTAAAATTATTCCCTCCGTTTTCAATTTGAAGGAGGAAGTATTGCCGAGGAAAGAAAAAAGGCCGTATAAAAAACGGAAGCATAAAGCAGACGGTAGAGGGACGGGGGGTTCTGTCGGCGGTGTTGGAGGGCCAGATGACGGTCCGCTTCGCGGAAGTGGGGTTGCTGGAAGAGGCGGTAGAAGCGGGGCACTCGGAAGTGGGCTGGACCCGCTGGCCAGCTCTGATGACGATGGGCCACATCCTTGCCACTCTCAACCATCTCTTCCTTCCGATCGGGATGAAGATGACGCCGTTGATGAGGGCCAGTTCGCTTTTAGAAGGAACAAAAATTGTACCTATTTATCGGTGAGTATATCACCTCTCAAAATCTCCTTTCTACATGCGCTAATTAATCGCCAATCTTCGCCAATATAGTCGATTTCAGTTTCTGGTACATAGAATGAAAGAAAGGATTTATAAATCCTTAAAGAATCATAAATTTAGTTAAGAAAACTTATTTCTTTTATTGCCATTAATGAATTCAAAGATTATTTTAGATTTAGATTTACTTTCCAAACTGCATTTGTCTTTGATTATGATTAAAATTTACCCAAAAAAATGCTTTTTTTACAGCCAATATCCGGCGGTCTTGGTAACTGGCCATGGTGTGAGAGGAGTGAAGGTGGTTCTGCGGACAAGAGGTACAGATTTGCGCCAACTAGTATAAGCAATCCATCGCCAAGATGCGTGGGTTTAACGAGGCGGCGTATGGGTAGAGGAGGAAGGATAATCCTAGACCGTTGCACAACGGATGTAGACGACGTATGGTCTTCTTTAGACTTTACGATACACGAATCTAAACGAGATGAATTCCTTGAACCGACGGAACCAAACGGAAAAAAAGAGTGGTTACATTTTCGGCCGAAAACACCGCCTCCGTCTGACCACAACAACACACCAAGTGAGGAAAGCAGCGAATCTGAATCAGATTCAGAAGCAACTAGACGCGAGGCTTTACCTACATACCCCTTCCCACCAGAGGCAACTTCTATATGTATCGATATAGAGACGGGAAATAAAACGTCGACGTCAACAACGACGCCGACAACGACGACTGGAATAACCGAAGAACCGCCGTTTACATCGGAGTTTAATATCTCCGATTATTTTCCCCTAGAATTTTTCTCAGACTTTGATCTCGCCGTGTCGGGTTGTGCAAACGTGAGTTCAGTTTCAAAAAGCGGTCCTAACAATGGACAACATACAGACAGCAGCATTAACACCGCGAGTGACCAAAGGACAGATAATAATCATATTATTGGATCCTCGCGTTTTGTTATATCGCCAATTATCGGGAGTCTGCTTTCTCAACCGAGTCAGCAGACACCGCGATCGCAGTGTACCAGTAGTAGTAGTAGTAGTTGTAGTAGTAGCGGTAGTGGTAGTTATAGTAATAATTCCGGCGGTACTGGCTCCGGTAATGCCAGCGCCGTATCAACAACAATAACAACATTAACATCAGTTGCAACAGCAACGACAACGACAACAACAATCGCCGGTGTTACGGCCGGACAACAAACTCGTTGGACTTGGTCAGGCGCCGCGATAAACGCCGTTAATACACAAGCGACAACGTCGTCTAGTAGTACGTCGTCGTCAACAAGGTGCAGCACCGTTGTAATTGAAAATCAAGCCCAAACCCAGTCCCAGGTTCAAACAAATCGACATTCTAGGCACCACAGACAATCGTCGATAAATCATAACAGTCCCCAACAGGCCCCAATATTGTCAAAGTCGTTAACTAGTCCTACGAATAATCGGAGTGTTGGAGGAGCAGCAGGAGGAGGTGTTGGTGTCGGTATCGGTATCGCGGCAGCGGGGGGAACGGTTATTACGAACTTTGGTAACGGGCATCAGAATGGGCCGAGTAACGCGTCATGCACTTATCACCATAATTCAAATTTGAATAATTTGGGGAGCCGGGCAGTTTCGCCTCATTCTGTTAACAACCAAACAAGCAGTACGATAGTCGAACGCGCGATGATTACGTCGACGAATGCTATGACGACTACGACAAATATATTGTCGCATAAAATTCAAAACCCCCCGGGTGTTTTAGCACAGAATAAACTTGCGAATATTGCGAGACAACAACAACATCAACAACAATTACAGCAGCAACAGCAGCAGCAATTACAGCAGCAGCAGCAGCAGCAACAACAACTACAACAACAGCAGCAGCAACAACAGCAACAACACGCGCAGAATCAAGCACAGCAAATCCCCACACCTGGGGAAATTACGCTTAATAGTAATAGGTGAGAATAGTTTATATCTCGTCCGTCCATCCGCGTTATTTCGTGTAACTTAGCTAGCTATCGCTGACAAAGGTAAATAGCGAACGAGAAAGAAAGAAAGAAAGAAAGTAAGTACGAAAGAAAAGGATGTACATCCTGTGCCGCAATTTCTTTTAGCACCGGATACCCAACACACGTCGTGCTCTGCGAGTAAGAAAAAAAAAAAAAAATTGAATAAAAAAATTAAATAAAAATTAAAAATTAAAAATTAAAACAAAAAATAATAATAATATAAAGTCTGTCTTTTAACCGAGGCAGGATAAACCCCGATTGTAAATATACTAAGTCTTTCGTGTATAATAGAGAAATTTGATATATATATATAAAAAAAAAGAAAGAAAGAAAGAAGAGAAAAATAAGAAAACAGAAAAAAAATACAATTATTACTATATTTATGATTTATGAATCGACGACGCGCGTTTGAATGATGCGCGCGCGTACGCGCGGTCGGACTGACAGAATTCTGCTTTACTAAACGCCGGTAACTTTTTTTTTTCCTTAAGCGCGGTTTATTTACTTGTAGAACTAAAGCAGGGGTGAAGTTTAATCTGTCGTCGCTAGAGGACGGTTAATGAGCAAGTCCGATCGTTCTTAAGCGTTGCAATACTATGTATATGTTACGTTATACTTTACTTTGGAGGCAACATTCCCGTTTCCAGTAATATGTAGCTTCGTCGATCCTTCCTTTTCTCCCCTCTTAAGAGAAAAAAAAGAGAGAAAAAATAAAATAAATTAAAAAAAAAACAAAACTTTTTTGTCGTCACGCGCGTCTCGCTCTTGATCATCGATGAGAGAATGTAATAGGAATAATAATAATTATAATAATAATAATCATCATTATCATTGTTTTGGGTGTTCGGAGCGCGCGGCACGGGACGATAGAGATATAGCGAGACATTGAGAGAGAAAGAGAGCGAGAGAAAGAAAGAAAGAAAATGTGAGAATGATCGTGAGAGAGAAAGAAGGCCCGGTGGTCGCTCGGCGCGACACCGGCCACCTGTAACCCTCCCCCTTTTCCCTTACCCCCTATCCCCCCCCCCCTACACAAATACAAACACATTGTAAATAAATACTGTTAATAAAACGTCTGCTTAATACAATCGCCTGTTCAGTTGATTTTTTATTCAGTTATTTGTAGTTATAAGTTTTAGTTTTTTTCTTAAGAACTTAAGTTATAAGGAAAGGTCATAATCAATCCTACAGTCGAGTTAAAGATCTTCGTACAACTTTGAGTCTTTAGAAATCTGATTGATCAAATTGAATAGATTTTCGATCAATTTAATTTACAATGGAATACCAGAGCCCAGATTTTAGGAGATTTTTGATATGTGGTCAAACTGCACCGTCGTAATCTATGATGTGGTTGTGTATGGTAGGTAATTTCACCCTGTGTAACGACAACACATTAGGGTGAAAAGGAAAAACCCGGTCGACATTCATCCGTGTAAACGATACTATGTAAGTATTGAGGGTACGATTTAACTGAATATGCGAAGTTGATTTTCATACGTTTATTGGCGCAGTGATCGTGCAAAAAAATAATGAATGAGAATAAAATTTTTAACGGTATCAAGGTAGTTGTACCAATCTTGTGTGTTACCGGTACTTTAACAGGTATCAAGGCAAACTTACTTTTTTTTTCCTTTTTTTTTTTTTTTTGAATAGTAAACCGTAACTTATATATTCGACAGTTTTATAGCCGTTTCTAAAACAAATCCTGGCAACGGTATGTAACAACGTAGGTACTATAAATTGGGTGCAATAAACCATAATTAGGAAAGGGTCCGTTTTAAATTCTACGAGACTAGGTAAAATTCGAGAATTCAAATTCACAAAAGTCGTCATAACTGCAATATGGAATTATATTCTTCACCAATGTTCATTAACTCTGTTCAAAATTCCTACGATCGTGAGGCGAAAAAAATTTCAAATATTTTTCATGACTTGAACCATTGATACTTGAATTCCATAAAAATGATACTGATATGATGTCATATATTGAATCTTGTCGTTATGTAATATTTCTAATCCGCATACTTTCATTCATTTTTTAATTCGTTCGGTTCAAATTCGTGGAAATTGACGATTATCCAAAGGTTAATCCTTTAATCCTATCATCAAATTATTCTCAATATTTTTTGCGTTAACTGAATCATCTGTTCACATGCATGGATATTAAAGCAAGACTCAAGAGACTGGTGATAAGTTGCGATCAGGTCTGCAGGAGCCGTGGGGGACCGGGATCATCAAATTGAAATAATAAAACACTTTGCGCGTGAGCGAGAGCGAGAAGTCACCTACTCAATAATATTTATATACATATGTATATTCGTAAAGTGTTATACACATGTAGATGCATGCATAGTTTATACCGGAAGGGGAACCCCTGCCTCGCGCGCATATGCTCTCGCTCTGCAACAGCGCAGCTATCTGCAGGCTAGTACACCGATACACATGCGTGCAGTACGCAGTACAAAATCCCTGCTAAGCCCTAGGATTGCGTCTGTTTTTTACGAGGGGTCCGCGAGGAGGCGTGCAGCGTGCATTATGGAGTAGATTTTGATAAATCGACTCTGTTTCCACTTTTTCCTTTCTCTTATTTTTATTTTTATTTATTTATTTATTTATTTATTTTTCACCACCACCCGATTTTTATTCTCTGTCGTCGTCATCAGCGCTGGAGCGCGTCAAGCGCTTTAAATTCAAGGTAGATATAAGGTAGAAACCCTGAGACCTGGGACTCTACGGATAAGAGATTTTGGCGGCGATCATCTCGGCGGCCCGCCTTGAAGACTCCACGACCCCAGGGAGGGGACGATGAGGAGTCGAGGGGAAGAGGACCGGTCGATACTCGTCCAAGCATACGGAAGGAAGAGGAGCGAGAGGAATATGCGAATAATCGGCGATTACGCCGAGCTGGAAGCCGCCGTCATAGCGGAGGGGTTATATTCACTTATGCCTTTATCCAAAGCACCGTAGACACGGTGGCTGTTAGAACGTTAGACACGCAGCTTCTCGCACGCCATGTATAATATTCAAGGTTGATGAGCCAGCCTATACTCATGGTCCTACATACTAGAATAAATATGAATATAAATATCGCAAGCAATAAGCACAAGCATCATTCGTTTCGCGATAGTCAATAATAAGATCCGCCATAAAACTAAGCGATTCAAACATATACATATTGTCTTCCTCTCTTTTTGGCTAGTTATTTGTGAAGCTGGCATCAGTCTTCTATGATAATCCCGAGTATACTTTACAGGATATACCGTGGCCTAGGAATAGAATGACAACAATAATTTAACAATGAATGATCGTCACCTTGTTGTGACGTGTAGTTTCAGAGAGTATACTGTTAGTTTCGTGCTAAAAAAAAAAAAAAAAAAAAAAAAAAACTTTGAAGGGAAAGAAAACGACATAGCATGCAGGGTGCTGGGGCTTGCATCGCGTAACCCAAACAACGTCGTTGTATTATAGTTGTCGTCTTTGCAAGGTGGCGTCTGCTTAGGGAGGAAGAGAAGTTTTCTCCGGGTTGTTGAAGGAATGAAAAAACGTAAAAAAATAAAATAAAAATAAAAAACATGAGGAGCCGGAAGCTAGACAAGTACGACTTGGACAACCGTTTAAAGGTTAGGCGCCTCAAGTGCTCTTAATTGCTCGAGTAGTTCTAGCTGGCGACGTCGGTTTGTCAAGTAGGCAGTTTATAGAGCTGAGTGGTTTCGCTGCTAATTTTGTTTCGATAGGCCCGCCCTCACCCTCAGCTTATCGCCCCGCGTTGAGGCTAAAAACGTGTGACAAAGCCCGTGCATTCACTCTACATAGACTTAACTTGACGACTACAGCATCAGGGAAGATGTGGCGTTGAGTATGGGAGCCGGAAGGCCGCGAGGATAAGGACGAGGAGTTTGAAGAGAAGGAGGAAAATACTCGAGACGAAGCCGCCCGAATCTGGGCTGTGCTAATTAGCGGGGCTTCTCCACTTAACACTCGAGCCTCGGTCCTCGGCTTTGATCTCACCGCCGGCTTGCTACCGTCTTCTTATTCTCCGTTTGGTATTGCTGTTGGAGAGACGCGCGTCTTCATCCACACGTGCTAATGCGCCCGTGGCGTAATAAAAGAGCTAGGCGCATACGCTTACACGCCCATTACTGTGCCCGACGATGGGACTACGACCACCGCGTGCGCGGCCCGACCTGCAGGCCGCTGATCGCAAAACGTTGAGAGCCCCATAAAACTCGAGTTTTCTTTAATTCCGTGATGACGATGCGATGATGTTGCCTTTCGTTTTGAAAGTTTTCGTTACATCTGCTATTGTATTATTCCCTGTTTCAATTATTTTCTTCATAATTCATGTAAGTATGTAAGTGTATGTAATCCCACTTCTTCCAGAGACCTACACCGCCTCGTATACCTATACAGCAGGTATAACCATCGGGAGGGTCGCACTCCCCGGCAAAGTTAATTGCTTCGGGATTGCGCAGGTATATAATATCCGAACTGCGATTGTTTGACTAATCGGATTACAAAGTGTCCAAACACTTTCAAAACACTTTCATGACACCCCGTCGTGGTAGTATGAACCCGTGAAAGGCTGCTCTCTGCAGCAAGGAGAAAGGAGTTCTATTGTCTCCGTAACTGGATTAGCTGGCAACGACCCCCTTCCCCGTCTCCGTTTCCACGACGATCATATATTCTACCCCCGCAATATACCTGCCGTAATACGTACGCGAACTACTAATAGAATGCATACAAGCGGGCCACACGCTTATATGCACTTTGGTGCGCATGATCGCCCGGCCATACCCGTGGACCAGGTTAAATCGATCGTTTAATCGAGAACTGCAGTTCGTAATGAACCGGGCGGTCGCGGTACACCATATTGGTGCGCGATCGCGCCAGGAGTAATTCGCGTCGATCATTGCAACCGTAACCAGAGACATACGGTCCCGCATATTTCAGTGTATGTTCCACCCTTAATAACGGGATGAATAGCGCGAGCACTCCAGCGGCGTAAACGACGAAATGCATCATCGAAATCCACAGGTTCAGCGGTTATAGATAAAGTGACGAGTTCGGAAATTATTATTCCCAAAGAACCGTTCGACTCGTAGTTTAGATTTAGCTGTATTATGGTATAGCGGTGGATGCAGTGTCCTTGTTTTCTTACTGCATAGTATATTTACGATCATATTCCGTGATTTCCACCTCTAGGTATTAACGTGACGGCTACGAAGTATCGTTATGTGCATTCCCATGCCTACACTCCCATTCCTTCAGTGCCCTTACGTGTATATAGACCGTGGCCCATAGGGACACAGTCCCAGTCTGTATGTAGATACAGTAACGCTATGTAGGTATACATAGGATAGCCTCTTGTACATAAGCGAGGTGCGGGCCTGAACCTTTTGCAAGTTTCATTGTTGTTCAAAATTAGATCAATAATGTGCCTCGGTCTGGTCTTGAATGCCGTGGTGATCTGGTCGTAAATCACCGCGGTGGATACGCGGAGGGTCAACTTTTGCGAACTCGATCTATATACCTACCTACCTTTTGCTTGATTAATTGGAGCAATAATAATTTTCGGAGTTTCACTTATTGCTACCTGGACAAGACATGGGCTGCAGGGATTTAAGGCTAGGTGAGTATATTGCGGACTTTGAGAGTAGAAAGAAATTTCCAAATCTAGGTATACTTGGCCGTGTTTAAACGAGGGTATATAAACGTCAATTGGATCATCGGAGACCAACTGCAATTTGACATAAAACTTAATTGCGGGTGAAAACCAAAACTGGAGCAACGGTTCGCCATATAACTGCTACGACTATGACGCGCCATATTTCTTGTGCTCCGCTATTTTATTGCGCAGCCTGCAAGCGCAACGCGCACGTATACATGTATACACACACATATACATATATCCACGCACAGTCTTGTTGAGAATCTCCGAGGAGGGTGGAAGGCGAAGGGGTAGGTAAAGGCGAGCGGGAATAACCGTTTTATACGGCAGAATTATCGCAGATGATTCTCTTGCGAAAATCTATAGTCCTCCAGCTCGAGCGAGAACGTAGGTGTGGATACACGGACGTGGACCAGAAACGGGGGGACACCCACGCTGGTTAGAGGTAGGGAGGTGGGTGGCTGCGGAGGCGGGACAGAACGACCCTTGGCTCTCCAGGTCCCGGCCAATCGTAGCTGGCGAACGTCGAGCGACCGAGGCGACCCTAAGGACTGGCCGATCAATCACGAGCCTCGGAGCGGCAGCATGGTCGTCGCCCGGTCGTTATCGCCGTATATAACCTGGCCCCCCCTCGAGACCTCGGCGCAGTCGCCTTCGAGTCTTCTCCGAGTCGAGTCAGCTCCTTCTTCGTTTACAGTAGAAAAAAAACCGCGACGCGGTGAAGACCTTAGAGCTCATATCATCGTTGGATGTTCATCAAAAAGTTTCTCATCGTTTTGGTATAATACGACAACAGTGTTCGATTGTGCAATATAATCTGGCAAGAAGTGTTTTAAGTGTGGATGTCGCTCGTTATCAAAATATACGAGGATTACGCGCGTTACTACGAATCCTCACGGTGTTACGCAGTGCCGGCGTAACTCGAAAGTCATAACAAGACATCAAGATGCAAGGTTACCAGGGCAGCTTCGAACAACAGCAAGAGCAGCGGGACCGGGACCGCGAAGAAACAATCGTCGTGGATCTAGTTCCTCCGCAATATCAGCTCAGTCCACCGAACAGTCCTCCGACGCGACCGTCTTCCGGTGGAGGATCATCCTCAAAGATACACGGTAAGTCAAAAATTTTTTATCGTGTATTCAACACATACATACGTGTTAAACGTGTGATTCCACGGGTGATTCCTCTCCTCAAACTCACCGTTGTCGGGTGGTAATTAGTTGGCTTCCTAATCCAATTCGTACTGCACCCTTTATTCATTCGTTTGGCGATATATCTGTCCGAAATTGTAAACTAGACCCACGGGGGGTGCGGGGCAAGTAGAGAAGCGGTTCCGCTGTATGTACTATACCTAGAGTTCGGTTGTAACTTTACAACCCTTTCCGGGAACCCGCCTTTTGTCATTTCGCTCGGGTTTATTGTGGTAATTATTTTAGTGCGTCCGCTAATTCGGCGAATACCGATCATTTTTATTGCGGGGTCGAACGGGTACCTAGCTCGTTCGACCCCCATAACCACCTTGAAAATTACGGTACATAACCGTAAGCCAACCCTATCCGTACGCACGATATTACTAGTCCCATAGGTACGCACGTACTTTTGTAATTACAACGAGCCTCTTTATCTTTTCTTATAGAATCGTCGCCGTCGCATCAGCACCAGCATCAACAGCCACCGCTACCATCAATGGATTCAAACATCCGTAGGTACCGGACGGCGTTTACCAGAGAGCAACTTGCGAGGCTGGAGAAAGAGTTTCATAGAGAAAACTACGTCAGCAGGCCTAGACGATGCGAACTCGCAGCTCAGCTCCAGCTTCCCGAATCAACAATCAAGGTGAAGAGAATTAATTTGCAAATGTTTTTGCACACTGTTTTGTACCGCGTTCAATGGTTCTGTCATACTTTTGCAGTGTTCAACCAGAGGCATCTTTTTGCTGGGTAATCTGTTCACGCGTAATCGAGGCGGCTAAACCTTTTTATATTAAAGAGCGGCTCTTACATCCCGCCGGCGCATTAGAGTGGCGATTATAACCTTTAAAACGCATTTCTTTGTTCGTTGCTCCTCAAACGAATCAATTACGAAAAGCAAATATCCTCTTTGACGCCTCGCCTAAAGCCGGTTTCACCGCTGCCCTCAAGGCTCTGCGGACAGTACAGTTATATTAGGCCCTCGCGGCCTCACCCATACACACCCTCGCGTGCCTTCATCTAATACATCCGTATTTGTATACATATATACATCGTATAATACACAGATGAAAAAAAAATTGTTGAATAAATCGCGTGTAACTTATCTCATTATCAACTTTCATTCGATCAAATCAAGGAAGCATTTTTATCACTGTATGTATTACATCGCTGCTGATTTCTGCACGTCCAAATATAAATTTCACTTTTCCATCACACAAATTTCATTCTTCAAACACACTTGACACAATTAAATAACTAACGACCGTGTTTCTTTTTGCAGGTTTGGTTTCAAAATCGTCGAATGAAAGACAAACGACAAAGACAAGCTATGGCCTGGCCGTACGCAATGTACGCGGACCCAGCTTTGGCCGCGACACTTTTGGCCGCGGCAACAGCGTCGCTTCCTCCGCCTCCATACCACAATCACCACCATCATCACCATCACCATCAGCTCCAGCATCAACAAGGAGGTTTACCACCAACAGGACATCTTCAGGGAGCATCTCCGCCAGGATATGGTCCAGCTGCCGCCGCGGCTGCCGCTGCGGCTTACTACGCGGCTCGCTACGCACCGTACCCGACGCACCCGGCTCATCCAGCTCATCCAGCGCCAATCCATCGACCACATCTTCAGGCGCCTACGACGACGACAACTGTAGCTGGCAGTGGTTATGCACCAGCAGGTCTTCACGCCCATGCATTGTCCCATCAGCTCATGCAGACCCATCATCATCATCAACAGCAGCACCAACTTCCATCCCCATCCTCTGCCGCTGCGGCTGCAGCATCAGTCCTTACACCTTCGCTCCATTTTCCGTCGCCACTGAGCCTTCCATCCTCACCACCAACACCAGCACATCCTGCAGCCTACGTAACACCACCTCCGGGCACTCCATCGACGACATATCGTCCGGAATTGAGCAGTCCCGCACACTCTGATACTTCTTCGAGTGAGTATGACTGCAGCGGACCTCCCCACACCCAGAACACATCGTCGCATTCAAGCCTTCAGGATCGGGGTCTCGCGCTTAAATTACCTGCCGCGTTGCAGATAAACTTACCGTCTTTGTCAGGTAAGCGGGAAGTGATCAGGACCATCCGCAGCGCGTTTGAAAATAAGTTATACGTGCAGGGATCCGCCGCTGGGACTCAAACACAGAGCCAAACTATTCAGACTGCATCACCGGGTGGTAATGTTCCTACAAAAATCGAACCCCCGAAACTGTTTCAGCCTTATAAGAACGATATTACGGAGAAGGCGTAAGTAAGCCTAACGATGATCGGTAGTATTATATATACTGTATATATTTACTGTGCCAAAGCTAATTAGTGTGACCAAAGCAACCGTGCGGTACCGTTTTTATTCTTCTTCTTTTTGTCATTTTGTAAATAATAATAATAATAATAATAATAATAATAACAATTTAGGTATATACAAATGTGCGCATGTATGAATATTAATAAGTCGAATAAAGCGATCGGTGCCCGCGGCGATTTCCTCGACTTAAATATACTCAAATGTATATAGTATAAAATAGTAAACAGCAGTCACATATGTATATAAATAATGAACAATCTTTATTAAATTGTAAAATTAAAGCAACGCCATGTAACGGGGATTAATTGTATACTAGATTAAGAATGAAAAAAAAAAAAATAATGAGGCACATTGCTGTATACGTATACAATATTATATAATTGTACAGTTTGCGTAATTTATTTGTCTTGTTTTAATTATACACATATTATATATTATACATACATATATTATGACGATTATTAATAACATCAATACTATTATTATTATTATTATTATTATTATTATTATTATTATTATTATTATTTCTATTATTATTATTATTATTATTATCATTATTATTATTATTAATATTATTATTATTGTAGCAATGTAAAACATGTATATAAAGTACATTTTAATTATATAATATAGTATACATATAGTATATGTATACTTGGAATAATGTTATATTGTATAAAGAAGAAACACGATGCAATTATATAAATATATACATATATATCTATATATCTATACACAATGGTATTTCTATAATCTTATTATGCCATACCTGACACTTACTTAAGTTACTTACTTATTCCTCATCCCTTGTTTTGCTCCCAATAATATTTAATCCGTTTACAAAGCGACTTATAAACCCAGCCGTCCCTTCGTATACCTAGGTGTGATTCGAGAGGATCTCTTGTTCACTGGAGAAAGATTGCAACAGAAGTAGGTGTGTGTTGTTGAATGTAGTAATCGCGGTGCGTCCCCCAATATTTACATACTTATCGGTTATGAGTTATAGTAGTTTTATACTCTGGGAATACGATTATATGTACTCCGTGCTTTAACACATCTTAGGTTATAATACACACTTACACGTAACTTCACCTACTCGGGAATCCCCGAACGTTAGTGATGATAAATTGACTTGTTTCATCTACTGTCCTACGACGTATAAACTATAAAGTATATACAGAATAACCGGCCATCTGTTCACTGTTTCGTCCGAAATACGGTATAGCTGTATCACTAGTAAAATCCTTCTTCATCGTTCGTAAATACGTTCTAGGGATTATGTATGTATGAGGGATTTCATACCAATACCGATAATTATCTAGTTGTTTTTGATTTTTTCATTCAAACTTAAGACATTAATATAAAAAAACGTAATTCAGATCCGAGATAATCAGGGTTAGGACTCTAGTCGAATTGCCACGAAAAACCCCATACGTATGTATGCATATGTAAAACATATGTGCAAGTGTATTCACATCGACATTCCCACTGCACCCAGTGGAGTCAACCTGTGGCGCTCAGTGCGTCGGTGAAAGAACAATTAATGGCGGCGAAGCGTGACGTGTAAACTCCCATAGAACGGATTTGTGCTTTTCGTCGAACGTTCGCTGGGGGGAACACATATGGGACGTGCCTATCCTCAACTGACAATACGAGATAACACACTGTGTATACTCTATACATACATATTTTTACTTCGTATTTGTATACACACTATACGCACATGCGTATAGTACAGGGTAGTTGATGTAGTTTGCCGTATTGACCAATTAACTTTCCTCACCTCTCCGACCCCTCATCGGTATATCCTTCACCCTTCGACCCCCCGGAGTATAGCTGCCGTTGGGCCAAGGGGGATCATTTCGGATGAATACCACAGTTTAACCATTAGTCGAGGGTTTATGCTCGTACGCGTCCCGCGATTATATATATATATATGTGTATACTGTTTAGGTATATGTAAGTATGTGTAATAGTGACTTCTGTCAGACAATAATAATGGCCTCGACGATTTACAAGGCAAGTACCAATTCCTCATACTCTCATTATTCGTTAATGAATACTTTTCTATATGTCTTTGTGAGCATTACTCGTTGAATTTTCTTCAAAATCAAAAACTTTTTAAGCTCTAACGAGCCAGATGGAACATGTATATACATACATGCATTAATTTCACTAGTTATGTTATGATTCCGTATAAATTTTTTAGTATTTGCTACGTATCGCACATCCTCATCGTAATCGCGTGCTATGAATGATATATGATGCAGTGGCCGGTGATCCAACCGATTTACTGCCATCTCGTAAATGCTGCAGTAGAGACTCGTAATGTTTTGACACGTTGCCATACTGGCAAATCGAGCAGTGCAAAACAATTATGAGCTCACATCATGCCTGCGTTTAGATAGAGCGTACGACTCGATGATCGCCCGAGTGTAAACAGTGCTTCATTGTGATGTGACAACTCGGTGGTATGCTGGTGCCAGCCCTTTACCATTTGTAGAGTATGTATAATAGTGGTGGGGATTTATTTGTATGTACATACATGAACACATGAACTACTATAGAGTAGAGTTAGTCTTCCACCGCGTGTATAAAAACGAATCTCGTCATTCTTGTTGCATCGAAACCCATTGCGGGTTAGATGTCGATATTTCAGAAGGAAATTTAGGTGCTTCGGTCTGCGTTGCTCTTTCGTATTATGGTATTTCAAAATATTTCAAAGGCTTGTAGGTTTTGAATGATTTAAGTTAGCGGAACGAGCAAGTCCTCGGATGAAAGGACTTAGATTTTTTTTGGTCCAATAATGGTATATGACTTGTTGGAAATGAGTATTTTCGACGCGTTCTATTACCTCTCTGAAAACATGGTGCAAAAAACTAGCCCAGGTTATTCTACGAGCTCTTCTAATAAAGGAAAAGAAGTCTGACCACTGCACGTTTCCACAACGCATATATCTTCTCGAAAAATGACAAACGATGCCGAAATCAACAAAAGCCGTTTGCTACTTTGATTTTTTTCGACCACCCTGTAAACACTTAAAAAGACGTAATCCACAGCCAAACACATGTGAATGTGTGAAGAACAATCATCAAAGCATCACGAGGCTGTTATAGCTCAACTACAGAAATAGTCCCTCGGTAAACGATCGTGAATAAGAAAAAAAGCAAAGCATTGAAAAGATTTCAGATGTTTTAATTCCATTGAGTTGATTTCATCGGATTACTTTGAAATAATAATTCGTAGTTTGGAGTCTAGTAAAATCCAGATCCAAAAAACATCCAAAGTCATTGGAAGGAATATATTTCGCAACCGCTCAATTCAAAGTTTCAAAAAATTCAATCTAGTCTTTTTTCGTTCATATGGGAATTATTACTTACAACAGCAAAAATTCCATGCGACAAAAGTTAAGACGTTGATTATCGGAGTCGCATATTCATAGTCAACGAATAACCAGGAGCTGTAGCCTGCTGGTACCTCCATAATCCATTTTTTTTTTCTCTTCGGTTAGTCCCGAGCCGATGATTTTTTGCGCGATTTAGAAATAAGCTTTACAGTCAAGGTTCGTTATTTCGTCAAGTTAGTTGATTTTTTTGTTTATTCGTCTTCTTTTATTTCGCCCTTCTCTCATACCGTGGGCAGTAGATAGATACTTAAGCTCTTCATATACACGCAAATTCTTCTTTCCTTTAAAATAAAATTGAGTACCGGGGATAAAGTATAAAGTATATATTTGGTATACAACTGCAGCGTTAAGGAGTTTACAACCCGGTCGCTTGGTACGAGGCAGGGACTTTTGATTTTTTCAATAATTTTTTTACACCGCCAAACAAAGTAAATTATTTTAGGTTTACAGCGGTAGATTAGTGTTTTTTACCGCCCTCTGGCCAACGCTCGGGGTCCTTTACGACCCTTTACGACGACTCGAAACCGGCCCGTACCGTACCGTTGCCAACTCGCAATTTCCACCCCTATAACTACACGGTCTTTTTCGCTTCTCTTCTCGCCTCCTCTTGCACTCTATACTATGGGGTTATTCGCAAACTTTTGCAGATACAAAAAAAAAAAAAAACTGCATAAATCTGAGTTCGAAGCCCTTTCTTAGATGTTAACCAGGCAAAGGTGCCCATCCGGTACATCTATACATACATATTTAATCTCCCGTATGATCCGCACGGTTTATGAAACATTAATATCCAATTTATTCCCCGCGTAGAGGAATAACTGCCCTCCCTCCCTTCCCAAACCCCGTACCAGCGTACGTCCTCGCCCTCGCCGTCCCCCGGCGAAACAGATTGTTATAGGTCCTTCAATCTGGGCGGCGCTCCGCTTTCACCCTCCGGACTATACCCGCGGCTCACTCAGCTCCGGTCCCGTAGAAATCTCTTGGTCTTCATCCCCGTTCCCGTCCCCGACTTAGCTATCCGTACCTCAACGAGATCGATCCCACGCACGAGATACAAACTCCTACCAACTCCGCCTGCACGCGGAACACTATGACACTACTATCTTATCACGAAGACCATTAAGTTCCGCTCAATTGGCAATGGGCTTTCGTAGTTTGTTCGCTTGAGCGCGTTGTGCGGTGAGAAGTAAAAATTATGGCCGTAAAAGAGGCGAATCTTTGGAATAAGAGGTTAGGTCAGGTAATGGAGTAATATACATACCTTATAATGCCATATAAGTTGAACGATATATTTTCAACTCGGCATAATACGGACGGGATCCGAGACGGTTAGGTGTAGCGTGACGAGTTGGGAACGGTTCAATATTTGGACGAAGGCGGGACTGTGGCTAATTGAGAAGTCAAAACTGTTGCGACGGTTTACAGCTCAACGTTAAACCGTGATGGCGTTTGTTCCCTCGTTCCTAATTCTGACTTCTTAAGACTGTTCTTGTCGGCGCGGTACCTCCAGCGCCGTCTCGAATTTTGTTTACGAACAAAACAACCCACAACCCCCTGTCGAGATCTCGCGAAACTTTTGCGACGGTTGGGTTGCAGACGAGACAGGCGCGGCAAACTTTTTTTAGCAAAAATTACGATCTTTCTATTCATTTTAACGCGAGTTATGTCATACTGTGGATGTTTTTAGATCCAGAAGTCAAAAGACTATTCGCAACTAACAACGAAAACGTTTTTTGCCATACTGATATTACATTCCCATAACCAATCAGTTCGATAACCGATCGGCGATCGTCGATCAAGGGAAAACGAGGGAGAGGATGGGCAGTAAAGAGACCTGCGCTACGATAACGGGTATAAATTAATAGACCGATTGGTCACGGGGCGCATCGCCCCATCGATTTCATCGGGTCGAATTTAATCGGTGAGTCGAGCCTGTGGCAGACACAGACCGAATTACAGTTTGGTATATCTGGACAGTATCTCTACGTTGTATTCATATTATCACGAATTCGATACGGTGCGTTGAAACGTATTGCACCGAGTAAGTTCCCGCGCTTTTATATTCATGATTTGTATCCATGCCTATATGTATATCTAGTGGAATGAATTTGGATCGAAAATGTCACCGCGTTGTGTAAAATACGTCCGTTAATTGATCCGAGTATTTAAAATCTGAAACCAAAACCGAACAGCAAGCTGTACTAAGTCCCAAGTCGTAAATCGAGTGCGGTCCTCGTTGCGTAGATAATATTAACGCACAATATAGTTACAGCTACTATTCGGTTGTACCTAGTACCCGGTATAACAGACACATTATACTGCTTCAGTACGGGACCCAAGCGGTTTATAAGTTTACGCTCATGGTCGCGCTGGTCGCTACCTTTCTGACCAATCTTTTCTCCCTCTTGCCAACCGCAGGGGCGCAGTGGATAGAGAAACTTGGGTTATTTGGCCGCGCATGTTCTTCTCTTTGAGGATACAGCCGGATCTTGAAGCTTCGGAAAAGGCAAAGCGCGGCCCTGAAATCCCAGATCCTCTTCCTTCTTCGGTGAGCCGCCCGCGCGACAAAGGAGTGTTGACGGTGAGTTAGCGAAAAGTTACAATACCCAAGTCCTAAGTTAAATTAGTTTACTGCTAAACTGCGTAGTGAGCGCGGTCCTTAGCTGAACAGAAGGCAGGTATTTGAACGGGGCAGTAAATCTCCTGATGGTTTTATTTCGGTTTATTATCTACACCCACACCACGCTACACCGAAACTCACTGCAGTACTGCACGGTTGCTCGAGGCAACCCAGAGTTAATATAGTTGCTTTATAAGGTACTTTTACTGTAAGACTTCCATGACCTTGGAAATGCATTCTGAACATTTGATCATCCATGTCAACTGAAATAACATTTACACCCTCTGATATAATCCATATTTTTTTTATACTGTTCCCTCAACTCGGAAACGGTTACATTTCTGTGTGAAGAAATTCTCAATTTTATGAAGAGTTTTTTTCAACTCAGACTACTTGACCTCCAGTAACATAATTTTTTTTAATCAACGTCAATTGATCTCACTTATTAAACGCACATCTGTATCTGTGCTGGGTAATAATATAAGTGAGGGTTCGTGGATGGTTAGCAAAGTGCAATAAGAAGAAGGGTTGACGATCCCGTGGGTGGTGGGTATATAGTAGCTGTAGCTGTAGCTGTAGATCCCGCAAAGACTCTATAGGATTCACCTATAAATTAGGTAGTACGACGAAAGGGCGGTCGCGGGAGCCAATAAAGCTAACAAGAAGTAATACCGCCTCGCCACGACCGGCGCCCTTTCCTGATTCATTATCCAATATCCTCGCGACGCGGACGCGGACGCGGGTCGCCTCGATACCCGCACCGCACAACGCCGAACGAGATTTACGTCCAACAGGCTTTACAGCTACCTACCTGCGCACCTACACTCTCCAGCTTGAACACAACCGTAGATACGTTCATGCATATAAAACGATACAACTTATTCAGAGACTGGAGGAAATTGCAGCAATGCAGCTCTTGTCAACCCGGATATTTATTCCCAGCTCAAAGAGTGTAACAATTGTATATCTGGGACTCGATGATGCAATGACTTATTGCTTTCTTGATACTCTATAACGTAGTTCTTTAAGTATTTTCAGTATCATCCTGACTCCTGGTGCGAATGAAATACGTGTCCAAGGAATGGGAAAGTTTTTGGAGGAAATAGAATGAACAAACTGCACCACTGACCCAGAGACTTTCGACTTTGGTACGGGGTGTAGGGTGGTAGTGTTATTAGCAGTATACAGTATACTGTATATTATACTGCCGGGCAAGGCGAAAGAAAGTGTGCCAAGATTTAAAGATTTTCAAGATTTTCAAGATTTATGATAGGAACCCTGGTGCCAGAGAATCACCAACTATACACGTACATATACATACCTGTACCTTACGAGAACTACGCCCGTCTTAAACGGCTTCAGTATTACCCATTACGACACGGTAGCTCTATTCTTATGCGTATACTTCTCTGCCCAAACTTTACGCACCCCCTCAATTAGCCCATCGTCAACAAATGACAGCTCAAAGATGGGCTGTGGGACGAGCGGAGCTGCCGATGTTTCGTTGTTACAGCCCTCTATCATGTTTCATCATTCTATTTCTATATTATCGCGCATAACCTGTGATTGGAATATCATAAAGGACTCACGTACGACAGGATGTCAAATGAAACGTTTCAGCAGTGGATTGACGAACCGTACGACGAGGATGCAAACCGTTTTCTGATTTTCTTGTCATCAGGAGTTCTGATTATTCTGCTGATACTCCTGTGGCTTGAGTACGCCATCGTATCTCGATGGTCCACCTAGATCGTCGTAAACTCGTTGGATGTGTCATGTATGTACGTATAATCATTAATGCGAGTGAATCTCCGTTGAGCTGTACATTTGACTGTTTTAACTGTATGATAAATCAGTCGTGGTTGTATATAGCAGTGTCGGCGACCGACCCGGTGCAGGAGCGGTAGCCACCGCCATAAATCTTGTTTTCGTCAACTTTCTCCGAGCAATTTCACGAGTCGCTAAATATTTCCAAAATATTTAGAAACCCCCCGTCGTCCATCCTCGGTTCTCAGGGTGCACTACGCTAGAGCGTTGCTAATCGCTGAGCTACTCGTCCAAGTGTTCCTTTCCTTTCTCCAGTCGGAAGTCCTTGGCCGAGTTTCTTCCGTGCGGGGGCGGAAAGTAACAGAGCGAAGGAGAGTCTCTGTGAACACATAGTATAAACGCTGTACGGAAGCACCGCGACGAGGACTCTGTAGATGGGGGGGAAACACACCGAGCTGTAGCAGAGGAAAGTTTTATTGACCCGGCATAAATAATAATTTTCCTCAGCGCGAAGCTCTGCTGCAGCCCCCCTTACCATCAAAACTTCCCTCTTACCCTCGCCCTTGCCGCCGCCGCCGCCGCCGCGCAGAGACGATAATATCAGCGATGAGAGCCGCCATATTGGACGCTGCGCTGCCCGTTCCAATTGTGACGGGGGCGGGTGTAGCTGAGCGAGTGATAAGGGATTCCCCGCCATCTTTCCCATTATATGCGCGCGCTGCTCCATTCCGCGTATACATATATTCAAGCCTCGGTTCACTTACTCCGGTTGTATCTGTCTCACAGATTTTCCCTCTCCTCATGTACATACCTACCTATTCCTACCCGCTATCCTCCGGGGCCAATTAACTAGGATCGCACGAGTCCTGGACTCGTTTCGATCCGCTCGCATCTCCCCTCGCTTCGCATCTCAACGCGTCACATGTACATACATACATACATACATACATACATGGGTGGATATGTTGTGTGAACGTGTTGTGCTACTAGGGCTACCTTTATGGGAGTGCGCGGGGACGCAGGTGCCGGCGTTCAGAGCCAATTATGCGGACGGCCTGCCGACGTCGACGTCGCAGCCAAGCCACGTATTCTCTCTCTCTCGCTGCTGCTGCTGCTACTGCTACTGCTGCTGCAAATCCCCGGGAGTTTAACTTGTCCGCGCTATAACGGATTAACGGCTGCCATCCATCCGCCCCGAGGTAATTGCTTCCTACCCTTAATTAAATACCATTCATTTCCTTCGATAACTTCGACTCTGTTATACAGAGCAACTAGGTATATCCAACGCCGTTTTAGCTTGACTAGAAAATTGCTTTGCCGTTCGTATCTACGCCCTCCATCGCGATTCGCTTCATATATTCGAACCACAACGTGTACACATCTACACACTATACACAATACGTGTATATAATACACACACACACGCTTATACAATGAACCGGCAACGCAGCGAAAACTAAAAGAGATGCTCACCCTTATCTTACCTATTATCGAAAGCGCCAGCGTTGGCCGCCTTCCCACCCTCACCCACGAATTCAGCTCTCTTCTAATGCGGCAGTTCGTACGTAGATATATGGCAGATACATCTATCTTTTTATATTTTCTCTTAGAAAGTATAAATAAAGATATACATACTTACATATGTGTATAACGTCATTTGCTCTCTCTCTGTCTCTTGACATCTGTCTTCTATAGACATTATATGTTTGCCCTCCAAAAATAATACAACGTTCACGTATGTATGTATGTCCATACGTGCCTATGCGTATATATTCGACCTGACCAAAGTCCAGATCGCTGAAAATCTCAGTGTCTCTATCTTCTGCCACGGAGTGCAGAATGGGAACGTATCTGCAGGGGTCCCATTGTGGCGGGATGCCATTTAGCGGTGGCTACGACAGCGGTCACCACCACCGCGTGGGTGTTCAATAGAACGGCGAGCGATTAACCGACCCCGGGGGCGATTCTGGGACACGCGCCTCGTGCTTACCAGGCATTCAACGCCGTTCACTCTTGCGGCTAATTCACACTCTTATTATTTATTTAATTGCGACGACACCTGGTCGACACAAACGGCCTTGTCTGTGTCATACAGGATATAAATGTACAATCTGTGTACACGTAGGTATAGGTATAGGAAGTACGTATGTGTGTGTAGTGCGGTAGACGATAAAATAGTAGATTCGCGTTTCGTTATTCATTTTTTTTTTTTTTTTTTATTCTTTTACTCTTTCGTTCCTGCAGCATCGGCTCTCGATCGGTCTCTATACAGAAAAGTATGTCTGTGCCTCCCTTGTCGCAACGTATGTGTGTGTGTTTGTATTGGGGGAGGGCGACACCGGGGCGAGTATAATCAAATTTAAAATTCCCAGCGCGGACGAGAGTCGGCACGGCGTCCAATGAAAGAGTAACCAACGAATGTAATCAAATCGGAACCCGCGCGTTGTCACATGACTCCGAATAAGCGCCAAGCCCGGAACCCCGCGGTCCTACGTCGATCGAATCGGCCCGAGATTTCCCCAGGGTGGGAATGAAAGCCTCCGAGACGCCCGCCTCTCTCTTCTACCTCTGTAGCCCTCATCCTACTCATCCTCATACTCCGTCGCGTCACGAACCTCAACGCCAGATTTGACAAACGTCAAAAACTTTTCAACACTAAAAACTTACGATATAATATAAGGGTGTTGTCTTCAGAAATGTCGATCTTATACGGCAATATTATGTATAAAAAAAATTCTGCTTCAGGATTATCGTATGGTCCATAACTTCGTACCATTATCGTAGCTTAACGATAATCAAGTCTCTACGCTACTGTAATATGCACGGATTATACAATTGCGAAAATTCAAATTTGGAACTTTGCCTATGATTCTGTTTGCTCAAATCTTTAAATACCGCTCGAGGCCTGACGGCGGAAAGTTTTACACAACACCACTACGAGTCACTAGTCACTGGACCAGCAAGTGGGATCGAACACTAACCGCCATCTGGTGGCTATTTTGAAGTTGGCGGTATCCTACGGTTGGTTAGCGAGAAAATCTGTAGAGCGTACGATCGCGGAACTTTAAAAATTACCCGGTGCGCAAGAGACGAGTTATCGATGTATACGGAATCGAGATAATCGATGGATGAATTATTACCATATTATTACAAGGTCGACTCTCATCGAGGAGCGCGGAATATGAAGCGGGATAATGAAATGGAATTTTTTAAACAGAAATATATTTATTGAACAGTTTCGTCAGAATTACATTAGTCATATTTATCGGCGCTGCGAAGAGGTACCAGAAACGGTACACAATCATACAGCATAGTAATATACATACTGATGTAGTACCTACGTAGTATAAAAGTGAAAGGAAGCATTTATATCACGGCTGCGGTATACGCGAGCCTGTATATTGTGTGCTCCGTGTAATACATGAAATACCAACAGTTAAAAACACGTTATAAAAATAGAAATAAAAATAGAGATTTTATCATCCTTCCCACACACCGACACCCGCTTACGTAACAAATACGAAATCGAGACGTTTTTTAAATCGCATATCGTAACATGTAAACGTCGTCCTTGGAAATGATTCGATCCTTCGTTTCATGTCTATCGAAGGAACCTGCCGAGGTTCAGGGTATCTGCCCAGCTGGCCTTACTTACCTTGACACTCTTAACAGTCGTTACTTCTAGCGATGTTTCTCCGCTTAGAGTTTTGAATCTTTGAACACTGCGCGTGTGTTCTTCCATACCGTTTATACTCCCGTCAACGTCCAGTCTACATCCCTTCAGTTTTAATTGTATATCGTTTTGGTCTGGGACGACGAGATCAACGTCCCCGGAAGACACTATGCGGGAATTACCCGACAAACGAACAACACGAATCCTAGATGATCCCGTGTTCACCTTAGCGTCCAGCGAACCGTCTAGGCAAACTATACGAAATACGCAAAATTCGAAATTATATATTGTTTGATCGCCGAGATATTCCTGCGTGAAAACTTACGGATATTTAACGCCCCCGTTCCCGGTATCTCGACGGTTGAATCCATGTGGAGATTGTTCAAAGTCAGGTTTCCATTCTCAGTTGTAAAACGTGACTTAGTACAATAACTGCTGCCTATATCAACGTCTCCATTTTCAGTTGACACCTTGAGATCCGTACCCAAGAATTTATCGGCTCGAACAGTCTGGAATAAAAGAAATAAAGAAAAGACAATATGACGGCGATTTGGAACGGCCGCGATAAACGGCCGAGATAACTACATCTCGTCCCGCCGCGCGAGTAGTTCCTCACCCCGCCATCGACGGTGTTTATCTCGATATTCCCCTGAAGAGTACGGCGCAGAGTTACGGATCCTCCGTCGTCTGACGAAAGGATCATCTGACCGGCTTGTAATTTTTCTCCGGTTATATTACCCGATGCTGTTCTTACGACGATTGAATCAGACACCATACCAGATACGTCTACGCTACTGCTACCAGCAGCACGAACATCGACGTCTGAAACAAACGACGAGGTGCAACGTTTGGAGACGATTTCGTGGATTCGTAACTCTAAGCCCAAATGTCTTTGAATAAAAATACTAATGGGTCGCATTTTTTGTTCTTTTACACGATATTTAATCAATAAATTCATGGAACTGGCACACACGTTTCGTTCCATGTTACATGTATAGATATTTGTACTTTAACACTGTTTCGAAATCGTGTAGTTCTAGTCGCCAAGAATAAACAAGACGATAAATTTTGAAAAATAGACAAAGATGATGTCTCAATTTCAATTTATTTGCATTCGTTTTTTATTTCGAAATTCATAACTCGGAATTTAAAACTGATGGAAACTTTTTTCAATCACGAGAATTTCTCCGACGATTCGTAGTTCATAAAGTAAAAATAAAAATAAATATTTAGAATCCAATTCCGAACGGATTATTACAACAATTTTACTTCCGATACATTCAAGGTTCCGATGGAATTAGATAAACCGCATAACAAATATCTATTTCTACAAAATAAACACATCATCGACAGATGGTATTTGCTTTTTCAATTACATCCGACCAAACATACGCAATGTAGTTAATTATATCCACTTGCTGTAAGGCTTCCAATACGAACGACAATAATGCAACAAATTTCCAGTCATAAGATTCATCAAAATTACAAATTGACTTAATTTTCTTACCGTACCGGACCGGCGACTCAATAAGGCACTTGGCGTTAGCGGGAATACGTTCCTCTCCTTTGACCTCCCATACATCCCTGTCATTAACTTCGACGGATAATAGGCTGAAGGGCGGGGTACCGGTCGCCGAAGTCGGGGCGCCCTCCTCGTCGACGAAAACGCGTACGAGGAGGGCATTCATGTCAGGATATCGGTCAAAATCTGTGGGACGTATCTCGACGTCGCAAGGCACATCGACAACCACCTTACCAAAGGGTTTCACGTTCTTTGCTACCTCCTGGAGCACAACGGTACGGCCTTTCTCCTGCTCGGGCGAACCCCCAAAACATCGACTGCCCGCTCCTGGTACACTTGCGTATAATTTTTGATTAAGACGCAAATATGATAGCAAAAACCGACCGCACGCTGTGTTCATCCTGATCTCCCGCCTGATAGAAATAACCTAACCTAACTTGTATTAAGGGCAAATCTAACCTTAACCTTAACCCTAATCTTATTCTAAGTTAGTCGGATCTGACGCCGAGTCTTCGGAGGATTTATTTTTATTAATTTTCGTTGAGAAATACCGAGGGCAGAGCGGCGAACATCTATGATGAAGACAGACAGCCGACTCGACGCCCCCCGGCGATTTTGATATCGGATTATGACGTCAGACAACAGCGATAGAAATAAGGAATATTATTATTATTGATATCCCGATTAGATTTAATGATTTGAATTCCGTTTTTAACCGTTTGATAATTCGGGATTAATCCTCAACTCTTATCGATCAGCAACAGACTAGCCGATAACGAAACACAGTTTCTTCTTATTATGTTTACGACGTGTCAGCCCCGCCCAACCCCCCCGAAAACCGACTTGATTACACCGGCGCTTTTGCGGTGAGTCGAGTAACTGTTTTATCTCGAGTCTTCCCGCGTTCGCTTGAATCGCCTAACCTCAAAATACGCTACGTCCGCTTCGTCGACGGTCGTCGGAAAAACAGGGAATAGAAGTTTACGAGTTCTATAGGTAAGGTAGAAGCTCATTTATTGGAAACTGAAAGACTCTCGTGTTTCAGTACGATTACGTTTATATTTTCATCAAGTACAAAGTTCTATTTACAAAGGAATTAACTGTCAAGTTTGCTCCATATGTCTCCGAGCCAAACGAATTCTGCTATCTTGATCATCCTCGGAATTATTATCGTCCTCTTTTAGAACGGTATCACTGTTTTTATTCAGAGAATAATACGACGGTCCAGCCTTGAGTATTCTAGCACCTCCTAGACACTCGTTTTTTAGGTACAATACGGCGAACTGAAAGAAATTAATTATTTCACTGATATTTTGTTGTTTAGTTCAAATAAATAGATACTGAAAAATACCAGTCTTTCAGTTTCTCGTTATAACAAACCTGTCCTGGAGTCAGAGCGCGGGCAGGTTTTTTAAGCCGAATAATTAGCCGATCGTCTACAGTTTTGAAGGTTGTACATGGTACGAGTTTTTTGGTATGCTGAAACCGGAAATCGCAGTCTGATACGCCTCGAAAATTCATTGGATCTGCCCAGAATGGGTTTATCCAGTGCATCTTGTCTGTCAGTATCAAATCCGAGTATAAAGCTGGGTGATTGGTTCCTGGAACCTAAGGATACACGTATATTTGTATGAATTGTTACTAGAGAATTATATTGTCATCTAACTCACGTACCACGTGAATATCATTACTCTGTCTGTCTTTATGGTAAACAAAATACGGCTTTGGAAGACCGCCGATTTTACATCTCTGTCCCAAAGTCCAGTGATGTATACCGTTGTGCTTTCCAACAACGGTGCCTGTATCTAAGTCTATAAAATTTCCGGGCTTGTTTTCTACGTACTAAAAATTGAATAAATTTTTTTTTTTTTTAGTTTCGGTTTCGTCTTGGATGTTAGTTTTACTGATACTGATTTTTATACCGACCTCGGAAATAAAATCCGGAAAATGTCTACTACCGATAAAACAGATTCCCATACTCTCCTTCTTTCTCGCTACATCGCTGAGGCCGTTTTCCTTGGCCATTTTTATCACCTCGTTTTTCAAATATTGTCCAACCGGAAACATAGCACGCCTCAACGAATCCTGAGGTATTCGAGAGAGAAAGAATGTCTGATCTTTAAAAGTGTCTATCGCTTTCAGGAGACTCACGTCTGGGAAGAACACGATGCACAGGAATAAAGCTGACGCCGACCGGAATAGGTCAGTATCTTTGGTATTTGTACAATTCTATTGTCTTACTCGTATCAGGCTTAAAGCCTTCGAGGTAAGGCCCAAAAGTTGTATTTGCATAATGTCCGGTCGCCACTGCGTCCGCGGCTAGCTGGTTTCTAGCGTAATCATAGAATGTGCGGAATTTAATGAACTCATTACACCTGATGTCTGGGTTTGGCGTATACCCGGTCTCATAGTCATTCAGCAAGTTGCTGAAACCCAAAGTCTTTTTGTTCAATTTTATCAAGTCTTTTTGAAATTATTGCAACAATGCCAATACCTGAACACATCGTTCCAATATTCCTTGACGAAGTTAACGCGAGTTAGAGGCACGCCAAGTCTCACACAGACGCGCTCAGCGTCCTCGAAATCTTGCTCTACAGTACAGTTTCCAGTCTCGTCATTTCCGTCCCAATTCTGCATGAACACTCCTACGACGTCAAAACCTGAAAAATACTAAAATTCAGAGAAAGGATTTCCGCGGATTGGTATATGAACCTAATTATACCATGCGGCAAACCTTTTCTCTTCAAAAGCAACGTAGACACCGCGCTGTCCACTCCTCCGGACACACCAACGGCTACGCGTCGGATCCCTACACGCATTATCGGAGGTTGAGATTAACCTTCCCTCCTACAAGCCGTTCCGAGGATAAGTGAGCACGTGCGTTTCCAGAAAAAAATTCTGTTCAAACATAGACTGTGTAGATACAAGATTTGTTCTCTTTATTAAAGAAATATAAACAGTTTCAAGTAACACATTGCATCGAAAGTGAAGAAAATTTATTTAGAAAAACTCATTGTCATTTGCTTATTGCATTAAATTGATCAGAAAAGTTAACTCAAGATGCGAACCATTGGAAATATTCTTTTCTTTCCTTTCGTTACACTCGATCGTGCTGTCATCTGGTGTTAAGTTTAAGTCATTACTGACTATGTGAGTTCACAATTGATGACGCTTGTCACATATCGCGTCAAGTTTTCTATACAGTTTATGCTCAACTAGAAGCAGCTGAGTGTAGTATCAAACGCAGCAAGATTGCGGGAGGCGTGATAGCCGGATTTACAGGTTAGTTGAATCGCTGATAAACTTATGTCTAAGAGCACGCTTTAATTTCTCACGTGTTTGCAAGTGTTTGTAAACACGATCACACTATTGGTTCTCGACTCGAACGAAACTGACAAATACTCGTGACAACATTTACTAACATTTGCAAATACACAGAAAAGAAAACGCCGGCCAATTACCGTAACAATAAATATGATCATTAATCGTTGCTGTTTATTGCATCAGCTAGATTCCGGCTTCCATCACCGTTGAAGAACTTTCTATATCAAAATGTCACGCCTCTTCGAGGCCGCCTGTAGAAGAGGACTACCGGGTCTCAGACACCGGTTAGGAATTGCCCGGGCTTCTCTTGATGCCCGAGTCGCCGTTGGTGGGAAACAACTCGTCGATGGATATCGTGAGGGTCAAACTATCCATGGGTTCAAAATTAACCAGGTTACTGATGTCGAAGAGCTTAAACTGACAGCTGTGAGGCTAGAACACCTCGCAACCGCCGCGCAATACCTACATCTGCAGAGGGATGACGCTAACAACGTATTCGCGGTTGGCTTTAGAACAACGCCAACAGACTCTACGGGGCTTCCTCACATCCTGGAACACACGACGCTTTGCGGAAGCGAAAAATTCCCGTGCCGAGATCCGTTTTTTAAAATGTTACGCAGGTCTCTGGCCACTTTTATGAACGCAATGACTGGTCCTGACTACACAGTCTATCCATTTTCCACGCAAAACCTTAAAGACTTTCGGAATCTTCAAGCCGTATATTTGGATTCTGTGTTTAGACCAAATTTGAGGCTCCTCGATTTTCGGCAGGAAGGTTGGCGCCTCGAACACGCTGACGTTAACGACAAAACGTCGCCGGTAGTTTTCAAAGGCGTTGTATTCAACGAGATGAAAGGAGCTTTCAGCGAGAACCAGAGTGTATTTGCAGAACGTCTTTTGAACTCGATTTTACCTAGTCATACGTACGCGGTTATATCCGGAGGGGATCCCCTCGTAATTCCGCAACTCACGCACGAAGATCTAGTCAATTTTCACGCTAAATACTATCACCCATCGAATGCCCGATTTTATTCTTACGGTAATTTCCCGCTCGAAGATCATCTCAAAGTCGTCAATGATGAGTATCTCGCGCAAACTCAACGCATCGATGCATCCGCGACCAGGGTACCACCCGAAAAACGTTGGAACCAACCCAGGACTGAGCATATTGAATGTAGACCTGACCCCATGGCTCAAGATCCAGAGAAACAGTCGTCTATCGCCATTGGATTTCTCTGTTCTGATATCATCGACGTTCAGGAAACTTTCGAGCTGCATGTCCTCTCCCAGCTTCTTCTAAAAGGGCCGAATTCGGCGTTTTACAAGTCTTTGGTCGAGCCAAATATCGGCGCCGGATTCAGCCCCGTTACTGGATACGATTCACACTCCAGGGATACCACCTTCGTTGTTGGGGTTCAGGGTGTTGCACAAAAGGACTTTTCTAAGGTCGAAAAGATCGTCGAAGAGACTGTGGATCGCGTTTTGAAGGATGGATTCGACCAAAGCCACGTAGAGGCCGTTCTCCATGGAATAGAGCTGCAGGTTAAACATCAGACTTCAAATTTCGGGCTTAACCTTCTCTTGAATTTGACTCCGCTCTGGAATCATGAAGGGGACATTGTGCAGGCGATGAAAGTGAACCAGGCGGTTCAAACTCTAAGAAAATCCTTAGAGCAAAATCCCCGTCACCTTTGTGATCTAGTAGGTAAATACCTGAAGGAAAATAAGCACAGAATTACGCTGACTATGTCCCCAGAGGAAACTTACGAGCAAAAGAAAGACGCCGCGGAACGTGCCATCCTTGCTGAAAAACTAGAAAACCTTTCGCCACAGGAGTTTGATAAGATCTTTGAAGAAGGTAAAGCTCTGCTCGCAGAACAGGAAAAAAAAGAAGATCCCGGAGTTCTTCCCTCCCTCAAGATCGAAGACCTGGAAGACGACGTGCACCGCGTTGATCTAACGGACCTTACCGTATCTGGGGTTCCTTTACAACTCGCCATTCAACCGACTAACGACGTTACCTATTTCCGTGGTATTCTCAGCGTCGAGGGACTAGACGACGAGCTCAAAAATCTAATCCCGCTATTCAACACTATCGTGGGAAAGATGGGAACCGCGAATTATGACTACAGAACTTTCGATCGAATGACACAACTCAAAACCGGTGGTCTCAGCCTCTCGCAACATATCTCTGAGACAAAAGATCACGTGCTGAAATACGAAGAGGGTATCTTGTTCCAGTCGTTTTGTTTAGACCGAAATTCAGCCGATATGTGGAAGCTGTGGGCAGAGTTATTCAACAACGTCGATCTCACCGATGCAAAGAGATTCGAAACCTTAGTCAAGGTCACAGCAGCAAATCTTGCCAACGGGATCGCGGATTCAGGGCATATCTACGCTCTCTGTAGTTCGGCCAGTCTCGTTTCGCCGATAGCTAGACGTCGAGAGAACTTATCTGGACTTGAGTTCGTTGGAAAGATGAAAAAGATTGCGCAGTCAAAAGATCTAAGTTCTGTACTGACCCAGATGCAACAAATCGCGAAGGCTCTTTTGAACAAAAAACGGTTGAGATCAGCTCTGAATTTATCTCCGGATAGCAAGGACCACACTCTGCGAGAAGTAGAGGGATTCTATAAGGAACTTCAGGGTGAGGCTACGCTCGGAGCTCGACCCATAGCAAACGGCGAGCGTCCGGAGCAGGAGAACTGCGGTATTCACTACGTTCTTCCTTTCCCGGTAAACTACGCCTCAAAGTCTGTACTAACAGTCCCATATGCAGATCCACGATATGCACCCCTGAGAATCCTATCAAAGTTGGTTACCTCAATTTATCTTCATCCTGAAGTGAGGGAAAAGGGAGGTGCCTATGGCGGTGGTGCGAGATTGTCATCTGACGGTGTTTTCTCGTTCTATTCGTACAGAGACCCGAATTCAACTCGCACGCTTGATGTGTTTGATGGAACTTACGAATTTCTGCAAAAAAATGGGTTCTCCCAGGAGGAAATTGACGAGGCGAAGCTTGGCGTATTCCAACAAATCGATTCCCCTATCCCTCCGGGTAACCAAGGGATGACAAAGTTCATTCACGATCTTTCCGATGATGAGGTACAGCGCCATAGAATGCAACTGAAGGCTGTGACTAGGGATCAGCTTATGGCTGTGGCTGAAGAATTCTTGAAAAAAGATCAAGCAGGCATTCCAACAGGAAGATCTCTCATAGGGGGTCCAAATCCTGGACTATTTGAACGGCCAGAGAAATGGACCGTCGTTTCTAACCAAGATGAAGAAAACGCGGTGTAGCAAACATTATAAACGTATTATTTGTTCTTATTTTTAAATCAATAAACCATCCCTTGTACAAATTTTCCCTAATCGTGTGGTTCTAGAGTTTTCTTTTTATCCTCTCCCAAAAAACTACCATTATTTTTATGTACGTTAAGCAAGTAACTGATTTTTAATTCAGAGTATTATTCAAAAAACCGTTACAGGTATCCACGCATGCAGCCAAATATTTTTTCTTATTCCAGCAATCCGCGTGCTATCCAGGATTACTATTATTACAAATGCGAAGCAGTAAAAGAAGCCAGTGATATTACTCCCTGCAAGCAAACTCAAACAAAGAGTGTTGAAGTTGTCGGCCTTCCACGTACATTTGAAAAGTACAATATCCATGGCGGAGGTGTCCCCTATGTTCCAGTTACAGTCGAAGATATACCGGGGTATTACTGCGAGGATACCTGGACGCACTGTGTCGTAACGATACGAACTATCGGTATCGTTCGGCGACTGGAACGCGAGACCTATATTATAGAGTCTATCAATCAATCGGCAGAGGACATCCGGGTTTTGCTTTCCAGTGGAACGAATCGCCAGCTCAAAGTACCGGCCCGTGAATCCAGAAAAAGACACAAGAGCAAGAAAAAGAACGAAAATGAAAAGGCAGAAACAAATATGCCCGAGAATAAAAGTGGTACGAAACCAAAGATAAAAGAACTTCCATTTCCAGACTCAGTCCGAGATCCGTCATCATTAGGAGATACAAGAGTGGTGAGTAGTAATGAAAGTCATACTTATTGATCTTGTACAGTAGATAATCGTACTGTTCGTGATAAATTATATCTAAAAATCCAGGAAGACGGCGCTGCTTATATAGTGCTGGGACAACTTCGGTGGCTGGACGTTGAACCGATTATTGACGTTCATAGGTTCATCCCTGTCAACGATTTAAAGACTACCTTCGAATCGTTCATGCTGCAACACGCGATAGCTCGTCACCATGTGGATTTCTACAAAGGTGCAGCTTTTATGACGTTGAAATGTGTTAAGAAGATTGAACTATAGAGGAGTAGAGTTTTACAGATTAGTAATCCATGTAATCGAGTATTAATTAATTTGTATTTTCGCGCACAGGGCACCCTGAAGAGATAACGGAGATTTTGCGAAGACCGGAAGAAAAACGGCCAGGTAAATCACCCCTAGAAATGCTACAGACCTATCAGCGTCGAAAATTCCCATGAAGGAAACTGCATACCCTTGATTAATGTACTTTCACAATGTTCTCTTTATTTACAGTATATCACATCTTGTATTTCATAAGTTAAGTTGTGCTAACAAAATATAACATTAAATAATCATTGTAACGATCAAAGCAAGTATATATAATAAATTGTGAACTTTCGAAATAAGAGACTTCTTTTTCAATTCAAATAATTTCATTCCGTCATGGCGTTTGAACTCGTCATTTCCGGCTGGCGCACTACTCCGCGGCTGCTTCAAGAACTTGGTCAAATTTCTTGGACAACTTTAACTTGAAGTGTCGAACTTGAAGCTACGATAAGAGAGAGAAAGTAGCAGAATGGTAAGGGCATCTGTCTCTTTCTGCGCGCGCAGTACTTGTATGAAAAAAGGTTGAAAATGGTTTTGTTATTAAAATTGCGCAGGCGCGGAAAGAGACGGTTATCCTTTCGACTATTCCTTTCTCTCACGCTCTTGACAATTACTCTGGCTTCACAGAGCACACGATTGCATAGTCAAGCATATGGAAGACTTTCGCCTATGGTTGAACATAATATTCAATCTACGGTATCGTGCATACTGATTATATACTGTGCCGTTTAAACACTAGCCTGTCAGTCAATATCAGTAAAGCAACAATTGTCTCCTAATTTGTTCTACGTTTTAAGTGAATTCTCTGATCAGACGAGTATAATTCCTTAAGTTCTTCAACCAGAAGGTCACTGCCCACATAAGTCGTGGCACAAAATGTCCTGCGCGTTTATCGTGACAGTTTATTCAGCCCTTTTTTCTACCCGGCATTAAATAATTCGTTAAAAAAAATACCGTGGGCAAAAGAATTACTAAAAGTTCAGGTATGCCTGACAGCGGGGCCGTATACCAGCCAACCACCGTTGGTTATTCCTACGATACGGGAGTTGGCGGTTTTCTAGGGGTGTCAGTGTCCAGGCCAAAAGTTAGCCTTAAAAAACTGTTAGAATGGGCTCTGATATTTGCTGCAGTTACGATATTCGCAGCTGGTCTCCTCGTCACTATCATCGACCTGGCCTCAGGCGACTATTCAGAAACAAAAACGGATCAGGTGCTTTTACACGTATTAAATAACAGAAGATTATCGTTTATACTTTTGTCATTAATTGCCTTAGATCGTAACAAGTTATATTGTTATTATCGAGCTTTTAGGATACTAAATCAATAATCGAATCTACTGGTGGAAATGCCACAAAGCCAACAAACGAGGGGTCAGATCCATCCCTGATTCTCAAGGATCAAGATGGCGGCGATAATTCGAGCGGGAGAACGATAGCCGTTGGCGTTACGTTGATTGTGGTCGGTATCCTTCTTGGCCTTTTTTGGATCTGGCTTAGATTCTTTAGGAGGAATGAATCGCCGAGAAACGAACCGTCCGGTGGCGGGGGACAAGTACGTATAATTGTTCGTACGTGGGGAAAATGTTTCAGTGCATATTGTTCGCGATTTTTTATCTCATAGTACTGATTTGAAATTGTTAAAACGATTTTATACCGATTTTTAACTAAAAAAAACAATTTTTTAAACAGTGTCTTAAAAATTTTCGAGCTTGTGAAGAATTGAGAATAAATTTGTAAAAGTACTATTGCATAAAAAATCTACAACCACGCTGAACTCTGTGCCTCGATTAATGATATTATGTGTATATTTGCCCAACTGAATTAACCCTATACGTTCAGACCCGTTGATTAATTTTGTCCTACCGCCGGTTATCGTTAGTTTATAATTTTTTTATTTAGCGATAGGTATACTTTTACGGAATAAATCGCGCCCTCTCCCGCTTATTTCTTTATTTGTACCTTACGCACCACTTTTATTACTATGACAAAAGATGTTGGGCGGTTTGAACCCGTCAACTGACTTGCTGGTGGGTTCCCCTTCGCAGTACGGGCCGGTACTAACTGAAGTACCTAGTCACCCAAAAACGAAGCAGGGTGCCTTAAACCATCAGGTAACTGCCTCGGCGTTATCAGATCAGGAAGAGGAGACTAGAACCCTGATGCAAGAGCCGGCGACGTTCAGTCCGAGCTGTAACAATGCCCAAGAAAATCAGCATCCTGGATGACTTAGATCAACCCGATGTGACGAAGTGCTATTTAGAGAATAGGATGTGGGTTCGAGCGGGTATTTCACAAGTTTTCTTATATCGACTGGTAACGAGAAGAACACGATGAGAATTCTCAGCAATGTTTTACATCAGCGGTTGTATTTGGTTACTCGCAATTTTATGCGGTATGTTGTTTATCAGACTTCGTAACTATTTATAGAAAACAAAAGCGGTTGACATTTAATGCTGAAAATAATTTTCCCGCTTTTCTTGCTCGGCTCACAGCGCGTAATCTGATTACGGATCAATATAGTCGGCTTTATAAGCCCAGCGTTCGTCTAATTCTTTTTTATATTTTATTATTCGCTTGTTATAGCCATAATTCGATATTTCATTAATTATCTCAACTTATTATTCGCTTACATAATTATACATATATATGCACAATAATTTCAACAATTTAACACATCTTTGATCTACCCTTTCGATCGCCGAATGTAACTATTTTAAATTCAAAACTTAAAATTCTATACATTCGGCTTTGATGTTCGTATATACTAGTGGAATTAGATTGGCTGAACTTGTGAGTTCATATAGTAGCGAGTTATTTTAAGAATTAAATCGTATACAGTTTAAAATTATTCGCACATTTTGAAATCTCACTTAATTTATCTGGGAATATTATATATGTATATGTAGTTGACTGAGTATAAACTTTATCATCATTTAGCTAAGCTTAATTAACGTTTAAAAAAACAAAAAAAAAACTAATAACATATGTTGATATTTAATATAATTTTAAGTATAACGTTTTATATTCACTTTGATAGACTGATCGTTTAATTTTAATCTACACGTAGTAACATGGATCTGCGGGCATCGGTGAACAGCTTCTTTGCCAATTTTTATTTAAAGACAAGAAAAAATGGATATAAAAAAAAAAAAAAAAAAAAACCATATAGGCTGAGATGCATCGGGATTTTTTTAAATTGCGTCCTCGCATGTCCAGGGTAAGGCAGCACGTTAAATGATTTACAATGATACACGAGAGCCCGTGTATCGCGATGATCTGATTTATTTACCAATTAATATATATAAGTGCAGAAATATTTTGTACATACATACATACATAGGTATACAACGACGCTGTATATTTATTAAATACAATATTATCGGGTTTAAAATATAACTAATATTATTCAACGTTAGTTCACTACCTTTAAACATTATACATGTAATTGCTTCATCTAGAATCCAGCAACTAACAATTACTGGCACAGCTTAAGTCTCGCTAAGACGTATTTCAATATTTAAATATCAACGGGAAAACGAAACAGAGTAAATAAATTTATTTTCTTTTTAATAAAAAAAAAAAAATGCTAGTAATACTTTCTTGTGAGTATCACTTCCCTAGAGAATAAGTAAACATTCCTTATTCATATCATATTTTTACGATACGCCTTATTATATGCAACTTTAAGACCAACTACATCTGCAGAATTCTACTTTACCGCAACAACTTGTATCATGCCCTCATAGTTCTCAATAGTCTAAACAGATGGCGATACTATCCAGCACTCCGTAGAGTCCGTTTATTTTAATAACAATGCATAGTCCGTCCAGTTAGCGTCCAGTCCGTGACGCCCTCGCCATCTTAGCGGCGAATTATCAAGAAACGTCAAAATCGAGATCGTGATCGATACGTTTAATATATCTGGCGCGAAAAAGCGTCACGACGTAATGTGTCGCGAACTAGGTTAGCCGTAGACTCAATTACCTCGAGTTACATATGTTAAGTTATGTTAAATCATGTCATATTCAAGTATGATAAAAGTCTTCAAACAACAGTCACATTTATGCATCCTAAAAAACCAATCACAACCGCGATATAGATAAATTCTAAAATAAATTCGACACGTCAAACATGTCCCGATGATTTAAAGCTATGTATAAACAAACAAACTTTCACAATCGCACCCGGTCTTTTAATCGCTGACTGTCTATAGAAAATATGGAGCTAGATTATCTAGATTCAGGTTTCGCGTTTTACGAAGACGATTTTGATTACGAAGATCATTCCCGATCCCAGCAATACGATTCTCCGTTAATATCTTACGACGACAGTGACGAGTCATTGTTGCCTCGCGAATCTGACTACGAATACGAATACGAATACGATTATCAAACAAATGAAGATGAAACTCTAACTGATATATACAACAATTGTCTGCACCCAACATTGTCAGATGCTTTCAGCTACATCTTACCTTTAGTCGTCGCTTCTATTCTGTTCAAAAGCATAGCTCAATCCAGTGAGTATTACATCAAACATATTTGTATCAATTAATCTAATCAGTCCCTCATTTCCTAATCTTTTTTGTCTTATTCTCAAAGGTTACACTCCTCGACAATTATTCCATGGAGCCTCAACCATCATTGGTTTATACATTGTTCAACGATACACGGTAGAATGTTCCTATTTGTTATTGATTCTAATAGCCGGGTCATATCTGATCCTCTGTTTACCAAATCGTTATCAGAGAGGGCCAGCCGTTGGGTTTTTATGCCTTTGCCTGATGTTGTATGGGTAAGATGTAAAGAATATGTAAAGTTGTTGATTTCATTGTCATTCAATACAGTGCAGCTTGATAAACAAACTCAAATTTCATACACTGATACAAATTATGAAAGAAGATAGATGAGAGATGAATGATATCAAGTCCCATCTATTTTCAAAACTCAGATCTAACTTTAATCTTCAAAAATCTATCACTAACAAAGAAATGTATGAACAGGGAACAATGGATGCAACCAACATCTTGGCACAAGGTGCGTGGAGTGGCAATGGTTGCCTCCATGAAGGCAGTCGGGGTGGCTGTGGATTCAGATACTTCTCTGATACCAAGCCCTTTGGAATTCGTTGGGTACATCCTGTGTCCAGCTACGGGTCTTTTTGGACCGTGGATTTGCTACAAGGATTATGCTACTCTGCATCGTGTCAATCCTTGGGTAAGATCTAGGGTGTCTTTAAAGCCCAGAGTTTATTGCTCAGCAACAGAATAGCAAAAAGAAATAACTTTTGAATTCATTTGTTGCAGAGCTTACGACGCATACTGATAGCTATTGGATACTTATCACTTGGCTTTTTCTTTCTGAGTATATCCAACTGTTGGGCGCAGTGGATCTTGCCTGATACAGGATGGAAGTAAGCACATGCTTAGCGCGATTTAAATCAAATGAAACTATCTAAAAAGAATAAACAATATTTCAGGTGGGCTGTGGCGTACAGAGAAGCACTATCCTTCAGAGCTTCTCATTATTTTATATCCTACACATCAGGAGGCTTGGCTTTGCTCGGAGGTTTCTGTTCATTAGCAGCTACAGTGACAAAACCCTGGTCCATAGAATTGCCCCGATCTCTCGTCCAGGTTGTAGTTCATTGGAATATCCCGATGCATACTTGGCTGAAAACATGTACGATTATTACGAATGTACTAACCAAAGACTGTGCCTTAATGCCGTTTTTATATCGACGCTATTTACTTTGCAGATGTTTTTCGGCAGAGCCGTGACCGTCTCGGTAAATTTGGTGCAGTTCTTCTCACCTATGCAGCAAGCTCACTTCTCCACGGTCTCAATTTTCAATTAGCCGCAGTTCTTTTGAGTCTTGGATTTTATACCTATGTTGAATACCAGCTTAGACACGAACTTGCACAGACTTTCGACGCTTGTATAGCAGCAAAAAAATGCATTGATCGTAAATGTACTCACAAACAAACTGCAAATAATTGTTGGTGGGTACTGCCGATTAATCTATTATTTTCGGGATTGGCTATATTCCATTTAGCATATTTAGGATTAATGTTTGATACCTCTGAACAACAAGAGACTGGGTACAGCTATGCTCATGCTATGGAAAAATGGTCGAGTCTCAATTTTGCGAGTCATTGGGTTGTGTTAGCTACGTATTTTGCTTATTTTATGATCAAGTGATAAGTTTCCTTGAGTTTTAAATTCGGCATCTAAATTTAAGACAATGATATGTTAGAAAATAATCATGGACTGATAAATAGATGATAAAATAGTGATTGAAAAATCTCATATTTGTCAGAAAAATAATCATTGCAATAATTTATTAATATATATGTATGTATATATCCATATTTATATTAATTACAGATGTTTGTTTTTTTTATTCTTCTTTTCTTTTTCATAGATAAGTTTACGCCCTTAGTTTATACTATTGTTGCGTGACAAGAAAGATCTAATAATAATAATAATTACGATAAGAACGAAAATTAAATTTTTATTTTTACATCATCTCGTTTTCATTCAAGCTCTATTTATTACTGATATATTTGTATTATGTATTTATTTAATTTTTTAATTTTTTTTTTATAAAACAAAAATTAAATAAATAAATGAAAAATTAACGAAAAAAATTATTTTATTGCTAAGCAAATAATTCACGTTATACCTATTATATGTATGTGTACTCATTGATTCGTATTTATGAGGTAAATATACTAAATACCAAAACACCTAATTCATAGAAAAATACAAGGTTTCGTGTGAAAAATTAGGATAGGATTTTTGTATAGTGTTAAATCTCTTGATAATTCAACTATAAGCAATTAATTTTGATAGGCAATAAGAGTTAAAGGGGTAAAAGAGTGAATTGGAAGAAAATAATACAAATAAAATAATTTGAAACAATTGTTGCGATTTTTAGATTGGTTAATTTGTGTTTATTAAATTTTGTGACTTGAAAAAAAAAATAAAAAATAAATAATGTACGTGGGTAATAATTCTTTGAAATTACCAATAATATTGATAACAAAATCTGAATATTATTGGATACTGTTTGCTAAATACTTTTGTCAATTAATACCGCAGGACTGGAAACAGTCATTTGCTCGATAAAATACTATTGTCTTGATTTTTGCACGTTGATTATCCTTCATAACACTTCAATAATGAATCATATTAAAAATTTGTACTTTGTCAATTAAAATCGACATTGAATTAAGATAATGAAATAAAATCATTAAACAAACGATAATGTAGCACGTTTAATTAATTAAAAAAGTACAGTTTCTCATCTATGATAAATCAATCATGATACTTAATAAAAGTGAATACGGTATTTATTCAATAATTCAACGGCGTGTGGTTACCATTGAAAAAAAATGATCAATCACATTATCAGAGAATTTAATTGAAATTGTTAAATGTTTTTTTTTTTTTTTGTTTATCAGGGACAATATTGAAGAAGAAAAAGCGTAGACCTGATTTATCAATAGCAACAGAAAAAAAATAAGTTTCTAAGTAGCTAAAATCGTAAGACATTTACGTCTCAGACTGATTTCGGTGGTCGCCGAAACCTACAGTCGAAGGACTCTGCAGCTGTCCTTTGTGTAAAAGCGGTTTCAGTCGAATTTCATGAAACTTTAATATGTTGGATTTCAAACCATGCTGATTAAAAGTCTACATGGGTCAAACCCCCTAAAGTTAAGGTTTTCCAACATATTCAAGTATAAAGTTTTATTAACTTGGTTGATAATCACGAGTAACTTTGAAACAGTTAGATTCATCGAAAAAGATCGAGATACCTTTTTATAGAGCGTTTAATTTCGATCGAAATTAGTTTTGCAGAATCTTTCAAAGTAAATTAGTTCTTGAGATATAAAAATCGAAAAGTACCACCAGAAAATTTCCCATTCGTTTTAAATAGAAAATAAAAAACAGCGAAGAGAGACCTCTAAATATTAATATTAAGATCGCGAGTTTTCTTCGAGGCTCGTTGTTCGATCACAAAGAACAAGTGTTTAAGAGTAAATTTTGAAAATAAAAAATTTTCAAAGTTTGTACTTAAACATCTTGGAAACTATCCACTCTAGGGGGTTCAGCCCATGGAGGCTTTTAACCAGCATGATTTTAAATGCAACATACTAAAGTTTCATGGAATTTAACTAAAGACAGATGCGGGCGGCTCCTTTGTACGGCACTTTCGTATAATAATTAATAACGATACTAATCGTACATACAATAATAATATTAATGATAACTCTATTATATTTAATCTAAAACCTAAAAAAGAGAAAATAATTCGCTCATGATAAAATACGGGGGGGGCTAGGGCGGGGAGGATGAAGGGGTAGTAAAGGGACCAACTATTGCCCCTGTACATATACTATTTAAACTCTAAATCTATATTAAAGTGATCAATTATTTTTACTGCGTCTCTTTTTTATATGTATAATATTTCTTTTTTCATTTTTTTTTTTTTTAATATTTCAATAATAATTAACAATCAAACTCTACGGAACAACGTATAATCTGATATCAGCCAGACTCTAGGCTCGTCGTTAAATTATGGACACAGTGTTTAATTATTATACATATGTAATAATTATGTGTATATAAATCCAACAATCAATAATTGTTATTCTCATTGTTGTATAAAATATTATTAGTCAAGTTTTTTTCTTTTTTTTTTTTTTTTTTCGAAACGTAGAGTACCGTAGGTAATCTACGATCGATTACAATCCCTATTATTTATTTATTTGTTTCTTTTAATTTTGTTCTTCAGATTATTAACGGTACTATAACTCGTGCTGTTAATTAATTTCCGATATTTAAACAAACATCTTTCATCCCCGAATCATTTTTAAATATTAAAAAAAATCTGACGTTATTTTTCCTTCTTGTTAAACAAAGAAAAAAAACAAACTAACAACTTATACTTAGGTATAAGTCGCGTTGATCCATTGTCGCGGATCGCTTGACCCAAAAGATTGTTTTTTATAAACGTTAGTTGATTGAAGCTGATTAAATAGATGCACACCTTCAAAAGGTGATGTTTTTAACGAAAGTTTATGTCTTTAAAGAAATTTTCACAGCCTTTTCAAGCAGAATCATTTAAAAATCAGGATTTATAAACCGTAGTTTATCATAGTTCGATTTTAGTCGAACCAAAACCTTTGTTTTTTTTCTCAAATTTCAAATACTTGGATCAACTGCAGGTTTAATTATCGATTATTTCGTCTGTAATTGTCCAAAAAACAGACCCTTTATATCATTTAAATAAAGGAGAAAAAGATCCCGACTTTTAGATGATCGTGTATATAAAAAGACAAGCAAAACTATGATTAAAAATCGTAAATCTCTGAGAGAGACTAAAATTGGCATGTGATAAAAAGGGTATTACGTATGAAAAAAATAAATAAAATAATAATTAGTCACAAAACAAAAACCGTGACCAAAACCGCAAGAAGCCCTGAATGAAAATGATTCGAAATTATCGATTTAGACATTATGATGAACGTGATGATATGCCGTAAATAACGGCGACGTTTTAGGACGAGATGGCCGTGTTCTTCGTTTGACGATTGAACCTAGCATCGTTCCTTGTGTAGATAGTCATTCTACGACGACGACGACGATTTTTGTCTCTCTCTCTCTCTCTCTCACTGGACGATGGGATTTAGTCGACGAGATCTCCGCCGTTGGCGAGTTGAACGTGAAACGACGACCTCGTCGTCATTGACGCCGCTGAGAATATCGGTTAGTCATCTGACAAATGCTGTTTTGTAACTTTTTGTTGTTCGCGCACTGCAAGAAACACAGAAGAAAAAAAAAAAAAGAAAAAAAAGAAACGGGAATTTTTTTTTGTTAGCCACCAGGTATTATAAGTATTATATATAAAACACAGATATCATACTTATAAGCATATTAATTATCTACAAGTTGTCAAGTGTTAGCTCTATCTGTTAATTGTTCATGTTAAGTTAACATCTTACAAAAAGCTCAAAGCATAGAGTAGTTAGAATCTATTCGCTCCGTGCAAGACCACCAAACGGTCTCTAAGCTCAGGGGCCAAGTCACCAACTCAGATATATACCGTTTTATACAGGTTGAGTTTTTTTTTTTTAAGTGCTACAAACGAATATTTCAAAAACGGTTCGAGGTATTGAAAAATACAAAGTGATATACGGAAAATTGATGGCATTAAGGGAGACTTTATGTGGGTTTGTATAAAATTTCAATGGATAAAGGCACCTCGAGGATATCAAGATCATTTTCCATTTTTGAAATGGAAATATATATTTTTCGAACAGTTTTCGAGATATTCGCTTGTAAAACTTAAAAAATAAAAATTCTTCCTGTACAATTACAGTTAAAAAATTATCCTATATCGTTGACATCTACCCCTGCCGCATTATTAGGTGATTAAAATTATTTTCAACGCAAACAACGAAGCGGTACCGTATTTAATAATCTTCAAAATAAAGAAAAGCTAATAAAACAACAACATCGACGTTAGGGCGTAATATGTGTGATGCGAAAAATGATGTTCTACAAACGTATAAACGAATAAACGAACGAACGAGCGACAATAAACAGTATTTTTTGTTTTGTTTTGTTTGTTTTTAACACGTTCAAGACTTACTGCCTCAGAGAATGATATCGTGTGACGCGATCCGCAGATCGTAGAATCATATTCATTCCCGGTTGTTGGGGTTGTTGAACCGAACGATTTGTGGTTGTGACCGTAGCGCGAGCTTCGGCAACGCACGAGGCTCTCACACTGGCCCTTGTTACAGGTTTTGATACAGAAATAGATGCAGAGACAGTGCTAGTTGGGTCGGCGTCGTTGACGTCGTTGTCGTCGTTGTCGTCGACGTTGTTGTTGTTGTTGTTGTTGTGGTTGTTGTTTCGGATGTGGTTCCGATTGTTGTTCATATTACGAATCTGTGTTGTTGATTTCGAATTTATACGACGTACCGTAGAATCGCAGTTGTTAGTGACCAGCCAACTGTTTCTACAATACACCCAAACAGGATAAGAAATCATCGATTCTCAAATATGTATAGAGGGTGGTCTTTTTTGATCGCCCCTTTATTAATTGCTTTATTAATTGTAAGAAAAAAAACGATAAGAAATTGAACTTTAAACAAACAAAAAAATTTCTTACAAAAGTAGTGTATTTTTTTAATTTTATTTTGTGTAGATTATGAATCTGCATTAAAAAAAATAGGTGTTTCCATTTAAAAAACCAAAGTTACCTCATCAAACACCCCGTAAATCTCTATAAAAATTCGAAACTCATAGCATCATCAAATGTCCCTCTTTAAACCCTTCAAGTTTCCTTCAAGATTAAAAAAGACCACACTGTATACAAGTTAAAATATTTAGGTATAACTACTTGAAAAGTGCTCAGAGATGAATGAAAATCTACCAAGATTAAAATTACTAATAAATAGGTAAATCAATAAATATACAAGCTATTTTGTTTTTTTTTTATCTTAGACATCGAAATATCTCGAAAACTAATCACGATAAGAAAACAAAAATTTTCTTTCCCCTTCAATATCCTACAAGTTTCATCCAAAGTATTTTTTCGTATCGTGATTAGTTATCGAGATATTTCGATGTCTCAAGTAAAAAAACAACTGACCATGTATAAATAACCAACTAGATGCTAAATACTCTTAAATATAGAAACGGGATTACAGCGAACCTTTTTACTATCGTTGTAGTAGTAGCACGACCTAATAGCCGCTTCGGTACATCTTTTTCCTTACTACCAGCCAGGCCAACGGCACCTTTCTGACTTCTCGTATGAAGTAAAGGTCCGAGGTATGGGCTGAGGGCAGATGATCATTTTAGTTGAAAACAGCAACCTTTTAGGGCAACGTTTTGCTATACTTACTGCACAACGGTCGAGGGGCTTGATATCCCGCTAAGAGACGGCTGTCCAGAAAACGGTAATACGCTTCTCCGCGAGGCCTTTATCTGATTCAATTTGTCTCCTTGAGTAAGAACAGAGATCTTTGGCACTACTACGCTAGGAAGCGGCCCTGGATCATCAAGTTTTATTCCATCGACGCGGTGCATTATTCCGGAAACATTGTCCTGTACGAGGCGCGGATTTCTTAGTCCTGACAAAGAGGATCCCGCCGGTCTACCGGCTAACGAATAAATCCCGAACTGGTGGACAGGGTTTCCATTCTCTGAATGAAGCGGTTCCTTCAGCAGGGAATGAAGGTAGGCCTCTTTTCTGAAATGAGATTTATTTGGGGTATAAATTTCGCTGTTGGTCTGAAAATGTTTGTTGTAAATTATAATTTTCGGAAAAAAAAACAATTCAAATCGGCTTGAATTTTTGCATGGAATTTCCTCACTTCTAAACAACTAGTTTCTCGACTTTCAAACCAAGATACTCACTCCTCAAGCCAGTGCTGTTGGTGACCTATGACCGAGCCTGGCCTGCATATTCTTATCCATGCAATTGTTTCCCTGGCTGTAAGGTGGTAATGTTTCATGATGTAGCAGCCTATGAGGGATCCGGTTCTGCCCAGGCCAGCCTTGCAGTGAACGGCTACAGCGCCAGACGCGTTTTCGGATATTTTTAAGAACTGTCTCATTATAGCATCAGTTGGAGTCGAACCGTCTATGAAGAATAACTCTTTGTGGTCAAAACCTGCTTCGATGAATCTCGAAGCCTCGTATATCTTCTTGTTCAATCGTACAATCGTTGAAACATTGTTACGACGAAAATACGCAAAGTATGATTCGGGAGCGTGCAGAGGATACCCTGCAAACCCAGAATGAAGGTGAATCTCTCTAAATTCTTGTATCAACCTAAATAATGAAAATTCAATAGACTTTTTGACTATTTTTACTTGAATGAAGCCTGAGTTGAATAAAATCCTGAAATTTTCATGAAGATAAAATAAAACTCGCGAGCAAACGGACCATTTTCGATTTTCGTTTTAGCATGTGGTCCACAAAAGGCGATAAATTTTCCGGGAACAATCCAATTCATATCCCCATTCTCTACTCGTTCAAATTGCTCGTATTCCTCGCGATTGAAATCACGAAAATTGAAGAATCCTAAAATGTGGCACTTGTGAATGGCCCTAAGACACTCCTTGAGAGATATCTGATAACATGGTGCTCCCAGTGAAGCATCTCTAAACATAGAAAACGGTGGACTCATCGGACTTGATATCAGACATTCGTACGCTTCCTCCGCAGTTCTTTTCCAGTATATAATCTGGAAAGAAACGAAAACAATTTGCTGTAACAAAATGAGTTAAAAATCATCAAATTGGTGACCAAACAACAAGACAATACACTGACCACGTAACTGGCAATAAGAAATGCTGCGTTGACCCGTTTCTGAGGATCTAAAGTAGTATAATGGACGATTTTTTTCTTACTCAAGGTAACTGCCTTAAGTTTCTTGTTCACTTTTTGACAATATCTATGCAACATGGCAAGATTCAAGGGTCCAAAATCCGCGTAAAAATTTTCATACACAAGCTCGTCATCGATGCTAAAGTAATGGGTGTTGGGAGTGCTTCTAGGCTTGACGGTAGTCCTCAATGTAACAAA